>OZ020300.1:5655839-5971775 GCA_963971205.1 Aethes cnicana | reverse complement strand
CCTTTCGATTACCAACCTTATAATAATTATCTTAAAAAGAGCGTTATCGATCAAATCTTGCCAAGGAACCCACCTATTTATTTAATTTTAACCGGCTCGTTACTGCACGTAGCCACTGGCACCGGCCAGTACTACTAATTCCCTTGGATGCTAATACAAACATTTTCAAATCATATCTTCTGTTTATTGTAAGTAGAAAAGGACTTTTTATAACATTAAACTTGTATGGAAACTTGTTACTTTTATTTCTAACCTCAAACTTACTCCAAATTCTCTAAATTACCCTAGCAACAAATTTTAACATATTACATGCCCCTGCCATTACATGCCATACATGTCCCTGTTCGGGCGCCATGTAATATGTTAAAATTTGTTGCTAGGGTAATTTAGAGAATTTGGAGTAAGTTTGAGGTTAGAAATAAAAGTAACAAGTTTCCATACAAGTTTAATGTTATAAAAAGTCCTTTTCTACTTACAATAAACAGAAGATATGATTTGAAAATGTTTGTATTAGCATCCAAGGGAATTAGTAGTACTGGCCGGTGCCAGTGGCTACGTGCAGTAACGAGCCGGTTAAAATTAAATAAATAGGTGGGTTCCTTGGCAAGATTTGATCGATAACGCTCTTTTTAAGATAATTATGATAAGGTTGGTAATCGAAAGGGTTGGTAAATGGAATGGACTCAGCTGTGAAGTATGGCCCTCCGAGGCGATAAGAGCTCGGAGCCACCGGGAAGCCGGAACCAAGCAGGGTGCAGTAGACCAGTGCAGAACAGCAGGTATGAGGCGGACGGCAAGATAGGCCCGTACAAAACGGCTAGTACGAAACAGCCCGTACGGAACAGCCGTGACAAAGCACCGTTACAAAGCACCTCCTGAAATAATCATGTTATGTGTAAGCGATCACTTCAGAAAGAAATAATAGTTATAGGGGTTTGGGAGTAAGACAAATAGTAGAAATAGGTTAGGTTGGATGTTATGAAACGTTTTAGGTGTGAGAAAAGTGTAAAGTAAGATAGCAGATGAGGTGGCATAACCTCAAAGTCATAATATGGTATTATTTTGACAATTTGTGAGAAATTGCTTTACGATAGGAAAGGTCTATAGGAAATTATAATTAAATTACCTGTCGGAGGAAAACTGCTTTGCCTGGATGCGTTAATAGTAGATGTCAACTCCAGAGATATTGCGCCGGTAACGTCTCGGCTGAAAATTTTAGAAGACAATGGTTTAAACATCGAATTAATGTAACACGGACAGTTGTAATTATGTGGATTACTTACTTGAGATAGGCTTTAGAGCCTCCTGTACCTATATTGGTGTTAAATTTGGTAAACGACGACGGCGTGGTATTTAAATAATTTCGGTTCGACTGCTTGCTGAAAATAAATATCGAATTAGAACGATTTAACGGCTATTAAATAATTAATAAATTGAAGATGAAGAATTTTCGACATAAATCGTTGGATACTTACAGATTTGGAATATAATATCTTATAGGAAATAATAGGCCTCCAGCGGGCAAGAAAAGTGAAATAAGAAATGTCAAACGAGAACGAGTCTATGGTCTCCTCTCGCTGGCCATAGAGATAAATTATCCATATATTGAATGGTTCAAGTAGATTATTGATTTTAATGAAAAAGTATTTATTAAAAACGAACTAGAAAGACTGTTTTTTACTGAAAAGAATTCCTGAAACGAAATTTTGAAAAGCAATGATATAAAATGATGATGCAAACAACAACACTGAAGATAGAAGTACCATGAGATTCCGCTAGATGGCAGTCAGAACCCCATTATGACGGATTAAAATGTATTAGTACAATGAGATGCCGTTAGAGGGCAGTAGGAACCTGATTTAAAATTTATTGTAAAGAAATTTATATTACATACCCCCTTAACCAGGAGAATTTTACGATAGAAGCAACTGAAAGAGTAAAATTCCAGCTCGCCCTCGAGCTGAAAATCAAGTAAAAACAAAAGTTCCAAAACGAAAAGAAAAGAATAACTATTATAATATGAATCAGAAGTACAGTAGCTAAACAACAGGGAATGCGGTAAATGAGACGAGTAACGTCGAGTAGGTATGGTAAGTAGTAGGTGTAGAGGTAGGGTTAACAATGGAAGGGGTAGCCGACCACTGACTTGAATGCAGTTTTGAGACATGATCAGGTCTATTCGATTCCCTTTTACGACGGTCGAGGTCGTGGAGGCACAATTTAACGACGTGTCAGTAGTCGGGATAAACCACGAAATTTAATTACCAAAATGAGTTGGAATTAATTTAAAGTGCTGCAGTTGTGGGTAACGCTTACGACTCTTAATAGGTAGGGTATGTAGATAATACGGGTAAAGGTAGGTAGTATTTAACAATGGAAGGGGTAGCCGACCATTGACTTGAATGCAGTTTTAAGACATGATCAGGTCTATTCGATTCCCTTTTACGACGGTCGAGGTCGTGGAGGCACAATTTAACGACGTGTCAGTAGTCGGGATAAACCACTAAATTTAAACATTAAGGGTATTCGTGACCCTTTATAGTATAATGTATGAAAAAAAAAGTATTCTTATGCACTAGGGAAGACTATATGAATCTCACCACAGTAGGGTAAGTACTAGTAGTATAATTATGATGTGAGCATCGAGTAGTTTAGTAGTAATATACTGGATAAGTATATGTAGTAAGTCTATCTATTCTAATATATTTATTTGTTATACAATTTTAACTTGTCGAGATGTATGCAGGTGAGGTGATATATTCATATGTATATAAGGGTTTATAATATTTGTTCAAAAGTTTATCAACATTTAAAAAAAAGAAATGGCCGAAAGTGTATAATTATTAATTATCAATATTAAATTGGTATCTGTATCTTATAGAAAGTTGCGGGTGTAATTTAAGCCTTTAACTCAAAATAATGAATACAGAAGTATCTATTAGTAGATGAAAAGGAGGTCACCACGTCGCAGCTGTAACAGAGTCACCAACCGCTCTGGAGTGAGGAAAGTGTCGGCTTCCTTAAGGTGTCACGATCCGCACCGGTTTATAGGCTTATTTTTAGCTTTGGTTGGATCACAAACCTAATCGTAGAGATAAAAGGTGGTAGAGGAATAATATTGAAAATTTAGTTAATTTAGATAAGTATTTTGTAACGGTAGGTTTACTTTAGTTGAATTTATAATTTGTAAGCATATTGTTTTATGTATATTTAATTTAATTTATGTGTATATTTATTTTATATAATATTTGGATTTAGTAGAATTTAAATTCAATGTAGGTCTATTGTATTGTATGGACAATATATATGTATACTGAATTTGTATATAGGTAATAGTTATTATCTGCATACATTCGACAGTTTATAACTTACAGAGTAGCATGCAAAAGTATCCATCAACCAGCCTGACCAACAGCAAGTTGAGGATGTAGTAAACTAAGATTTAACCTAAGTTTTTTTTTTACGCCGTCTTTCAGAAATCACACCATGTTAAAACTTTCTCCCAGGACAGTTGTTATCAAACCAAATAAAACTCTCTACAGTCCGGGGTTTCGTTCTTATCCTATCTTTCAGAAAACATACCAGGTTAAAGCCATCTCCCAGGACAGTTGTTATCAAACCAAATAAAACTCTCTACAGTCCGGGGTTTCGTTCTTATCCTATCTTTCAGAAAATATACCAGGTTAAAGCCATCTCCCAGGACAGTTGTTATCAAACCAAATAAAACTCTCTACAGTCCGGGGTTCCTAAAATGTACCATGTAGTTATTTATTGTCATACTATATTTGTTTTTTATTTAGCGTTTATTGAAACTGGTTTACAATCTTTGATGTGCCATTTTCCTAACTTCTTCCCTTTTTCGTCCTCCAGTTCATAGACTAAGCGTGACACCTTTCGTAGCACCCTGCATTTTTCGTATTTCGGGGCGAGTTTCGCAGCGAAATATTTGCCAGCGTTGCTTTGTTTGAATGTCCTCTTCCAAACTTCGTCACCCACGTTGAATTCGATATCACGGCGCTTGTCATTATAGTGCTTAATGTTTCGATCATGAGCTTTTTGCAACAACTCCTTGACGGTGGGGTATATGTCTTTGAGGACGACTAGTTTATTGTAATAGTCGCGCCTCGAAGAGAAGACGATTTTATCCACCATCTCGGAGTCATTGTAGATCGTCCCATCAGGCACGGCTTCGCGGCCGTGAACCAACATGAACGGGGTGAACGAAGTGGATTCGTTCACGGAGGTATTCAAGGCGAACTGGATTCGAGACAGATTTACATCCCAGGTTCTATGATCGGACTCAACAAAACTGGAAATCGCAGTCACGATCGTTTTATTGTACCGCTCCACTGTGTTTACTTGTGGGCAGTACACTGGGGTGTAATGAAGTTGCGGAATGTTGTACCTAGCGAACAGCTGTTGCACATCACCGCCAGTGAAGTACGTGGCATTGTCTGCAATTATCGTTTGGGGAATACCATGCACCATGAAGACGTGGTCCTCCAAACGCTGAGAAATCACTTTCCCTGTCGCACGGCGCATCGGGAACAGCATGCAATACTTGCTGAAACAACACACAACCACTAGCAAGTAGGTGTTTAGTTGTCTCGACTGTGGCAGGGGCCCAACGAGGTCAAGGCTGAGGCACTGGAACGGACGAGAACAATCTTTGGCGCTTCCCATAAAGCCGGGAGTAGGTTGCTGGCTGTGTTTGTATGCTGCGCATGTTGCACATTCTGCGACATAGCGTACCACATCTGAGTACATTTTCGGCCAGAAGTAACGCAATTTAAGCCTTCGATAGGTTTTGGCTGTACCCAGATGAGCAGCAGTTGGGACTGAATGATTTTGTTGGAGGATGTCTTCCCGATAATCCGCAGGTATGACCTCCTTCCACTCGAAGTCGTTGGTTAGTTGGTTTCTACTCTTTGTATAACGGTAAAGACGACCGTTAACAATTTGAAAATTAGGGCAAGAAGTAGGGTTATCCTCGCACTTCTTGCGTATATCTAAGTACCAAGTATCTGTGATTTTATTAAGATCTATTATTGAAATAGGCACAGACCTCGACAGAGCGTCTGGGACTATGTTTTCCGAGCCCTTCCGATGCTCAATAATGAAATTGTAAGGAGACAGACGACAACCCCATCTTTCGAGGCGTCCTGTAGGATTTTTCAAATTTAGAAACCATTTTAGGCTGGAATGGTCGGTAATAATTTTAAATTGATTATTTCCCTCCAAGTAGGGTCTGAAATGCTCAACAACGTTAACTACCGCTAGCGCCTCTCGCTCAGTCGCTGAGTAATTTCTCTCAGGTGGCGTCAGTGAACGACTGTAATACGCGATGGGATGCTCCTCTCCTTCAAAGTCTTGGGTCAAAGTTCCTCCAATTCCAAAGTCTGAAGCGTCGCAGTGGACAGCGAACGGCTTGGAAAAGTCCGGACACGCGAGAACTGGAGCTGAGGTCATTGCCTTTTTGAGCTCGTTGAAGGCGTGGTCGGCTTCTGGAGACCAATTGAAAGGCGGGGCGCCCTTGCGAGATGAAGTGAGCTGATTGAGGGGTCCAGCAATGTTGCTGAAGTTTTTGATAAAACGTCGGTAGTATGACGCTGTGCCAAGAAAACGTTTGACATCTTTACGCGATGCGGGTACAGGGAAATCAATTATGGCTTTCACCTTGTCGGGGTCGGTACGTAAACCATATTCGTCAACGAGGAAGCCTAGGTATTTTAACTGTTTTCTGAAGAAATTACATTTAGAGAGGTTAATCGTTAAGTTCGCATACCGGAGGCGATCCAAAACGGTACGTAAAAGGAGAATGTGCTCGGAAAACGTCTCCGACACTACGATAATATCGTCCAGGTAGATAAATATGCGCCCGTTATACTCGGGGCCGAAAAGTATGTCCATTAGACGTTGCTGCGTTGCTGGCGCAGAAGTAAGACCAAAACACATTACTTTAAAGTGGAATAAACCACGCTGAGGAACAGTAAACGCTGTCTTTTCCTTACATTCCTGTGAGCTCAGTCCAATTTGCCAAAAAGCGGACTTTAGATCCAACGACGACAAGTATTTGGCGTTACCAAGTTGATTAAGAATCTGGTTAATGTAAGGAAGAGGGTAAGCGTCATGTTTAGATATTTCGTTAAGTTTCCTACTGTCCAAGCAGAAGCGAAGGGTACCGTCGGACTTGGGAGCCATCGTGACAGGATTGTTCCACGGACTAGAACTGGGTTCTACTACGTCGAGTTCCAGCATCTCATCCAGCTGCGTATTCAGCTCTTGGAGTTTGAATGGAGAGAGCATGTAGTAGCGTTGTTTAATGGGTTTTGCGTCCCCCGTGTCAATCTTGTGGGTTATGAGATGTGTACGCCCTAGACCTTTTTGTTCAGAAGAAATGGACTCGAATTCCTTCAGAATCTCTTCTGCTTGTGACTGTTCCTCGCAGGACAAGGAATCTAAACCTTGTAAGAAGTGGATATTAGAGGATACTGTAGCAATTTGATCCTCATTAGATAAAGAGCAAGCGTTACCCAACAAAGCAAGTATATCTGGAGCAATGTTAAATTCGCGCCAGAAATTAATTCCAAATAATAATTTTGTAGATACCCCAGGTATAATATAAAATTTAACAATTGATGTCTTGTCCTGTACCGTTACTGGTAGGAAGACATAACCGGTAACGGGTGAAGAAGAACCGTTAGCCGTCACCACATGATCAAGATCATGTGACTTATGAACCGTCGCCAAGTCCGTAAAATATTTACCAGTGTCACTACCGATGATTGATATCTCCGATCCTGAATCAAGAAGGCCGTTGTACTGCAACCCGTAAATGGTTACTGACAGGTATGGTCGTAGGTCTTTACCTTCAAAAACACTAACCAGTTTTGACTCAGGATTTGATTGAAACGTATCGCCAATTGTCGACAACCACGATTGCCAATCCTTAATATTGGTGTTACCGGTCGGTAATCCCGGGTCAGTAGTAGTGCAAACGTTCACCTTAGTAGTAGTAGGCCGTTTGAATAAAGGTTCGGGTGAGTTAGGGTTCGGTAGTTGAGAATTGTAGTATACTTTTGTTTTATATTTTTTATTAGACGACTTTGTGTACATATTTTTACGGGGTAGGTGCGGGGCAACAGTGGGTAAATGCTGGGGAACAACATTTACGCCAGATTTTGTTGAATTTCTAGTAGTTATGTTAGTGTAAGTATTAGGTAAATGTTGGGTATCTAAATGTGAGTGGCCAGAGTGTTGGGTAACAACATTCGAGCTTGTAGCAACATTGTTGTTAGGTAAATGTTGGGTAACAACATTTGTTTTGGGTAAATGCTGGGTAGCAGCATTTGAGTTACTCATAGGGGAATGTTGGGTAGCAACATTCGTTTTAGGTAGATGCTGGGTAGCAGCATTTGGGTAAATACCAGAGAAATGTTGGGTAACAACATTTGTCTGGGGTAAATGCTGGGTAGCAGCATTTAGGTATGTAGCCGGAAAATGTTGGGTAGCAAAATTTGTCCGGGGTAAATGCCGGGTAGCAGCATTTGGGTATGTAACCGGAAAATGTTGGGTAGCAACATTTGTCCGGGGTAAATGCCAGGTATTGGGGTACGTAGTATTAGTAGCGGAAGCAGGGTACAAAGCGTAAGCGTTAGTAGGGTATGCAGTGTTAGGTGGGTAAGACATGTTATAGTAGTTAGTGGGGATGTGGGGGTAAGCGGGATATATAGGGTAAGCGGGGTAATATGCAGGAAGGGTATATGCGGGTAAAGCTTTGGTAGTTTGGTAAGTAGTGGTATTATTAGAAGTCACATCCGGTATTGTATGGGTTTTTAAATTCGAAGAGTAGGTAGTTGGCAATGTAGGTATTAGAGTATTATTATTAGTAGTAGTCGAATCGGCCATACTCCGATCCGAGTAAGTTAGTTTTTTGTAGGGTTACACTTTGGGCATGTCCGGGCGGTGACATTGTTCTCACCGCAACGGTAACAAATAATAATACGAGGAGCATTGCACGTGCTCAGCTTATGACCATTAACGCGGCAGCGTACACAAAAATCGGGAGTATTATTAGTCTGTACTACTGACACGAGTTTACCCAGGTTACCCTTGAATACAAGGTCCGAGGCCAAAGATTTACTAACATCTTTACTAGGCTCGACAAACAGCTTAGCGCGTTGGCTGGCAGCCTCCAGCTGTCGACAACAAGACCTCAAGTCATCAATACTATTTATTGTAGTAAGTGCCAATTGTTTAGAGTAAAATGGCCGTATGTTATGTAAAAGTATACCAAGTTGCTCCTCCTCCGGCAAGGGACGTTCTAATCGCGAGAAGTAACACAACATGATGCTGATGTAAATAACTATATTTTCATCAACACCCTGTGTTCTCGATCGAATCTCGTTGAGTAGGCGTTCATTGTAGTCTATAGGTAGGAAATCACGGATAAGTAAAGCTTTTAACTCGGCCCAGGAATGTACGTCATGAACAATCCCCTCAAACCATAATAAAGCGTCGCCGGTGAATAATTCACTGGCGGATCCGAACAGCCTACTCTCAGAGATCTCCCGAGATACTCTGAGCAGGTCGAGTCTTCTCAAAAAAGTTTTGACACAAGTCTTTCCGTCAAATTTCAGGTTTAATTTGGCTACAGCATTGTAATTATCTGCGGTACATTTAATCGAAGTATTCGGTTGAGGTGTGGCAACTTGGGCAGTAGTATTAATCTGAGTATCCGCAGTTAAAAATGAACTACGGAATATAGTTAGTACATTGTCAATTTTGACTAAGAGCTTATCAAGCTCATCAAACAATTGAGTATGCAGCTCGGCTTCTGACTCGGACGGAGATATGCGGGTTAGTCTGTGATATAGATGATGGGCTACGGCTTGGACACGGTTCAGAATGTTTAACGACTTACGTTTCTCAGTTGATTGCAATAGTTCCGCTAGACTCACAAGTTTATTTTTTATAGTTGAGAGTTCCTCAGGTACGTCTCCTTCGAATGAGGCTATCTCGTCAGTAGGTAAGTCCTTGGACAGCTTCCGGACTTGAGCACGCAGGTCAGCCACTGTAGACGCAGGAGTACCAGACCTAATCCTGACCTCATGCTCGAGCTCGTCCTTTTGTAACAGGTTGAACGCTATTGGACGTTCCTCCATATTGTCAAAGCAGAAAAGTGCAAGAAAAAATATTCAAAGGCCGACCCAATCAAAGTGTGAAAATCAGAAAAAAAAAATCCGCAAAGTCCAATCAATGCAAAGCAAAGCCGCTTGTAGGTATATGTGGGTAGGTATAAATCAGGTAGGTTTAGGTAGGTAGCTAGGTTGGTACCTAGGTAGTATTTTAGGTTAACAAGGTTCAACCTAAATGTAGTAATAAGTAGTAGTTATTGAAAACGTTATCGATCAATTACAAATAGTATATAGGTAGAATTGTATAAGTAACCTTGTAAAAGTTGTATTATTAAAATAAAAATAAAAATGTAAAAGGTTTAGGCAAATCTCAAGCAGTCAACACAGTAGTAAGTAATTTTTTTTTTTGGTAAGTAAGTTATGTAACAAACAGTTGTAACTAACTGTATTAGATGTAAGTTTAGTAAGTAGTAACTAGTAAAGTTAGATAAGTTTACAGCAGTATGAAATTTCAAAATAAATTTTAGTGGTTTTTTTTTTAAACTTTTCCAATATTAAATTAATAAATAGCAATAATACTGGTCATAGAAACAACACTTAAAACAACCGTGCTGTATAAAGTAAGATAAGTCCTTATGTAATATGACTTAAAAGAATATTACACACAGTAAATTTGCAATAAGTAAACAAAGCGTTATCGATCAATTTATTTTTAAGCACTGTAAATAGCATAAAACTAATCAAATCCTGCCAAGACTCAAATTTCGGGCGTCATGTAATATGTTAAAATTTGTTGCTAGGGTAATTTAGAGAATTTGGAGTAAGTTTGAGGTTAGAAATAAAAGTAACAAGTTTCCATACAAGTTTAATGTTATAAAAAGTCCTTTTCTACTTACAATAAACAGAAGATATGATTTGAAAATGTTTGTATTAGCATCCAAGGGAATTAGTAGTACTGGCCGGTGCCAGTGGCTACGTGCAGTAACGAGCCGGTTAAAATTAAATAAATAGGTGGGTTCCTTGGCAAGATTTGATCGATAACGCTCTTTTTAAGATAATTATTATAAGGTTGGTAATCGAAAGGGTTGGTAAATGGAATGGACTCAGCTGTGAAGTATGGCCCTCCGAGGCGATAAGAGCTCGGAGCCACCGGGAAGCCGGAACCAAGCAGGGTGCAGTAGACCAGTGCAGAACAGCAGGTATGAGGCGGACGGCAAGATAGGCCCGTACAAAACGGCTAGTACGAAACAGCCCGTACGGAACAGCCGTGACAAAGCACCGTTACAAAGCACCTCCTGAAATAATCATGTTATGTGTAAGCGATCACTTCAGAAAGAAATAATAGTTATAGGGGTTTGGGAGTAAGACAAATAGTAGAAATAGGTTAGGTTGGATGTTATGAAACGTTTTAGGTGTGAGAAAAGTGTAAAGTAAGATAGCAGATGAGGTGGCATAACCTCAAAGTCATAATATGGTATTATTTTGACAATTTGTGAGAAATTGCTTTACGATAGGAAAGGTCTATAGGAAATTATAATTAAATTACCTGTCGGAGGAAAACTGCTTTGCCTGGATGCGTTAATAGTAGATGTCAACTCCAGAGATATTGCGCCGGTAACGTCTCGGCTGAAAATTTTAGAAGACAATGGTTTAAACATCGAATTAATGTAACACGGACAGTTGTAATTATGTGGATTACTTACTTGAGATAGGCTTTAGAGCCTCCTGTACCTATATTGGTGTTAAATTTGGTAAACGACGACGGCGTGGTATTTAAATAATTTCGGTTCGACTGCTTGCTGAAAATAAATATCGAATTAGAACGATTTAACGGCTATTAAATAATTAATAAATTGAAGATGAAGAATTTTCGACATAAATCGTTGGATACTTACAGATTTGGAATATAATATCTTATAGGAAATAATAGGCCTCCAGCGGGCAAGAAAAGTGAAATAAGAAATGTCAAACGAGAACGAGTCTATGGTCTCCTCTCGCTGGCCATAGAGATAAATTATCCATATATTGAATGGTTCAAGTAGATTATTGATTTTAATGAAAAAGTATTTATTAAAAACGAACTAGAAAGACTGTTTTTTACTGAAAAGAATTCCTGAAACGAAATTTTGAAAAGCAATGATATAAAATGATGATGCAAACAACAACACTGAAGATAGAAGTACCATGAGATTCCGCTAGATGGCAGTCAGAACCCCATTATGACGGATTAAAATGTATTAGTACAATGAGATGCCGTTAGAGGGCAGTAGGAACCTGATTTAAAATTTATTGTAAAGAAATTTATATTACAAGCCTTAATACGACCTTATTCCTCGGATGCAGCGGGGGTCACAACAGTAGTTAGGACTTTTTGAAAGCTCTGTCGTTAGGTTTGGTGACCATTATGAATAATAAGTATTATAAAGCTGAGCATAGTTAAATATTACATTTTTAATCAAAGATTAAAATAGACTTTTGTGAGCAAAACATAATTAAAAATAAGTAAATTATGAAACAAAAAGTTTTTCTCTATATTTTATTATCAATGAATTATCATAGCTCATTTGAGATATTTTTAAGAAATAATGATGGTAGGTAAGTTTCATTTAAACTACCTCCATATTTAAAAAGTTAATTTTTACTTCCTATTAGGAAGTAAAAATTAACTTTTATTGGGCAAAGTAGGTATAATTAAAAATAATTAACACGATTTTCTTTCTAATCTCCCATTAATTAATTAGGATGGATTTAAAAAAAATACAAGTACTTTTAAGGACTTAAAGTAATCTGACGCTTTATTTATTTTTTATTATGTGATGAATGTTAATCATATTAATTACTTATTTTGAAATCTATTGTCAAGTTCGTCACACAAGGACGAAAATGGTAGATTAAGTCCCTCCAAGTCCCTCCATTCATGAATTTATATATCATAAAAGATTCAAAGCATGGTATCATTTTAAACTACCTACCTTTTTGAAATGAAAATATAACATTTGAACTAAATTAAACATTAGATACTTCTGAAATGAGATCAAATTTATTACAGCGAACATCTAAGAATCACATTCTTCAAAACGTCTTCTACTAAGAAACTACACAGTTAAACATAATTACTTCTTACATTATCGGTGTCTGCCTATTGTTAGTTGTAAAAAATAACATAAAATAAAAATATTACTTATTTGAAAAGTCGAAATCGTATTCTAAAAGATAGTTAAAATTGTAGGCTGTACAGAATTCATACTGAAACAAGAACGTGAATTAGGTAGTTAAGAAGCGAAAAACCCACCACCACATTAAGGTTTTCATTTAAACACTCCATCAGATAAGTACATGACTTCATTTTCTGATCCAACAGGTACCGGCGAAGCTAAAACAAAAGTAAAATATCGTTATCATTATATTTTTTACAGCCTACCTGAGGGACCTAATGGCAATTAAGCCCTTTTTAATAAAAATACTAAAGTTCCGTATTGATGGAAAATAATACCATTTATTATTTGGAATTGACGATTTATTTACATTATTTTCAGTCAAAATGTTTTTTTATGGATAAATGCTTTTAAAATACCGATTCAAAATATTTTCCATCGAATAAAGCCGCAACAGCCCCGGCGAAAGTGCCTAACTGGCAGTGATCGTCGATGTCGAGTTCGTCGAAAAAGGGCGTTATGTTACTTTATGCCCTTTTACCACGTACAGTGATTAAATCGTACTAGATATTTAATTATTGGGACAACGAAAATTATTTTGTGTAGAAATATTATAATTCAAACATATTATATCAATTACAATGTAAATAAAATTGGACATTATCGAAGACTAACAAAAACTTATAAATATACGTTTATACATAGCATAAAAAAAATTAATTACTTACATGTGGCGATCCTTCTTCGTTTATTTTTATACACATTAATACCAGTCATTAAATTAACAAGTCTTTGACTTCTTATCATAGTCGATGTTAATTTTTTCGTGATATGCAAAACCACAGCCGTTGACGTTAGCGCTCCGTGCGTAAAGGGCGCGTGTGCGCTTGCGACCCCGCCCCGCGCACCGTCGACTCATGGAATACAGACCTTTAAGTATTTTGCGACCTTGTTCGCCGGATAAAATAGCGATAGACAGTTGCGCCCAAATTTAAAAACTTAAATAATTCTTTCAAAATTTCAGTTTTAACTATTTTCAAAGACTCAAACGGTGTAAAAAAAATCAGAGAATGCGATACTGTAATAATCGGAATACGGTCATAAGGACGGTTGCGCCCCTCTTCGTAGGATAGGACGATATAGATGAGTTCTAGTCCCCCCCCCCCCTGGATCCGCCACAGACGGGTGGGGTTACTTTTCTCTGCAATTTACTGTACATTACATGCGCGCGAAGCCGGGGCCGGTAACTAGTCGAACCATAAAGATGGCACGTGTAAATAAGGAAGTAAATTATATTCGCTTAAATAAACGTTTCTCCTTTAAAGTTATATCTCAAATTAAACAGGTTGTCCTTAAAGGGAGTTCCCTCTTTTGCAAATCTTTCGATCGACAGCTACGGCTTAGAAATGCTACATACTATGCGGTTTACATAGGATGGTCTAAGGTCTAAGGTATAAGCGGGAGACGGACATACACACGGAAATGAGGCTCGCGAGTGAATTCGCCGCTTGAGGCGCTGAGTCCTACGAGGTGCAATTTTCCCAATTTAGCACATTACGTGCCATATTATACGCTAAAGTGGCAACACCGAGGTGTCCAAAATTTCGCAGTGACATTGACACTATTGTATGAAATGTCGCAGGACATTTAATAATAAAGGCAGATGTCCGTAATCTCACTCCATAGCCCGATTTTCCAGTCCACACCTCCCATCCACATAGCCCACTCCAAGTCTCTTCCTTCCTCGGCAATAGTTTGGCAACTGGGGAGGGCTGTCCGCCAGTACAGCCTCATGTTGTACTTGGAGGTTTGTATTTGGAGGACAGATCTCCACAGTTGCGGCCATCTCACATTTATAGTAAAAGGTACCAAAAGCCTCTTCATGTTGGCTTCGGCCCCATGAATGCGAATGACCGGGTCCCCATGGGCCCGTGACATGAAAATGTACCAACAAATAATAATAATAAATCATTTATTCGCAAAATTCTTAAAAAAAAAACACAGAAACAAAAGAGAGGAAGCGAATCGGACCCGACTCAGCATGTGTCAGCCGTGAAGCCAACGCTGATCTTCCGTCGGGACCGCTCAGTGACAAGAACACAGAAGATGATAAAAACAATTCAAAAAAAATCAAAATTCAATCATTTATTCAGCAAATTGGCCACATAGGGGCACTTTTACACGTCAGAAAAGAATTTACTACAATATACGCACACTACAATAAAAGACACGAACATTAAAAGAAAAACATGTAAAAGTTAAATACTTAATAAATTTAAGGACAGGCATTCAAAACATAAAACAAAATAGAAATAAAAAGGTTAAAATTAATATTAAAAAGGTTCGTTGTCGCCCAGACGCGTTTTTGCCCCGATTATCCTTATAAATAACTAGCTTCTGCCCGCGACTTCGCCCGCGTGGAATTCGGTTATCGCGTTCCCGCGGGAACTATACGTTTTTCCAGGATAAAAAGTAGCCTATGTGTTATTCTGATCTATAAGCTACATTACTGTAAAGTTTCATTAAAATCCGTTTAGTAGTTTTTGCGTGAAAGAGGAACAAACATCCATCCATACATCCATCCAAACAAACTTTCGCCTTTATAATATTAGTAAGGAAGTAAGGATAAGGATAGTAAGGATAGCTCGGGTGAAAATTGATAATACCAAATTTCGGCCAAATCGTTAGAGCCGTTTGTGAGATCGCTTGGATAAATAAATAAAGAAATAAATAAACAGAGAAATGTACAACATTAGCGCGTTTAAAGTACCTACAAGATAAATGCTTTTATTTTCAAACATCTAAAAGGTCCATAGATAAAACCAAAGAAGGAACAACATAAGCGGTGAATGCCAATATTCTTAGAAAGCTTATTAACTTATTCTTTAATGGGTGTTGATTATAATAAATAAATAATGAATAGAAAAACGCACGAGAGTCGTGAGAGGGTCTCACGTTCGGCAATGGAATACAATGGATGGGTCCTCCATATGTATTCATTGATTGATTGATATATGCAAATAAATTGACGACGTCGGGCTGATTATTTGTATCGAATCCCAATAGTGGGCATCGTGGGAATGTCCTCTTATCAATGTGGAAGACGTTCCTTTCTTCTTACGTGAAACGTCTTTAAAATTACAACGAAACATACGGGTCAAGTCAGAAAAGTGAAATGTCACATTTCATCACCAATAGGTCTGTCCAGGCTTAACGGCTTGCCCAGTTTGTATTTCGGAAAAGCCCACCCCACGGGAACGCGATCTGAATTCCAGGCGGGGGAAGTCGCGAGCAGAAGCTAGTAGGTCGTCCATCCCATCATCATGTCAGCCGATAGACGTCCACTGCTGAACATAGGCCTCTCCCAAGACTCGCCACTCCGACCGGCGTCTATACTTCTACATCGTCCATTCAGACCAGAATAGTATATAGATTGTGTGACTAGGGAGCATATTTTACCGCGGGTGACGGATTGAATCCAGAGCGACGCGAAAGATTCCAGAATAGAATCCCGAGCGGAGCCTGGAATTCTAACGTGGAATCTTGAGCTAGCGAGGGATTCAAGCTATGTCACCCAAGGTTTAAATAATTTTTCACCTCAGCAGCTCGAACAAGTAGACTTTGCTGTCAGAAATTAGTGAGCAAAATCGTGTTTGTTTCACTGAGTGAGACAAAGTATTTTTTTAATATTTTTTTTTTAATCAGTTTATCCCATCAGACAATCCCATCAGGCAAAGGCAAAGGTCTAAGCCATGCAGCCACAGTGTCATGTTTTAGTTTAATGTAATCAATTTACTATTCTAGATCAAAATTATTCAGTAAGATATGAAGAAAAAATAAATAAAAGTACCTACTTGAAAACAAAACGAATTAAAAACTTCTTAAAAGGAAGTTAAATCGTTCCCACTCTTTTTCTTTTTTTAAGTTTGATAACTGCGAATGGTCATTTTATACTGCGGCATCTTAGTAGTACCTACTTCTTATACCAAAATTCGAACAATATCGATTTAATTAGCTCTCTTCTTTTCATTAATTTAAGAAAAAAGGGAGAATTATATTAGGCAAATCATAATGCGAATCTATTTTCGAAGAAAAAAAAACTGACCTTGATACGTTCGGATACGCGCAACACATCAGTACCGACGTGTATTTTTAGACATTAAAATTATACGTTGAGTTACCGTCTAAAAATCTTGTAATTTTTAAAATTACTTATATTTCATATAATCATGTAAATTACAATCATGTTAAAAGAAAGTTTTAATTTAAAGTAAACTAAAAGCTTTCAAATATTACCGAATAAATTCGAAATTTATCATTGTACTAGTTTCCGAACACACGTTTAGAAAATTGCCGCCATTCTTTATTCATGTCTTTCTTCTTCATTTTCGACAACTAACTTAAAGTAATTCTTTTAAAACAAAATTCAAGTAATAATTTGAGTGAAAGGAGTGAAGAAGAAATGCTATTTCATATTTTTCGTGTTGTATGTAAGTATTCTTTGCAAGTACCTTTTATGTGTTCTCGCTACTGAGGTGAAAAATTGTATGTGCTACTCGAGAGCAATTTATTTTACTTCTCGTGCCTGTGAGTCCTTCGCTAAGGTCAAGATTCTAAATTAGAATCACTCGCTAAACGCTCGTGATTCAACTATAGAATCTTTCGCTAGCTCAGGACTCAAACATGGCACTCGAAACAAAAAACAATTTTGCTCTCTTGTTGCACAAATAACTATTGCTACCGTGTTGCACACTCTGTTTTTCACTCCTCCTATGAGAAAACCAGTAGCAGCAGGGAACAAAATCGTGCATTGCTCCCTAGAGAGCAAAATATTACTTTGCTCCCTTTTTGCGGGCCAGAAAGTTAGAGGGACTCTAAACGGGGAACAAAGTACTCCTTTTCGAACAGGAGGAGTGAAAACCGTATTTGTTTACTACTTTCGAACCTCAATAGTCTATCACTAGATCGTAGACCATTAATTGACTGACGTAAACCCATCCATACTCTTGAGATATAACATCTATACTTCCGTAAATGTTGTTATGTAGTATGAGTTTATTCAGAAAAGAACAAGTTAAAAAAATCAAAATAAACTACAAGTAGTATTTAAGTTTACAGAACAAAAAAAAATAAAAGCTAAACAATAACCCAAAAACCTAAATTAGGGCCTTTCGGAAGGGTTCCCATCACGCAGGCAGCATTCCCTCGCTGTATGGCAATAGCCAGTCTTTGCGCGAGAAAGCTGCCGGCGCGAGGGTCCCGTTGCCTCCCTCAAGCGCTTCCCTAGCTCCCTGTGGAGCCCCAGCGCCCTGGCCCCATGACCCCAGAGTCTCCACCTCGAAGGCCACAAACTCATAGTGTTTATCTTAATTTTAAGTCCTTGCGCATAGAGGTAAGTATTGTATTACCTTATTGTTAGAAGAAATAGCTGTCCTCTCATGTTGCAGTACTCTTGCGGTCTTTGAGTTCCACCTTATTTTTTGTAATGTGACTGCAATAAAGATTTCGAACTTGAATTTGAATACTTGGACCACAGCCTTATCAGAGAGTAAAATATTGTGTCTCCCATACAAAACCTCGAACAGCGTCGTAAAATAACTATTGTTTTATCGAAAAATAAATGTGGGCTTACATTATATTGCTTTTAGCGCTGAAATATCAAATTCAAAGAATCTAATCAATTATCATTCATTTATTCATCAAATTGATCACATACGGGCCCTTTTAAGAGGGAAGAATACCTACTACGCGTCCATACAAAAAGATAACTAGGTTTATAGGTTTTCCTTTTTTTTATTTGCATTGGATCCATTGCAAATTTAATAAAGAGAAAACCTATAAACCTTTATTATTATTTCATTGTGTCAATAACATACCAAAAAAACACGGAGATTGGAACATATTTAGAAGTGAAAAAAAACGTTTTCTCTTTTTGTAATTTTTGTATGGACGATTACCGCACCGGCCGAGTACCTACTATATTCTTCCCTCTTAAAGATTCCTTGCTTCCCCATTTACCCACAACCACAGACAGTAAATATAGCGGTACCGCTGGAGTCACCTGGAATTCCCGGCTTATCTCTGAATTCCGGGACACTCGACAGCACAATACGGGAAATAACACGCCGACAATTCATTGTTTGGACTTCGCTACTAAGTTGCCGCTGACAATTACTAAAGCCTACCTACTGAAGAAGATAAAATAGAATTTTTGTTTGTCAATGAAATACTAAGATTATTACATGTGGACTGCTACATTAAAAGGTCTCGGCTGGTTGATATGGTTTTAATACGCTAAAGACAACAATGACAATACAGTAAAACAAAAGGAGTATAAAAATAGACAATAAAAAACTATAAAATATCTATAAAGAGGTGCAATCTTGCACAAAGATTATAGGATTTCCTTTTTTTTTAATTTGTAGAATCCATTGCAAATTGAAAAAAAAGGAAAGCCTATAAACCTGGAGTTTCATTGTGTCAATAACATACTAAAATCATTGGAGATTGGAAAATATACATGGTGATTCAGAAAATATGGCAAATAATTAACCCACAGTATCAGCTATCGATTCTAAGTATATTGTATAGGTCTTTATTTTTTTTTGAATTGGTAAAAAAAGATATTTTGTATAGGATTCAGGCGTCGCTCACACAACCAATCCCATATACAAATTTTTTTTACCAACTCCAAAAAAATTAAAGACCTTATACAATACGACAATATGACAATATACTTAGAATCGATAGCCGATACGGTGGGTTAATTATTTGCCATATTTTTTGATCCACCATGGATAGAAGTGGAAAAACGTTTTCTCTTTTTGTATGGACGCGTAACGTACGAGTACTATATATAATTCTTCCCTCTTAAATCGTTTGGTTGCGTAGAGCACGACACAACTTAGAAGGCGCGCGGCGAAGCACTTAAGCCGTTGACGCAGAGTCTATTATTGCTTAATCCACGCGCCTTCTAAGTTGCGTAAACCTGTATCTATATTGATATACTACACTTACACGCACCTATACTAGCTTTTGTCTGTGGTGAATGGGGAAAGAATCTTTAAATTGTTTGTTAAACCGACTTTATAGACAAACATTTTTTTATTTGGGTGAATCAACTTTTTTATGTCAGTAGGTAGTTGCCATGGTTACTGTCCCCTGGGCCACTTTTAAAACTGCTATTCTGTGGGTTTAAATACACAAAATGTGGGGTTTCTTTGCCATTTTCAATCCCTTCCCTAATGAATCTTTCTAAGCGTCTTAGAATTCTATATTGTAACAGGTTTTCTAAGAAACCCCTCTCATTTTGTCCCCTGGAAAACGGGACACAATAACAACAAGAAATAGTTGATTGACTCATTTACTACCTCGAAAAAAAAACTTGAAAAAACATGCTTAGAATCGATAGCTGATCCTCATCATCATCATCATCATCATTTCAGCCAAAAGACGTCCACTGCTGGACATAGGCCTCCCCCAAGCCTCGCCACTCAGACCGGTCCTGTGCTACTTGCTTCCACCGGTTTCCCGCGACCTTCACGAGGTCGTCGCTCCATCTTGTTGGAGGCCTACCGACAGCTCGTCTCCCGGTTCGCGGACGCCACTCGAGAACTTTCCGGCCCCATCGGCCATCAGTCCTACGGGCAATGTGCCCCGCCCACTGCCACTTAAGGTTCGCAATTCTTCGGGCTATGTCGGTGACCCCAGTTCTACTGCGGATATCCTCATTTCTGATTCTATCACGCAGAGAAACCCCGAGCATAGCCCTTTCCATTGCCCTCTGAGCTATACAATATTAAGTATGTTTTTTTCATTACTTAAATACATTCAAGCAGACAATGCCTGGATTTCAACGAGTTCACCGGCGGCCGTTACGGCGTCCGGCGCCTTACTTCAATACGTGATGCGCCTGCGCAACTACTCTGACGTCACCGGTAACGGAAGATCTATAGATCGCCGCAAAAAATCGATCGCTGCGCTTTGCAAGTCGGCGAGCATATTACTAGAATTCATCTGGATTTAAAGAGGCACTAGATAATCCATACTAATATTATAAATGCGAAAGTAAATCTGTCTTTCTGTTACATCTTCACGCTTCAACCACTGGACCGATTTAGATGAAATTTGGTATGAAGGCATAGACATAAATAATACTTCGTATGGACCCGGCCTAACGTAGATACATGTCATGTTTCCCCACTTCATTGGTGTCCAATCCAAAGTTAAACTTATATCGTGACACTAAAGCTGGGTCACATTTTTTCAACAACGAGACGAGTTTTTAGATACTGAGAAACAGTTTCGGAAAAAGTTTTTTTAAAAACGCTTATTGTCACGCACGCTCGGTGACAGAACTTTGGATTGGACACCGTGGAAGTGGGGACATATCACGTGTACGTTAGACCGGGTCTATATTATTTACGTCTATGTATGAAGGTAGTTCCAGCGGGAACGCGATAACCGAATTCCGCGCGGCGCGGGCGAAGTAATTAATAAGATTGTAAAAAAGCTGCGGCGTTTAAAGAAAAGATGGGGTAAGATCTTAATAACTCCACTATTTTGTCGGATTATCAGAGTGTCTTACTAATATAATAAAGCTGAAAGTTTGTGTGTTTGAATGTTTGTTGCTCAGCTAAAACTGGCTCAACCAATTTGCACGAAATTTGGCAAACAGATACGTAGTTTGTAACCTGGAATACCTATTATGTTATTACCTATTATCCCGAAAATCAATCCAATTAACCCCGAAATCCGATTTTCCCGAAATCCAATTATCGGGAAAATCCCAGAAACTCATCAGAGGGACCCCGGAAGAGGACTTTGGATGGAAATCCCGGGAATCCCGTAATCCCGGAAAAGGTTTTAAAAATATTCTGGAAAAAAGGCTTTGGAAATATAGTGTTAAATTTACTGCAGGCAAAATCGCTGGTAAAAGCTCGTAAATCATAACATAATATTGTAGGTACATGACTGTACTTTTTATTCCGCATGAAAATATTGTGACGCTGGCCGGACCGATTTGGAAGAAATTTGGTATGGCGATAAGTTCGAGTCCCGAAGAAGGACATAGTTCCGGATAGAAGCCATATAATAATAAAAATAAATAAATATCTTGAGACATTTCGCACAAATTGACCTAGCCCCAAACTGAGCAAAGCTTGTACCATGGGTGCTAGACAACGATATAAATACTTATATAGAGAAATACATACATATATAAATACTAAACATCCATGACTCTGGTATAAACATTCGTGTGCTCACAAAGTTTGCCCCGAGCGGGATTCGAACCCGCGACCGCCGGAGCAGTAGGCAGGGTCTCTCCCAAACTGAGCCAAACCTGTCGCCTGATATAATCGAATTCCTAACGAACTAAGCCGCGGGCAGATTAGTAAGTTTAAAGTGTGCTACATAATAAGCGGCATAAGCCGTGGTGGCCTAGTGGTTCGGCCTACCGCCTCTCATGCAGAGGGTCGGGGGTTCGATTCCGGCTCGCACCTCTAAGTTTACTTATGTGCGAAATTCAATTTGAATTGACCACTGCGCTTTTCGGTGAAGGAAAACATCGTGAGAAAACCTGCACGCATCTGCGAAGTAATTCAAAGATGTGTGTGAAGTCCCCAATGGGCCCACTGGGCCCGCGTGGGGACTCTATAGCCCAAACCCTCTCATGATGAAGGGAGGGCTGTGCCCAGCAGTGGGACGCAAATAGGCTGTAGTAGTAGTAGTAGTGCTATATAATTGCACGATTAACCTACTAAAGTGTCCTATAAAAATGCAACACCGTGTATGCAAGCCGCGGACGAGTTCGAGGCGTCTACATATTTATGACCAGTTATGAAAAACTAGATCCGCCGTACTGTTAGTAAGGGATGTGGTAAATGAATATCGACGTAGCATATCGATATCTGCTATACTTACTATTAGTGAGTGCCATTTCGTGACAGCCCACAACACTTTTTCTTTTGTTCTGTATAAATGTTGCTCTTTTTGTGTGTGTGTTGTGTAATGTCATGAATAAATGTTTTCTTTCTTTCTTTCTCATAAGCCTGTAGAAATTTAGGTTTTAACTCGAGAAATACTTTAGAAAATCACTCTACTACTACTACTGCTACTTCAGCCTATTTGCGTCCCGCTGCTGGGCACAGGCCTCCTCTCACGAGAGGGTTTGGGCTATAGCCCCCACGCGGGCTCAGTGCTGATTGGGGACTTCACACACATCTTTGAATTACTTCGCAGTGCGTGCAGGTTCCCTCACGATGTTTTCCTTCACCGAAAAGCTCAGTGGTAGATTCAGATTTAATTTCGCACATAAGTAAACTTAGAGGTGCGAGCCGGAATCGAACCCCCGACCCTCTGCATGAGAGGCGGTAGGTCGAACCACTTGTTCGTGTAATTCTAATTTATTCACCAATAACTGCCCGCGACTTAGTCTCTGTTGAAACTCACATTTTACTTCAATTCTTATTCTCACCATTTTATTAGTGTGAAATTTCCAGATGAATGGAAATCATCCGCTTCTAGATTCTCATACTCATTACTCATATTTATTTATTGTCTCATGGTTTAGCATAATGCAAATTTCTCGGTATCGATAGTTTTTCTATCGACACCTCCTCTTCCCTATGAATTTAAACCGCTATTTATAAGCAAATAAAAAATATCTTTGTTAATTGCTTTTGGTTTCAATTTTATCCCCTGTGGAGAAAAAAAATAACGGGATTGTGATGTAGTCATACGCTAGTAAATAAAGGTTGTAATATACAATGTTGTGTTAATCAATTTTAATACATATCCACGTGATGAAAGGTCTCAATTTGAGTGTCTACGAGTACCTATTAATACGTCTAAAAAACTCCTTAATTACAAATGTAAAGGATATGGTATGTGCTAATATCGGTTTGTTTTTTACTGACCACAAAAAGGTGGCTCTTCGCTGCGAAATTTTTGTTTACGTCCAAGCATGTAGCGGCAATTTTAATGACTAAAGTATCGGATTTTCATTTAGGTACTTTATTTCGAGCCATTTACTGCTGACTTTTTCGTTAAAAGAAAACATCCATAGTGTGGAAAACTGGACTCGAAAATTCAAGTATTTTCTCTTTTCACCCCTGAAGGGTGTGGTGTGTTACTTAACGCGATATTTTTTTTTCAAAGAAGAAAACTGCGATCTCTTTGAGTATGGAATTTCATGAAAATCAGCTTTATTTTAACCGTCAAGAGGCAATAAAGTTTTTCTTTTTTTTTTTACATTAATAATAGGACGGGCTAAGCTTTCCTGGGGTGAAAATATCTAAAGCCGAATTTTCTCAGATATTAGACCTAGCTATTTAGTATTTGACGCTCCCGTAAACTCATAAGATTTCGTCCAAATCGTTAGAGCCGTTTCTGAGATCGCTTGGAAAAATCATAGAGAAATATACAAGTTTAGCGCGTTTAAATAAGTATTCAAGTATAAGATTACTCGAGAATGGATACTTAGTATGAAATCGTCCAAGGAAGGTCATTATATACACATCTGATCTATAAACTGACCGACAGTTGAGCTGAGCTATTATAGATATAGAAAGCGTGTCTGAGCCTTTAATGGCAGGCCGTGTCGGCAAAATAGGTCCGTCCGGTCCGGACTGTGTCATGCGCTTGCGCAGACTGGTCGCAGACGGGACGCGGTATAGTTAGCATTATAGTAGACTAGCTTTTCCCCGCAACTTCGTATGCGCAGAAATATTAAAATGAAAAAATCCCTTTTTTCCGTTCCCGTGGGAATTTGGGGAAATCCTCTCTTAGTGCTCCCCCGCGTTCCCTAAGGAACCTGCATGTCAAATTTCAGCTCTCCACGACTAGTAGTTTCTGCTCTGCGTTAATCGATCAGTCAGTCAGTCAGTCAGTCGGTCAGTTTCTTGTTTTATATATAAAGAAGATTGTATGACCAGGGAGCAAAATGGTATATTTTAGCACGGGTGACGTTTTCAATCCGGAGCGACGTGAAAGATTTCAGAATAGAATCCCTCTTCAGGTAATATTTTTGCTACCGTGTTGTACACTCTACTTTTCACCCCTATGAGAAAACCGGTATCTGGTGGGAGCAAAATCGTACTTTGCTCCCTGTTGCTGCACCCTGCGAGGTAGAAATGGAGCAACAAAACCAAATGGAGCCCCAGATCGTACGGAATGATGGCAAGCGCCCGGACGGGATGTCTTTGATACCCTGGCACCGACACAATTATTTATTTTATTTATTTATTGAAAATTAATAAATCATACAGAAATAAAAAACTTAAAACTAAATCATTTTCCCGCAAAACTACTTGTATGCAGTTTGTCTGCAGGCAAGAAAATATACATATATTAGAGTCTTCAATTTGACATTCCTTAATTTTAATATTACCTATTTAGTACTATTATTATATGTTATATATTGTTATTACATAATATATTATTATTATTATATTATTTTAGCTATTTATAACTTAGATAACAGATACTTTTTAAGTTTATTTTTAAATCTAATTTTATTCGGTTCCTGTCGGATGTCTTCAGGCAAAGTGTTTAAAAAGTATGGTAGGCGCTTTGTTAAGGTTCTGTCCCCATAGTAATTACATACCCTTGGGACTTCATATTTGCCTGAGGACACCGACCTGGTTCCGTGCTTGAATGCGACAAGTGTAAGATGCTCTTGGCGAATGGCGATGTCGTATCTCCCCTCGACCAGCCGTCGAGCCGGAGCGGCAGCCGACGCCCGAGAGCGCCTGAAGGTTAATAAATATAGCTGCCTGGGCTCGAGCTATGAGTTTGTGGCCTTCGGGGTGGAGACTCTGGGGTCATGGGGCAAGGGCGCTGGGGCTCCACAGGGAGCTAGGGAAGCGCTTGAGGGAGGCAACGGGAGACCCTCGCGCCGGCAGCTTTCTCGCGCAAAGACTGGCTATTGCCATACAGCCAGGGAATGCTGCCTGCGTGATGGGAACCCTTCGGAAAGGCCCTAATTTATTTAGGTTTTTAGGTTATTTTTTCTTATTTCTGTAAATTTAAATGCTATTTGTAGTTTATTTTTAATATTTTAACTTGTTCTTTTCTGAATAAACAAATGTCATCATTTAATAAAAAAAGTTAATTAAAAAAAACAAAAAACCCGACTGCGTAAAAAACTAAAAAGAAAAAAACAAGACTACTTAGTTCAGTAGTAGCCTAGTAGCTAGGATTATGTTAAGTAATATTTACCGTCGCTATCAGATATATAATCAAATATTGATTGCTATTGAGGAATCTAAAGATGCCTACTATCGGGACCCATTATTTGTAACATTTTAACCTAGATTTTAAATGGGTCCCGACTGTAGGCATCTTTAGATTCCTCAATAGCAATAAATATTTGACTATATATCTGATGGCGACGGTAAATATTACTTAACATAATCCTAGCTACTAGGCTACTACTGAACTAAGTAGTCTTGTTTTTTACCCGACTGCGCACCGCAAAGGAGGGTTATGTGTTTACCTGTCTATGTATGTATGTATGTATGTATGTATGTATGTTTGTTCCTTTGTGGCACACTAGAGATCAAACGCGTGGGTCGATTTTAATAAATCATACGTCAATCGATTCGTCTGAATCGCGCGAGTGTCACTGAAGATATGAAATTAATCAAAATTCAAAATGGCGGCCACCAGACGCCATATTGTACAAAATAAAAAAATTAAAGTCAACCAACTATGGCATGTGAGGTATCGTTGAATAGGTATTTAAAAATCATTATTAGGTTTCTTTGACCATTTTTCAGACAAAAGAACCATTTATGATTTATAACGATTCAAAGTTCCTTTACTAAGCACGTAAAGTAGGTACCTACCCACCCAGTAGTAAATCCGTTCGAATTAGCAACACAGGAAATAATCTAGACCAACGAGTCTTCAAGCAGGTCACGACGACTATAAAATAATAATAATGTTTTTCATAAATCTCAAACTTCAATCAAGTACGTACGCATGTGCAATGTAGTGTACCAGTAGCGTCATCTATCCGTTGACTTGAAGACTTTTAGTTTCGTTATTACATTTAAAGTGTCAATAGTGTTATTTACCTACTTAATACAGTAAAATATAACCTAATTGATTATAGGTACCAATTACACTAGTTAGTACTCAGCGCTCGTAAATAAATAAAATAGCTACCTAATACTCTTATGTAGTACAAGTAGCGCCATCTATCGGTTGACTTGAAGAATTTTAATAGGGTCAGGCTTATGTAGCGTTTTGACCCGGGTTAGGTCTCTAGAGGGATTAATAATCAGTAATTTAGATCATCGCAAGCTACTTAATAATCCCCAATATAGCAACTCTCTCCATGAAATGACAAGATTGCGGAATTTACGGTCTTATAATCCCTAACTAAAAATAGTAAAATAAAAAAAGTTAATTAAAAAAAACAAAAAACCCGACTGCGTAATAACTAAAAAGAAAAAAACAAGACTACTTAGTTCAGTAGTAGCTAGGATTATGTTAAGTAATATTTACCGTCGCCATCAGATATATGGTAGCGAACAAAGTGATCATAAATATCTGGACACGATCTTACTGTCAAGACGTTAGACTACATGCTCAGATATTTCTGATCATTCTTGCTTGCTCATATTACGTCTAATGGCGATCGTACCTACTGAGAAATGACACCATGGAAATAATTTCATGTTCGACACTAACATAAATCAAATATTGATTGCTATTGAGGAATCTAAAGATGCCAACAGTCGGGACCCATTTAAAATCTAGGTTAAAATGATACAAATAATGGGTCCCGATAGTAGGCATCTTTAGATTCCTCAATAGCAATCAATATTTGATTTATGTTAGTGTCGAACATGAAATTATTTCCATGGTGTCATTTCTCAGTAGGTACGATCGCCATTAGACGTAATATGAGCAAGCAAGAATGATCAGAAATATCTGAGCATGTAGTCTAACGTCTTGACAGTAAGATCGTGTCCAGATATTTATGATCACTTTGTTCGCTACCATATATCTGATGGCGACGGTAAATATTACTTAACATAATCCTAGCTACTACTGAACTAAGTAGTCTTGTTTTTTTCTTTTTAGTTATTACGCAGTCGGGTTTTTTGTTTTTTTTAATTAACTTTTTTTTCTTTTTAGTTTTTTACGCAGTCGGGTTTTTTGTTTTTTTTAATTAACTTTTTTTATTTTACTATTTTTAGTTAGGGATTATAAGACCCTAAATTCCGCAATCTTGTCATTTCATGGAGAGAGTTGCTATCGTGGGGATTATTAAGTAGCTTGCGATGATCTAAATTACTGATTATTAATCCCTCTAGAGACCTAACCCGGCTCAAAACGCTACAAAGGCCTGACCCTACTAAAATTCTTCAAGTCAACCGATAGATGGCGCTACTGGTACTTCATTTACGAGCGCTGAGTACCTACTGACTATTGTAATTGGTACCTATCATCAATTAGGTTATATTTTACTGTATTAAGTAGGTAAATAACACTATTGACACTTCAAATGTAATAAGTTATTACATTTTTAATTAGTTAAGACTTTTAGTTTCGTTATTACTAATAACGAAACTAAAAGTCTTCAAGTCAACGGATAGATGACGCTACTGGTACACTACATTGCACATGCGTACGTACTTGATTGAAGTTTGAGATTTATGAAAAACATTATTATTATTTTATAGTCGTCATGACCTGCTTGAAGACTCGTTGGCCTAGATTATTTCCTGTGTTGCTAATTCGAACGGATTTACTACTGGGTGGATAGGTAGGTACCTACTTTACGTGGTTAGTAAAGGAGCTTTCATCATCATCATCATCATCATCATTTCAGCCGAAAGACGTCCACTGCTGGACATAGGCCTCCCCCAAGGCTCGCCACTCAGACCGGTCCTGTGCTACTTGCTTCCACCGGTTTCCCGCAACCTTCACGAGGTCGTCGCTCCATCTTGTTGGAGGCCTACCGACAGCTCGTCTCCCGGTTCGCGGGCGCCACTCGAGGACTTTCCGGCCCCATCGGCCATCAGTCCTGCGAGCAATGTGCCCCGCCCACTGCCACTTAAGGCTCGCAATTCTTCGGGCTATGTCAGTGACCCTAGTTCTACTGCGGATATCCTCATTTCTGATTCTATCACGCAGAGAAACCCCGAGCATAGCCCTCTCCATTGCCCTCTGAGTGACTTTGAGCCTTCTTATGAGGCCCATCGTAAGCGCCCACGTCTCGGAACCATAAGTCATCACTGGCAACACACACTGGTCGAAGACTTTCGACTTGAGACACTGCGGTAATTTGGACGAAAAGACACTGCGAAGCTTCCCGAACGCTGCCCAGCCGAGTCGGATTCGACGATTGACCTCTTTCTCGAAGTTGGACCTACCTAACTGGACTGTTTGTCCCAGGTATACATAATGGTCAACAACTTCGAGCGCAGAGCCTCCGATTATTACGGGAGTTGGCACAACATGGACATTAGACATAATTTTCGTCTTGTCCATGTTCATTTTAAGACCAACTCGATCGGAAACTCTGCTGAGGTCAGCGAGCATAATACTGAGGTCCTCCATGGTCTCAGCCATGACTACAATATCGTCGGCAAATCGAAGGTGAGAGATGTACTCGCCATTAACATTGATGCCTCGACCTTTCCAGTCCAGCACCTTGAACGCATCCTCCAATGCAGCGGTGAACAGCTTCGGAGAGATCACATCTCCTTGTCTGACTCCCCGCTGCAGTGGAATAGGCTTCGTGGTCTGTTCCTGTAGTCGGACGGACATGGTGGCATTTTCGTACAAACACTTCAACACTTCGATGTACCGGTAGTCAACTTGGCACCTCTGGAGAGACTGCAGCACAGCCCAAGTCTCGATCGAATCGAAGGCTTTCTCGTAGTCCACAAATGCAAGGCAAAGGGGGAGGTTATACTCTTCGGTCTTCTGTACAACCTGCCGCAACGCATGTATGTGGTCTACGGTACTATAGCCCTTTCGGAAACCGGCTTGTTCGGGAGGCTGGAATTCGTCAAACCTGCGCGCGAGACGGTTCGTAATGACTCTCGAAAACAGCTTGTAAACATGGCTCAGAAGTGAGATGGGTCTATAATTCTTCAACAAGGTGTTATCACCTTTTTTGAAGAAGAGCACCACCACACTTCTGTTCCATGCTCGCGGCGTTCTCCCTTCATGAATGACGGAAAAGGAGCTTTGAATCGTTATAAATCATAAACGGTTCTTTTGTCTGAAAAATGGTCAAAGAAACCTAATAATGATTTTTAAATACCTATTCAACGATACCTCACATGCCATAGTTGGTTGACTTTTATTTTTTTATTTTGTACAATATGGCGTCTGGTGGCCGCCATTTTGAATTTTGATTAATTTCATATCTTCAGTGACACTCGCGCGATTCAGACGAATCGATTGACGTATGATTTATTAAAGTCGACCCACGCGTTTGAGCTCTAGTGTGCCACAAAGGAACAAACATACATACATACATACATACATACATACATACATACATACATACATAGACAGGTAAACACATAACCCTCCTTTGCGGTGCGCAGTCGGGTAAAAAACAAGACTACTTAGTTCAGTAGTAGCTAGGATTATGTTAAGTAATATTTACCGTCGCCATCAGATATATGGTAGCGAACAAAGTGATCATAAATATCTGGACACGATCTTACTGTCAAGACGTTAGACTACATGCTCAGATGTTTCTGATCATTCTTGCTTGCTCATATTACGTCTAATGGCGATCGTACCTACTGAGAAATGACACCATGGAAATAATTTCATGTTCGACACTAACATAAATCAATATTGATTGCTATTGAGGAATCTAAAGATGCCTACTATCGGGACCCATTATTTGTATCATTTTAACCTAGATTTTAAATGGGTCCCGACTGTTGGCATCTTTAGATTCCTCAATAGCAATCAATATTTGATTTATGTTAGTGTCGAACATGAAATTATTTCCATGGTGTCATTTCTCAGTAGGTACGATCGCCATTAGACGTAATATGAGCAAGCAAGAATGATCAGAAATATCTGAGCATGTAGTCTAACGTCTTGACAGTAAGATCGTGTCCAGATATTTATGATCACTTTGTTCGCTACCATATATCTGATGGCGACGGTAAATATTACTTAACATAATCCTAGCTACTACTGAACTAAGTAGTCTTGTTTTTTTCTTTTTAGTTATTACGCAGTCGGGTTTTTTGTTTTTTTTAATTAACTTTTTTTATTTTACTATTTTTAGTTAGGGATTATAAGACCGTAAATTCCGCAATCTTGTCATTTCATGGAGAGAGTTGCTATATTGGGGATTATTAAGTAGCTTGCGATGATCTAAATTACTGATTATTAATCCCTCTAGAGACCTAACCCGGGTCAAAACGCTACATAAGCCTGACCCTATTAAAATTCTTCAAGTCAACCGATAGATGGCGCTACTTGTACTACATAAGAGTATTAGGTAGCTATTTTATTTATTTACGAGCGCTGAGTACTAACTAGTGTAATTGGTACCTATAATCAATTAGGTTATATTTTACTGTATTAAGTAGGTAAATAACACTATTGACACTTTAAATGTAATAACGAAACTAAAAGTCTTCAAGTCAACGGATAGATGACGCTACTGTACCTCAAGTGTATTTTTCGGACCTGGAAAATACTTCTCGACCGCGTTTGCGTTTACATCAAGATTGTATGAAAACTTGAACAGCGCCCCTAACGGTACGTTTTGTAACAAGGTTTAGCGAGTGTATTTTGATTAATACGAATGAGTGACGAGCGAGTAAGTGAGTAAACGAAAACGTTCACGTTTTCGAGTGACTTTTAGTATGACAGAAACGCAGTAGTATACGCAATTCGATCTGTCAAGGTCACTGTCAGGCTAATAGTTTGAACATTTTTGAAGATACTAAACATGGAGATAAAATTTAGAAGACACGCGGCATGCAGGACTTTTCAGTGCCTTACAAAATTGCTGGTATTGCCTACATGGCTATCTGTATAGCTAGTATTTGGGCAAGAAGCGAAAGAGAGAACTCGGTTGAAGAGTTTCCTACCATATTATAGTTGGGACTTAGGAGTTGTTTACAAGCATAGTTTACAGGAAGAAACCGGATATAGCGCTGCGAGGAAAGTATATGGAATACCGATTAGGCTACCGCAGGAATGTTTTTTAATGAGGAACTGTTCCTACGATAGTTTTACAGAGATGTTTAAGGGAAGACTTAAGTATTGCTAATGTTGTCTCGGTCCAAGAAGGGAAAGGCCAATTACAGAAATGTTCACAAGAAGCGTCATACTCCGCCCTACTCTAACGCCGCCTTATGATGGCCCATTTATAGTGGTTGAGAGGAGGAGCAAAGCATGGGAACCTGATTAATAGAGAAGGCAAAGCGACGTGCGAATCAATCGGTCGCTTGAAACCAGCCTTTTTGCTGAACGATGAAGAGGCGTACATCGCGACGTAGTCGATATAGGAATAGTCTTTCCAGGCGTGGAGGATTGTGCCAGCACCATCGGCATCGTCCACAAGGCACGGCACGGAAGAGAGATAGGCCGTGTCATGGATTATCGTTTCGGTAGACATAAGTACATATTGGGTGATGCTCACAAGAATTTCCAGTGTGTGACGGCACATTCTTGTGAGCCTCACTCATTTAAGCGTTCTAAATTATTATGAAATAAATCAACTTGAAACTAACCAAGAAAGTAGTTTGTTCTCATCATCACCACTCCCGCTACATATGTGGTAGATTAACGTTAAATAAATCATGTAAAGGGAAATACTATAAATGCAAAATTGTGGCTTAGTAGGTACTTATAGCTAAATAGAGCGGCCAACATTCTTGACTGATGCGAATACCTAAAAGCATTATATCAATCTAGCTTATTCCGACGGTGACTTCATTCACGTGGAATTCGGAGCGTTCCCGCGGGAATTATGCTTAGTAACACCCCCCAATTCCCCAAGGAACCTATATGCCAAATTTCAGCTTTCTGCGGTTAGTAGCTTCGGTTGTGCTTTGATCGATCAGTTGCTAGTTGCTGACATTTGCTAAAGAAATATACATACTTACAATAAATAACACCAATAATAAACTCAATGGAATATATAGCATGATTTATTAGTGTTTAAACTACTTAAAACTTGATGAAATTCTGGTAGGAATCAGCAGTTGGCTCAGCCACGGGGTCTGGTCTTAAAGTTGCCACAGTTCCACTTGACTTGCTGGGGCAGAGCCAGAAGGAACACTGAAAGAAAATGTAAGTGTATATTAGGTATTTAATTGAAGCCGTGATGGTGGCCCACTACTAAGCCACCATCACCTATTTATGAAAGGGGACGACTGCCTGGATCAGTCGGGTGATCGGTCCTCCATTCGGAACCATTTCACCCATACCATCACCTATAGAACTCTTCATGCAGAGGATCGGCGGGCGTTCGAATCCGGCTCGCATGTGAGTTACTTTTGTGCAAAATTACCTACTACTTGGCTTTTCGGTGAACGAAAACATAGTGAATCGTAAAGAAACATGCACGCATTTGCGAAGTAATTCAAGAATGTAGGTACATGTGTGAGTCCCCAATCCAAACTGCGCCTGTGTAGGGCCCAAACCCTCTGCAGTGGATATTGCATATGTCAAATAAAAATAAATACTATTATTATGTCTAATACTTACTGTTTCTTGCTTCTATGCACGCATTCTCCTTTGTATTTGATAAAAGTAACACGAGCTGCGCCAATTCTTTCTACATTACAAGAAATTTGGCTCAATTCAAAGTATGGATCTTAAAATATAATTCTTCTCTTCTGTTCTCTTATATAATGGCTTCTTTCTAAGTATATGCAAGACAATTTTGCCACTGTCAAGTATGGCCTACGGGCCGAGCATTGTATGGAGGAAACAATTAATGTACGATATAAAAGATAAATCAAGTAAACTTGGTGAGGCTCAACAAACGTCAACGTCCATCTTTCAACTCAACTCAACACACTTCGAGTAAACTATTCGTAAAAGGTTCATCTTTAACCTTTGAGTGCATTTGTCAACACCGTTCTCGCACACGTTCATGTATTGTCACCATCACTTTGCGACATCCGCTATACACTATAAAATTGAGGGTTTCTGTCTTGGACACTTCGCCATTATCAAAATATTGGCCTCAGGCCGGCAATTATTCAATAATAAACATTTAAATTATCATTAATATCAAATTTGAGGAGGCTTGGTAAACGTCAATCATGACAATGTCAAATATGTGACGGAAGGCAGTGAGTTAAAACGTCTCGATCGCGTTTGCGTTTCTTCAGGTTTTTCCTGTCAAAATTGTCAAAATGGCCATAAGTGTTGCCAAGTTACCTACATTTTCTAAAATTTCTAGGCAACCCGGAGTAATTTATGTAATTTAGTTTTTTGTTAAACCAAATCGAAGTACATAGTTATAGGTATATTCGTCACAAACGTGGAGTATCTCAACATTAAAAAAGAAAGACACACTTATACGTATGCGAAGAAGCTTAAATAAATAACATACTTAGTAAAAATTATCTCAAGAACACAATACAAGCATATTAAGACATAGACGACATACATATATCATTTATTTCACTTAAAAAATCTAAAATTTTGAAGTAAATTTGGATTCGACAGGTTCGAAAACCTAAGTTCTCACCTTCTCACGTGATAAAGTCGGGTGAGTAACTTTACTTCTTGCGTTTCGTTTAATTTACTTTTCAAACTGTCAAATACGAGCTTACACTCGCAGTTAGTCAGAAAACGTGTAAACGAATTCACATCCGTTTTCGTAAAGTAAATGTCACTCGCTGAATTGACTCCATGTTTTGCCGCTAGGGGTGCTGTTTGTGTTCTCATACAAAAATGATGAATAAACTAAAACGCGTTCGATGCGTTTAGCGCAAATAAAGATTTACACTCATGTGAGTAGAGGTAAAAACAAACCGAGCCCGAAGTTGAAGCTTACACTCGCGTGTTAAAACTAAACTGATCGTGAATAGTTTACTCGAATAACTTCGTGACATCGTTTTGCATTTTTGGTATAAAAAATACACTAGACCTACTGGTACACTACATTGCACATGCGTACGTACTTGATTGAAGTTTGAGATTTATGAAAAACATTATTATTATTTTATAGTCGTCGTGACCTGCTTGAAGACTCGTTGGTCTAGATTATTTCCTGTGTTGCTAATTCGAACGGATTTACTACTGGGTGGGTAGGTACCTACTTTACGTGCTTAGTAAAGGAACTTTGAATCGTTATAAATCATAAATGGTTCTTTTGTCTGAAAAATGGTCAAAGAAACCTAATAATGATTTTTAAATACCTATTCAACGATACCTCACATGCCATAGTTGGTTGACTTTAATTTTTTTATTTTGTACAATATGGCGTCTGGTGGCCGCCATTTTGAATTTTAATTAATTTCATATCTTCAGTGACACTCGCGCGATTCAGACGAATCGATTGACGTATGATTTATTAAAATCGACCCACGCGTTTGATCTCTAGTGTGCCACAAAGGAACAAACATACATACATACATACATACATACATACATACATAGACAGGTAAACACATAACCCTCCTTTGCGGTGCGCAGTCGGGTAAAAAAAAAAGTACATACTACCTCCTACCTCCCTTTGGAATAGGATCGAAAATATCAAAGTTTTAAATTTCTTTTAGGCAGGTATTCATAATAATATGAGAACACTCTTTTTATCCGAATGTCAAGGAGGGTTATGTTCTATGTATCTACCTGTTGTATGTATCTATCTATCTATGTTTTGCAATTTTCTTTATTACCATGTTTTGGCCAAACGGCTGGACCGATTTTTATCAGATACTAGCTTCTGCCCGCGACTTCGTCCGCGTGGAATTCGGTTATAGCGTTCCCGCGGGAATTGAGCGTTAAACTATAACAAATTATATACGAAAACCTTCCGCATCAAAATCCGTTGCGTAGTTTTAAAGATTTAAGCATTACATAGGAATAGGGACAGAGAAAGCGACTTTGTTTTATACTATGTAGTATTACACGAAAAACACTGATGACCGGGATTTACAATATTTATATCAAATCTAGAATCAAATATACAATCGATCGCCATTGACAAGCCAAGATTCTCTCTGACGCGCCCGAGCGCTCTATGACAGTCCTAAAGTTGCCATACATAAACTAGGGCTGTGACTTTACGGTTAAACTAGGGATGTTCTTAAAGTTATATCTATGATTATACAATAACAAAGGTTCTTGTTAAGAAATATCGCTAACAGTTCGGCCCTTCCTGACAAGGCCTGCCCCTGAAGGCCTGCCGTTTTCACTGCTGCTACTGCCACGGCACCAGCCGCCTTCCCGGACGCTGCCACTCGTAGTGATCTTCAGCTCTTCAGGTCGCCACGTTCCATACAGGAACTTACACCTATAGTCGCTAAAAAATCGATTTTCATTGAAAATCGCCCGATGCAAAATACGACGCTCCTCAGCCCCATCAGTACAACCATCAACCGTCAAATGTAGATTTAGTAATCTCTCCGACTGTACCTAGCTTTATGCGAGGTCATCAATGTTACAGGTTACTAAAGTAACAACGCAGAATGATTACACGCCGCTAGATCCTAAACATTCATCTGTATACCAATACTCAGATACTCACACACGAATGTTTCCTAAACTCAATCAATTACCATCTATTGTGAGCTCTTACAACCGTCAGAGCTACTAAAGCATCAACGCAGATCAGTTACTCATCGCTAGATCCTAAACATTGATTTGTTTACCAATACTTCAAAACGATTCCTAAAACTCAATCAATCACCATTATGTGAGCTCCCAAAGCCGTCAGAGCTACTAAAGCATCAACACAGATTAATTACTCATCGCTAGATCCTAGACATTCATCTGTTTACTAATACTTCAGAATGATTCCCAAAACTCAAATCGGTTACCACAGTTATGAATACAACAAAGTAGATCGTTTACTCTGACGAAGCCGTGAGTAGTTTGAGCTCTGAGTAAGCCGTCCCGTTAGTGTTTGTGCTATAACAGCCGTCTATATTTTGAGCTCCGTGTAAGCCGTCCCGTTTATATTTGACTTCTAACAAGCCGTCAATGATTTGAGCTCCGCGTAAGCCGTCACTTTTAATGGTTGAGCTCTGTTTAAGCCGTCCTTCGTTTGAGCTCTGGGTAAGCCGTCCTGTATATATGAGCTCTGGTTAAGCCGTCCTATATTTGAGCTCTGGCTAAGCCGTCCTGTGTTTGAGCTCTGATTAAGCCGTCCTATATTTGAGCTCTGGCTAAGCCGTCCTGTGTTTGAGCTCTGATTAAGCCGTCCTGTATTTGAGCTCTGATTAAGCCGTCCTATATTTGAGCTCTGGCTAAGCCGTCCTGTGTTTGAGCTCTGATTAAGCCGTCCTGTATTTGAGCTCTGGCTAAGCCGTCCTATATTTGAGCTCTGGCTAAGCCGTCCTATATTTGAGCTCTGATTAAGCCGTCCTAAATTTGAGCTCTGGCTAAGCCGTCCTATATTTGAGCTCTGGTTAAGCCGTCCTCTGTTTGAGCTCTGGTTAAGCCGTCAGATGTTTGAGCTCTGGTTAAGCCGTCAGATGTTTGTGCTCCGCGTAAGCCGTCAGATGTTTGAGCTCTGGTTAAGCCGTCCTATATTTGAGCTCTGGCTAAGCCGTCCTGTGTTTGAGCTCTGATTAAGCCGTCCTATATTTGAGCTCTGGCTAAGCCGTCCTGTGTTTGAGCTCTGATTAAGCCGTCCTGTATTTGAGCTCTGATTAAGCCGTCCTATATTTGAGCTCTGGCTAAGCCGTCCTATATTTGAGCTCTGGTTAAGCCGTCCTCTGTTTGAGCTCTGGTTAAGCCGTCAGATGTTTGAGCTCTGGTTAAGCCGTCAGATGTTTGTGCTCCGCGTAAGCCGTCAGATGTTTGAGCTCTGGTTAAGCCGTCAGATGTTTGAGCTCTGGTTAAGCCGTCAGATGTTTGAGCTCTGGTTAAGCCGTCAGATGTGTCGCGACAAGCGCGAATCTTCAATAAAACCAGTAAGCGTGTATTCTTGTTACTGGAATAGCTTTGATTATCTGGCAATACTAGAAAGAATATTATAGGAGGGTAAGTTCAAATATGACAGCTGTTATTCACGGTTCTTAGAGGGACGAAGAAAGGAAAGAAAAATTAAGTACTAGACGCAGTGAAATGAACCGGTCGGGAGAGGATAATTGGTAATAGAAATCGGTTGGTCGGGCGATGTCCGATGCAACCAGTAGAAGTATAGTTTACTCCCTCATCAAAGGATAACCGGTAACAGAAATCGGTTGGTCGGGCGATGTCCGATGCAACCAGCAGAAGGTATAGTGTAATGGTAAGAACAAGCGCAAGACGATCGCTGTACATGTGAGGAATCAGGTGAGTCGTTTGTGCATTATATACATGTTTAGAAGCATGTGAGATGAGAGACGAGATGTAGAACTTAGATGAGAATTACCTAAGTAAGAAGCTACCAAGAATAGAAAGTGTAGCAGTGCGAGGCATGGGCGAGCTATAAGGGGTGTTGTGGAGGCTCGTAAGGAGAACAGAATCTCCGACTAGAAATTATAGAACAGAAGTCGGTTGGTCGGGCGATGTCCGACGCAACCAGTCGATAGTATAGTTTCCTCTCTCATCATCACTTGCAATATACTTAGAATAGAACTTCAGTGTCTTATCGTGGCGTTTAACACTCAGGCAGGTGAGCGCGTAATTCGTGCTCACTCTTATTTACTAGATGTACAAAAGAAAGACATACATACGTACATAGAACCATTGTACCTAGAATAACGCCGCGATAAAATGGTGGAGATGCTAAACAACCATGTGTAGAGATTAGCGAAGCCTTTTAATGATATAGTATAATATAGCAATCTTCCTTCGCTCGGGAGGCTCCCTGAGGATGAGAGGGGGAGTTTTATAGTAGAGAAATCATGTACTAAACAGTTTCTGTTTGCAGGAGCCCCGCGCGACAACAGAAGGTCGCGCGATGACTCAGGTCAGGGCTAATAACGGTGGAGACCAAGAAAGCTCACAGTTTTGTTTCAGGAGCTCCGCGCGACCACAGAAGGTCGCGCGTGGACCCGGGTCAGAGCTAATAACGGTGGAGACCAAGAAAGCTCACAGTTTTGTTCCAGGAGCCCCGCGCGGCCACAGAAGGTCGCGCGATGACTCAGGTCAGAGCTAATAACGGTGGAGACCAAGAAAGCTCACAGTTTTGTTCCAGGAGCTCCGCGCGACCACAGAAGGTCGCGCGTGGACCCGGGTCAGAGCTAATAACGGTGGAGACCAAGAAAGCTCACAGTTTTGTTCCAGGAGCCCCGCGCGGCCACAGAAGGTCGCGCGATGACTCAGGTCAGAGCTAATAACGGTGGAGACCAAGAAAGCTCACAGTTTTGTTTCAGCAGCCCCGCGCGACCACAGAAGGTCGCGCGATGACTCAGGTCAGGGCTAATAACGGTGGAGACCAAGAAAGCTCACAGTTTTGTTCCAGGAGCTCCGCGCGACCACAGAAGGTCGCGCGTGGACCCGGGTCAGAGCTAATAACGGTGGAGACCAAGAAAGCTCACAGTTTTGTTCCAGGAGCCCCGCGCGGCCACAGAAGGTCGCGCGATGACTCAGGTCAGGGCTAATAACGGTGGAGACCAAGAAAGCTCACAGTTTTGTTCCAGGAGCTCCGCGCGACCACAGAAGGTCGCGCGTGGACCCGGGTCAGAGCTAATAACGGTGGAGACCAAGAAAGCTCACAGTTTTGTTCCAGGAGCCCCGCGCGGCCACAGAAGGTCGCGCGATGACTCAGGTCAGAGCTAATAACGGTGGAGACCAAGAAAGCTCACAGTTTTGTTTCAGCAGCCCCGCGCGACCACAGAAGGTCGCGCGACGACCAAGAATCACGGTCAGGGCTAAAAAGGGTGGAGACCGACTCACAGCTTAGTCATTTCAGAAAGTTACAAGCTTAGTGGGCCAGAAGCCCACGGTGGAGACCAAGAAACTCACAGCCCACGGTGGAGACCAAGAAACTCACAGCCCACGGTGGAGACCAAGAAACTCACAGCCCACGGTGGAGACCAAGAAACTCACAGCCCACGGTGGAGACCAAGAAACTCACAGCCCACGGTGGAGACCAAGAAACTCACAGCCCACGGTGGAGACCAAGAAACTCACAGCCCACGGTGGAGACCAAGAAACTCACAGCCTTTTTTACAGCAAGGGCCAGAAGCCCACGGTGGAGACCAAGAAACTCACAGCCCACGGTGGAGACCAAGAAACTCACAGCCCACGGTGGAGACCAAGAAACTCACAGCCTTTTTTACAGCAAGGGCCAGAAGCCCACGGTGGAGACCAAGAAACTCACAGCCCACGGTGGAGACCAAGAAACTCACAGCCCACGGTGGAGACCAAGAAACTCACAGCCCACGGTGGAGACCAAGAAACTCACAGCCCACGGTGGAGACCAAGAAACTCACAGCCTTTTTTACAGCAAGGGCCAGAAGCCCACGGTGGAGACCAAGAAACTCACAGCCCACGGTGGAGACCAAGAAACTCACAGCCCACGGTGGAGACCAAGAAACTCACAGCCCACGGTGGAGACCAAGAAACTCACAGCCTTTTTTACAGCAAGGGCCAGAAGCCCACGGTGGAGACCAAGAAACTCACAGCCCACGGTGGAGACCAAGAAACTCACAGCCCACGGTGGAGACCAAGAAACTCACAGCCTTTTTTACAGCAAGGGCCAGAAGCCCACGGTGGAGACCAAGAAACTCACAGCCTTTTTTACAGCAAGGGCCAGAAGCCCATGGTGCAGACCCAGAAACTGACTTCGAGAATATATTATAATAGAAAAGAATGTGCATTTTGCTAAATAAATAAATCAGAATTCCAGATGAGTCCACAGCCTAGGGATCCTAGTGTGGACTCATAGGTAAGAATAGAATAAGTTAAACTTCTATCTTGGTAAGTTGTTTACTCTAATTCACTTTATTGTATTTTTTTTTGTTATTGTGTTTTTATCTGAAATAAATCATTTTGTCGTTTTGTTTGGATGGAGATACAGTGACAATAATTCACTTTATGCCTGCATGAGCCATGCACAACCATGGTCTATGCATTGTATACTTCGATGCAGTACGAAGGTAAAACAAAATCTGGTCTGTAAATGTTTATGCGTCGCAAAAACGCCTAAGAGTTTACAAGCTAGCAAACATGGAGATAGTAACTGATGGTACGTTCGCACGCGCGTACTCGTGAACGTGCTCGTTGAACGTTGGTTTGAGCGCCGAGCGTGTGGACGTATCATAAGAACGCATGGCGTGTCTTTTTTTTTATATTCGATTAGAGAGGGATAGATAGAAGCGTTTCATTTAATACAGGACTATGGTCGCGGTGGTGTTTCCATTTATTATTATTGCTTCCATGGCACAACATATTTTGTTTTCGCTTGCTAAGAGAATACTGGTAGTGGAACCGGCAGTTTGCGTAACTATTATGGAAATACGTCACTCTCATTGGCTAATGAGAGCCATACTAATTGTCAACTTAGTTTACGATTCGTGAAACGAAAACAAACCAACATTTTTGACGTATAGCCGTCAATAGCTTCTTTCCTTTGAAAGGTTCGTTTATTTTGGTTTATTAATTATTTGCACCGCACATTTGCCGTTGTTACCGAGCAACTTGTAGGCCTGTGGTCCTTACTTTGATATTGGCGAGGTGTCATGGATAGGGGCCGTTACTTTATATAGAATAGAAAGTTTGTTTATTTGATTAAGAAATGACACCCATATTCAAAGTTACTGAACTTACGTTTATTTGATTTGGTAACTTACTTTTTTTACAAATTAATCTTGAAAATACGATCTATAAAAGAAGGAAGTAAAAACGGAAGAAGATATATATAGTAGAAGGTAAAAAGTGGAAACGTTACTCTTTATTACAAGTAATAAGAAAGGGAGTAACGAGTGTATTGTTAGTGCGCGGAAATCACATTCGCGTGAAGCGATTCTGGTGCTACGCGAGACAGTGAAGTCAAGGTGGGTGCCAATAAAATTACAATAAGAGATTAAGATTTATCATCATCATGCCCCATTTATGGCAGCACCCCTGTCGATGGTGCAGCCTCAGACAGAAAGGAAACTTTTATTGGGACACTACTGCTGCGCACGCCCGTGCGCAAGAATATAATACGAATACTTACATATTATTTAATCATTATTCATAGATATATATAGTACTTCGTATAGACCGGGTCTACGCACATGACATATGGCCCCACTTTGTTGGTGCCGAATCCAAGTTTGGTCACCAATCGTGACAGTGCTCAGCGAGACACCGGCGAGTGCGGATGACAAACAACATACCTATACCTACGCAACTCTTAAAAAATGCCGACTTGCGTGATAAAAGGCTGCAGACATCATGTAGGCGAAATGAAAAAGTGTCATGAAATATCGTTTCATCGGTGATTAACATTACCTTGTATTTATTCCATCAATCGAAATATTTTTGTAAACAATAAATTTATGACACGAAATCGCCATATTGACGCCATGTTACGGAGTTGCCATAGCTACAGAGACTGCTTGTTTAAAAGTAACCTTGTAAGGACGTCATTTTTACACATGAATAATTTCACGTGAGATGTTTAATTTGGACTTCTAAGAAAATATAAATAAATAATTATTATGTCAATAAATAAACAAAAGTTGATTTTTGAATCATGTTTTATTAGAAAAAAGTATATTACAGCATTCGCGTCGCTTGCACTGAATGGAATAAGGGGCCGGCAACATTCCTCGTTACGTCACTGCGAGGTTATGGCGCGCAAAATATTTTCGTAGATCATGCAGTTGACCACCGGACGGCGCTGTATTTCGTTGTATGAATAAAATGGCGACTGAATATTCGGATGGGCCTATCCCTAAGTATACAAATCATTGTTATTATTACTTTTATCATGTGTGTGGCTAGTTAGAAAGTTTGAAGAATTTGTAGAGACACTTATTTTGTCTTTTACAGAATAGAATAGAAATTATTGTCAGATTGCAAGTATTATAAAAGTTCTTACATGGCATAGCATCCGTCACAATCTAACAGATAGCTGGCATACAACATATTTATAACTTAAGTCTAGAAACATGAAATGGAAACATATAAAAGAGCTAATGTCTTATACTATGAATAAATAGAAATAGAAATTATCATGCCATGAAATATATATATATATATATATATATATATATATCAATGTCAATGGTAAAGTACAATTTAATTATTAAGGATCAGTTTATAAATTTTATACCGATTTAAGAAGTACTATAAATAAATCATAATAAAGCATCATATATTTCATGTCATGTCGGTCAATTCATGTTGCAAAGTGTAGCATGAATTGATTGACATGTATTGACTTGTTTTGTACTTAGTAAGTATGAAGGTTCATACTTAAAATGGAAATTGAAGCTCTTCGTTCTAAAAGGGCGTAAGTCAAAGATAACATGCTTGAAATTGGATTTGAGCGTAGCGCTCATCCGTACAGCGAAATAGTCAAATGACGTCACACACCAGCTACCACTAAGACATGAATATCTGTAAAGGAAGTGATCAAGAAATCTGAAACTTTTATTTTCGGTCCTTTAGACTGAAGTAGTTTTTTTCGGATTGTGTCTTGATAAACATTTGAAAAATGAAATTAGCCCCCTATATTACCAAATAGGACGCTAACGATATAAGAAAAATGCATTTCCATATCACTCGGGATAAAAAGGATGTCTTGAATAAAAGAGAATTAACAATACGTCACGCGCTCATAATTTCAGGTGCAAGATGAGATGGCAGACCCCAGAGTACTTCGGCTAAGGCTCATGCACCTATCTCTCCTTGAGATGCACCAGAAGCTGGCGAACGTGATCGAGTAGACCTCTAGAGTTTGAGAGGGTCACTGAGGAGGAGGTTGGCAAATAAGTTTAATCTATTTGAGTGATACATTGGCACAATAACAATGGAAGTACACAGGTACATAAAAAATAATAACAACCCGTCAATGGAATATGTAGAAAAGTGTACACAGACACAACTGAATACAGAGGAAGTTTTGGCAGACCGTAAGACGCTGCGAAAGAACAGCGAGCGAGGGACAACACATTGTCGATTATGAGCTACATCTGCTGTCGTGTACAGAGAGTGTAGAGGAAATCCGGGATAGCCTGCAACGTATAACAACAGCTAGGGAGAGCGCCGCAGGTGAGGCGAGCCAACCCATACTCTCAAGTCACTCATATCAATCTCAAGAAATATCCACAGGAGCATTATACGTTGGAGTCCAGAAAGAACCCAGCGAGGAAAAGAGAGACCAGGAAGATCACAGGTCCTTGCCACCAACACCCAACTCCAGGACAGCGTTTCGAGGAAAGAAGAAGATAAAGAACTCCAATGAAAGGGGAACAAAACGCCCAAAGGTGGCATGCCTTTACTGCAAAGGACCCCATTCCAATGTCATGTGTTTCATCATCAAGGAGATTGAGGAAAGGAAAAAGAAGCTAGGTAGAAAATGTTACCACTGTTTCAAAGAAGAAGTAACCCTGTTAATATTGGAGCGCGATAAGTAACAGCAAGATGTCAGGGCAAAAACAAGAACATGTGTTGTCGTGTTCCGCTGGACAATGGTAGCCAGCGTAACAACATAACGGACGGATTGGCCAGTGAGTGACAAGACTAACGAATAAGAGAAGACTTCTTTACGATCGATGTATTTGGCGCTGACAATCCCATAGAAATATCTAGCCCGTCTGTCACAATGGAAATTGAGACTAGAAGAGGTATTACAAGGAAATGAAGGACAGTCCAGGTTAATGTAGTACCCCATATGGCAGACAATGCTATACCGCCTCGGCATATAGACGAAGTGGATGTCGGAGCAGACGATGACTCCGCCGGACAAGGCATTCAGCTGTTGTGGGGCAATGGACCACAATTCTTTCCACTGGGCGGGGAGGACTGGTCACGTTTGGAGGAACGTGGCCAGAGAAACCTTTTCACCGCTCAGGACCAAGAGGTTGAGGGCATGGAAGTGGAGGACCTAGCCGAGACAGAAGATCAGGCAAAAAAGTATCCGGAAGTGATGAACATAGAAACAGATGACTTGCAGAGAAAAGAAAGAAGCAGCACGGAAGAACTAATAGAACTACAAATAGTGCACTTCCCTGTTGATTCAAAACGCGAAACGAGACTCACCAGAAACCTGGGTCTATTTATAGACAGTGAAGGATTACAAAGGTTTAAAGTACGTCTTATGGAACCGCATGTCCATATGACATGATACACCCAATCGTTATTCCAAGGAACTCCGAATTCACACACAAACTCATCCGTGAAACGCATGAGAATCATTACCATGTGGGAGCACCACACACATTGAGTATCATTCAGCAGAAATATTGGGTACCCCAAGGAAAGGCAAAACTGCAAAGAATAATTAAGAAATGTCAGCAATGCCCATTAGGGCTAATGGGCATTGAGGAAGTTCATATCAACATGTGGCCGCCCAGAACTTATCTTTACAGACAACTCTTTACAGTTCAAACTGACTACAGAGGGGATGGTAGAAACCCAGTTTTTAGGTGAAAGAATTAGGTGGAAACTCATATTGCAACTTAGCCCATGGCATGGAGCTTTCTATGAGAGGTAAACCAGCATAGTAAAGAATTGCTTGAAGAGAACGATTGAGAGACAGTTACTGCCGGACAAAGTTGAGGACCATCATTAAAGAAGTCGAAGCGGTTAAGAATCAGCCTTTGATCTGCGCAGGCTCAGATACAGAATATGTATTAAAGCCCCCTTAGACTTCCTTACCTTGGGTAAGCATATAGCCATTGAGCCTTCCATCCAGGGTCAGAAACCCGGAGGCACTGTCACCGAGGAGAACCTTATCCAAGGTTAGAAGAGAGGACTGCGGATTTTAGAAGAGTTCAAAAGAATGTTTAACAGCCGGTACCCTTACAGCCTACGAGAAAAGTACAGACATTCGTCTAAAGAACCCCGCGTAACAGCGAAGCGGGGCCCACAAGTAGGAGATGTGGTGCAGATCAAAGATGACTCCAATGATTGATTGGCAGGTGGAAAAGATTACTAGTCTGGTGAGAGCTCATACGATCAGAAGGACATGTACATCCTCTAAAGGTGGAGGAAAATACTCATCAAAACAATATGGTAGAACCCCAAATGAGAAACCACTTCGAAATGGAATCTGAAATAATGAGTCCAGTGAGAAGCTGCGAGGAGATCACCCAAGAAGAGGAAGAGAGGAAATGGTTCCGCTAGAGGCCGACCCAGAAGCCTTGAGAACTACCACTGAAGAAGTGAGGACAGAACACTGGTGACGCAGGAGACCACTTTTCTCAAGGAGTGATCGAAGGGGAGCCAGGAGGTGAAGAATAATGACCCACCAGAACTGGAGAAAGGGTGAAGTAGCTGGCGGCCATACGGGCAAGAGAGAAGATTGCTCTGTAGACCGACCAGTTGACCGCCCTCCTCCTGGTGTCGGGACTTTATCCTCGCGGTCGGGTATGTCGCGACAAGCGCGAATCTTCAATAAAACCAGTAAGCGTGTATTCTTGTTACTGGAATAGCTTTGATTATCTGGCAATACTAGAAAGAATATTATAGGAGGGTAAGTTCAAATATGACAGCTGTTATTCACGGTTCTTAGAGGGACGAAGAAAGGAAAGAAAAATTAAGTACTAGACGCAGTGAAATGAACCGGTCGGGAGAGGATAATTGGTAATAGAAATCGGTTGGTCGGGCGATGTCCGATGCAACCAGTAGAAGTATAGTTTACTCCCTCATCAAAGGATAACCGGTAACAGAAATCGGTTGGTCGGGCGATGTCCGATGCAACCAGCAGAAGGTATAGTGTAATGGTAAGAACAAGCGCAAGACGATCGCTGTACATGTGAGGAATCAGGTGAGTCGTTTGTGCATTATATACATGTTTAGAAGCATGTGAGATGAGAGACGAGATGTAGAACTTAGATGAGAATTACCTAAGTAAGAAGCTACCAAGAATAGAAAGTGTAGCAGTGCGAGGCATGGGCGAGCTATAAGGGGTGTTGTGGAGGCTCGTAAGGAGAACAGAATCTCCGACTAGAAATTATAGAACAGAAGTCGGTTGGTCGGGCGATGTCCGACGCAACCAGTCGATAGTATAGTTTCCTCTCTCATCATCACTTGCAATATACTTAGAATAGAACTTCAGTGTCTTATCGTGGCGTTTAACACTCAGGCAGGTGAGCGCGTAATTCGTGCTCACTCTTATTTACTAGATGTACAAAAGAAAGACATACATACGTACATAGAACCATTGTACCTAGAATAACGCCGCGATAAGATGTTTGTGCTCTGGAACCGCCAGCCGTGCCACCTCGTCGCAGTTTCATGTCATCACACCGACCATTACGCTTTCCATTGCGTGCCATTTCTGCCAAGCTGCTTATGCCAGTCTGCACGCTACGGTTCCTTCTCTTCTTTTATTTATATATCTGAAATGGAAATTCCAAGCAATAACACTGTCCACTACAGACAAAATAAATTCCGACCATCCATTACTAAACAACACCAACAGCTCTGGGTGCTCCCTGATGAGGGTCACAGCGAGTGAGTTCGCCGCTAGAGGTCCGAGGTGCGTTACCAATCATGCACATTATGATTACACGCCAAATCGGCAACACTCGATAGCTCCGAAACGTCAAACGTCACAGTGACATTGGCACTAATATATGGCTTCCAATTATGACCATTTATACAGTAAATTTCATCCATTTAGGTTTGTAAATGAGTGCTTCCATATTCCCGCTGAAAGCTATACACAAACATGTTGAATATTCACTGCAATATTCAGTGCAATAAATATAAATATAATTGTTGATCTCTTCAAGTTGTTTTCTTTCACTTCCAATCATTCCAATAGTTAAATAATTTATAGTCAACATTTTCTAGTCCTCCTTCCAAGTACAGGTAATTTTAATATACAAGAGGGGTTTGAACCATCCTCCCATGTCATGACATCATAATATTGCCATAAGCTAATGGAATAATCTGAAATCAGAACTAAATTAGCTTGCCAGTGGGCCAGACGGCCAGTGCCCACTCCAGCGTGACTCACTGTACACACAAATTCAACCAATCTTTGTAGAGGTAGAACAAGAAGTTAGTATGCAATGTGCTGAAACCATAAATAGCTCCTGCCAACATTCAACTATCAAAGCCAAACCTGAGACATTGTGTAGGCAAAGTTCATAAATTTCCCACTTTTTACTTTGTCTAAATTCACCTATAGATGACCTATAGTGTTAAAACATTTATCTATTTTCACACATCATAATATATGGATTGGTAACCATGAAGTCTTTTCTACTCCTGCATTTTTTTTTTTGTTTTCATTGGCAGATCTAATTAATTCTATTGAAAGTCTACAGAACTCATTTCATCAAATTAAATTAAATTGTAAATACCACTATAAAACTCCCTTCTATTTTTATTTAAGTATTTATTAATTTCAGTTTTTAATTTAAACTACTTCATATTTATATAAATTTGTATAAATTTACCAAGGTTTTATCAAGCCTGCATGGGGACTATAGCCCAAACCCTCCCACGATGGGAGGAGGCCTGTGCCCAGCAGTGGGGCGCTAATAGGCTGAAATAGCAGTAGTATCAAGTTACACAGTGCAACCGATTTAATTGTAGTGTCTTGTAAAAAAGGTCCAGTACTTGTCCAGTCTTTCTATACTTTATACTACCTACTGAAAAATAATTAACCTGTTTCAACACCTTGAAACATTCCCAACAAGCCCAAAACCTTATTGTTTCATAAAATAACAATTTCAATTTTACTTTAGAGATGATTCACTTATTTCTGTTTGAAATGTTAATATGACTAGCTATAGTAAAATTCATTTAAGTAAGGAACAAAATTGTACTGAATTTAATTGTACCTAACTTAACTTTTTATTATTATTATTATAATTATTATATCTTTTACAACTATATTTTGAAATCTTTAAATAATATAGTTACTTTAGACTGCAACCAAGCATTAAGCTGAAGTAAAATAAATATATGAATATTCCCAATTTTGGTGTTCTCCGCTAAACAACAGAGTAGTTCCTGAAGTGGTATCTAATTCAGTTATTAGAGATATCTGCATCTTTACCTACGAAAACCTAACTCATTAATTGGTTAATTTTACTGTTTTAAAATCATCAATACAGATATCCATGTACAAGTTAAATAATGACACTTATGAAGTTCGCTCAAACATAATAGTTTTGTCTACATATCTTATGTAACTTTCATGAATAGTACTTCAATTAAACTGTCAAATTCATACATTACTTGTTTCTTGAATACCCATGAAAATCTAGTCATGTATTTCCACAAGATGTCTTAGTTAATCATTCATTTCATGGACCCTGCGAACCTCTCCTCATAGCGAATAAATTTTGGTATATTTATGAGACTAAAACTGAACACACCACATGCACTAAGCATGTTAACACAAAAGCTGTATTGGTTTACCTCACCATTCTTATAGTTTGCATCATGAATTCCTTTTAGGCGTTAGTTGGTTGCTTTAGTAAAGCTTATCAATATGAACACAGCATGGAACCGAGTAGCTATTATCCAGGCACTTGTATAAATACACAAAAACAAGAACATAAGACCAAAACCTTATGCAAAATGGTGTCACATCAATCCATACCATAACATAGCGTTCCCATACTATATTTACATTTTGTTTTTTCATGTTTAGCCAATTTTCTCCAACTTACCAACCCATATCTATCAATACATATTCTAGAGCGATTTGTTTTGTTTGTTGGTCTTTCTCAGTAACGGAAATCAGTGCTAATCGTGTGTTTTTATCACAAACATGCCGACGTCTATAGCGAAGCCATTTTACTTAGTGTCGTCCACGTAATGCAATCCATGTCACCCATAAGTATATTGGCAGACTTTATGTGAGCACATGTTACTATCCCGCTTCTGATATATTACACGAAAAACACTGATGACCGGGATTTACAATATTTATATCAAATCTAGAATCAAATATACAATCGATCGCCATTGACAAGCCAAGATTCTCTCTGACGCGCCCGAGCGCTCTATGACAGTCCTAAAGTTGCCATACATAAACTAGGGCTGTGACTTTACGGTTAAACTAGGGATGTTCTTAAAGTTATATCTATGATTATACAATAACAAAGGTTCTTGTTAAGAAATATCGCTAACAGTAGTGATTAGAATCGTCTCGTCAACGCAAATGATACAGAGGGGTCGAATGAAAAAAAAAATGGCGGCTGTATGGTGGAGCCACTTGAAGTGCAAAACGAAAAAAAAGTTTTATTGAATTATATAATATGGGTACTTATCAAAATAAAGGGCTTGTCAAGATGATTTTTTTTTTTTTTTATACTATACGCAACGAGCAGACGAGCTACTTGATGGGAGGTGTCATCGTCGCCCATGGACAAGTGCAACACCAGAGGATTGCGAAAAAGTAAAAATTGTTATCATAATTGTCAAAATGCATGGCATGGGGGCCCGTTACTGTTTCACTAAGAGAAAATGCTTGGATAATAGAAACCGTAACAGATAGACATATGCTGTAGAAGACTTTTTTGCGCAGATTTTTGAGGTCTACAATTCTTTCATACATTGTTTTAACGTACGTTGTACGGTTTAGCCAGTATGAGTGGAGCAAAAATGTATCGATCAAGAAGAGCATCAGTCGACCCTTTGTATACAATTAAATACTTAGTACTTTGTATATAATACATGGAATTTGACGTTTGGTGCTTCTATAATAATAATTCCAGGCATATGTTTACCCCAATGACAAGAAGGGTGATATTTTTAGGGTTCCGAACCTCAAAAGGTAAAAACGGAACCCTTATATATGATCACTTGTGTCTCTGTCCGTCCGTCTGTCACAGTCGATTTTCTCCGAAACTACTGGACCGATTGAGTTGAAATTTGGTACGTATATGTAAGTTTGTGACCCAAAGACGGACGTGTAACGAAAATAAATGAATTTTAAACATAGACCCTATTTTTGGGGGCTAAAATCGAAAAAATATTAATGAAGTTTTTCAAACTATATTGTGTGATATATCAAATGAAAGTACTTCTTATGAGGATCTCAAATATATATTTTTAATTTCTGTTTTGGTTATTTAAGAAAATAGGTAAAAATTGAACATTCCCCCCGTTATCTCCGAAACTACTGGACCTAAAATTTTGGAAAAAATACGGAGGATAGTTATTGACCTATAGATTACAGGAAAATTATTAAGAAGGCCATGGTATTTGAAATCTATCATATTAAAGAGCTCATCCTGTGAAACGGTAATGTAATGACGTCATTGAAAATGATCAAAGGTCGGAACCCTCTCCACGCGAGTTTAACTCGCTTCTTGGCCGGTTTTTCTTAATAAATTCAGCTTAGATTTCCGACATTCGGGTTTTATAGTTTTTTTAATATAATTACCTACTTGTTTATGTCATTGGAATAATTCTCACCTAGCAGATCGAATAGAATCGCACGGCAAAGAACGAACATACTCGGTCTAAAATCTCTATGTATTCATATGCACAGTCTGTCTTGCTGTCATAATTATCAATAGTAATAGAATCTCTATTTTCATAACCAATTAGCCTCTATTCGTAGTTCAGAGGTCGAGTCAGCTATTAGACGCCCATATTGGAAATTGTCCTTATAAAGGTTCCCTACATATGTTCTTTTCAACCACAAAGTAGATAGTGGACAGAAGGTTCGAGCTTCCTTGGATAGACGTCATGTGCTTTTCGCCACTTTCGGTAGATAGCGTAAGAGTATGACTTCTAAAAGCCGAATGTGTGGCAACTATTATTATGTTTTAAGAACCCCTTTAGCATGTAACGTACAATCTGACAATAAGCTATTTGATTTGATTTGAAAGAATCTGGGTACAGAACAGAGAGATCGCTCGGGAAAGCCCTTTAATCCTTAATCTTTTATGACATTTATCGTTACCGTACAATGCTCGGCAGTTGTGGGTCAATCACTCGACGTTGGCGAAATTGTCTTGCTTAGAGATAGAAGCCTTATTTAAGCCCGGGCCACACCGAATGCGTCTGCAGCGCGTCTGCGGCTCGCTTGTACCGCCTTGCGAGCCGTGCGGCAGCCGCACGGGCTTTAAAAGAGAAGAAGAAGTACATTTCCATCTACTAATGCTACAGCCTATTTGTGTCCCACTGCTGGGCACAGGCCTCCTCTCATCACGAGACGGTTGTGCTATAGTCACCACGCGGGCCCAGTGCAGCCTCACGATGTTTTCCTTCACCGAAAAGCTCAGTGGTGAATTCAAATTGAATTTCGCACATAAGTAAACTTAGAGGTGCGAGCCGGAATCGAACCCCCGACCCTCTGCATGAGAGCCGTGGTGGCCTAGTGGTTCGACCTACCGCCTCATACGAGTCTCATGGTTGGGGGGGGGGGGATTTCCATCTGGGAGCATTTAATTTGCGCTCCAACTGTGAGAATCTATTACAGGTTTCTTGTTTCTTGACTGGTTAGTTGGTTACACCAGTGAGTGCCGGACCGTTTACGCCGGGGTCGTGGGTTCGACTCTCGGCGGAAACGTATGTTTGAGTAAATTCCTCTGTTTATTGGCGTTAATCGTATGGTACGAGTTGTTGTCCCTAATCCGCACTGGGCCCGCGTGGGGACTATAGTCCAAACCCTCTCGTGACGTGATGAGAGGAGGCCTGTGCGCAGCAGTGGGAGCGTCTGGAATGGCTCATTGAATAGTGTGGGGCTGCCAGTAGAAAATTTTAAATTATTCAGAACAAGCTGGTGCCCGCGACTTCGTCTGCGCAGGATTAGTATTTCGAGTAGCTTATATACACAATATCTTTATAAATTGTAGCCTATGTGTTATTCTGATGTATAAGCTATATTATTGTAAAGTTTCATTAAAATCCATTCAGTAGTTTTTACGTGAAAGAGTAACAAACATCCATCCATATTTACAAACTTTCGCGTTTATAATATTAGTAGGATATGCTTCTAAAATCATACAAAATTGCATGTTAGGATACACTGCAAAAAATCCTTCACATACACAATATTGATTATTATAGTGACGTGAACTTACCTACGTTGATTCATTTAGGTTTATTATTAGGTCCTTACATATGAAATTGGCGTTTCATATGGCAGAAATGAAAACGATTTTTTTTTATGAAACTATTTTTTTATTTAGTCAAAGTATGTACCATGGCTATCTATGCACTTTTGCCATCTCGAAGGTAGTTCATTGATTCCTTTACTAAAAAAAGTGTGTGAGCGAGAATCAATAAAATCTTTGAAGGCCGTTTGGACAGCCTCGTGAGAATTGAATTTTTTTCCTTGCATGAAGTTGTCCAAATTCCGAAAAAAATGGTAATCAGTTGGAGCAAGGTCCGGGGAGTATGGTGGGTGTCGAAGACATTCCAGTCGCAGCTCCCGTAGTTTTGCGGCCGTCAAACGTGCCGTATGTGGTCGAGCGTTGTCCTGAAGCAGCAGTGGGCTAGATCGATTGACCAGTCTGGGTTGTTTAATGGCTAGCTTTTCCATCATCGTTTGCAATTGTTGACAATACACATCAGCCGTGATTGTTTGCCCAGATCTTAAGAAACTGTAATGGATGACACCGGCACTAGTCCACCAGACACTTACCAGTACCTTTTTCTGAGTCAACTTTCGTTTCGGGCAGAATTTGGCTGGTTCACCTGGGTTCAACCATTGTGAAGAACGTTTCCGGTTGTCGTACAAGATCCATTTTTCATCACAAGTAACGATACGATTCAAAATGCCTTCATTATTGTGCCGGTTGAGAAGTGAAACGCAACACTCGACGCGTGTTTCTTTGTTTGCGTCGCTCAATTCATGCGGTACCCATTTTTCAAGTTTTTTCACTTTTCCAATTTGTTTCAAGTGAATCAAAATGGTTTTATCACTCACACCGAAGCCTGCCGCTAACTCTGACGTGGTTTGCGATGGATCTGCTTCCACAATTGCTTTTAATTCTTCGTTATCAACTTGTGTCTCCGGCCGTCCACGAGGCTTGTTCTGTAGGTCAAAATTTCCAGAACGGAAACGTTGGAACCAATAACGTACCGTATTTTCTTTTGCAGTAGCTTCCTCATACGCATTGTTAATCCTACGAGCCGTTTCTGCAGCACTAGTGCCGAGGTGAAACTCATATTCGTAAATATAGCGATATTTTAAGTTCTCCATATTGTGAACAGAACGATGTGAAAGAAAAACAAATGACGCGATAACAAATAAATTTCGTAATTCGAACACAGAAATACATGGTCTTAAATTTGAAATAAATTTGAATTTGGAATTCCTAGCCGAACGCCACATATTTTGAATCAAAGTTGCCAGTTCGCCAAACGCCAATTTCATATGTAAGGACCTAATATTTAGGCATATCTACGGGACTAGGCATGGTCTTGGATTCCATCCTTATGTTGTGGATATTCCTCCAGCGCGCACGAAGCGCTTCGCTTCATGCTTCATCATGCGAACAGCTAAGGAGTGGAATGGCCGGTCTCTTCCCCGATAGTCATCACTTGGATCTTTTCAAGTCGAGAGTGAACAGGTACTATCTAAGTAAGCATGTATCACCCTCGACCGCATCGTCACTTACCATCAGGTGAGATCGTGGTCAAATGCTTGCTTATAATAATAATAATCCAGTACAGCTTCATGTTGTATTGGGAGGACAGATATCCACAGTTGCGGCCATCTCCAATTTCTAGTAAAAGGTACCAAATGCCTCTTCATGTTGGCTTCGGCCCCATGAATGCGAATGACTGGGTCCCCATGGGCCCGTGACATGAAAATGTACCAACAAATAATAATAAAAAAGGTTATCCAATTATACATGAGTGTCCAGGTACGATCAGTCGCCTAATTATACAGTTTTTGTATCCAATTATAAAATCTGGCAGCCTTGAGTGTGTGTACTCATTGTACTCGAATCCTTCTAGACTTGCCCATACCTACTGATCGTTTTAAATGGGCCACCGGTATAGCTAAATCACGTTTAAGAAGCTAAATCCATATTGGTTAGCCGTTGGCGGTTTGGTGCAAGTAAGCGAATAACTAGTTTCTACAGACAACTAATCGTGATAACTGATAATCTACTACTACTACTACAGCCTATTTGCGTCCCACTGCTGGGCACAGGCCTCCTCTCAACACGAGAGGGTTTGGGCTATAGTCCCCACGCGGGCCCAGTGCGGATTGGGGACTTCACACACATCTTTGAATTAATTCGCAGATGCGTGCAGGTTTCCTCACGATGTTTTCCTTCACCGAAAAGCACAGTGATTAATTCAAATTGAATTTCGCACATAAGTAAACTTAGAGGTGCGAGCCGGAATCGAACCCCCGACCCATGAGGCATGAGAGGCGGTAGGTCGAACCACTAGGCCACCACGGCTTCGAATTGATAATCTACTAGATTTCAACTCAATCGCATCTCTCCCACGCCCGTGGGAGAGGCGAGATTACACTAAATTATGGTTTAAAAATCTCTAACCTGCTCCCTAGATGTTATCTGCTTTTTCCGAGATAATACTTACCTTATAGGGATGGGACAGTTCGGTGATGTCTGTAGGAAATTCGCCGACGTAGCAGAAACCGAAAAATCATCTTATGGCATCAAAATTACATAATACAATACTGGCATAACTGTGATGTGAGCAGATTTTTTAGGGTTCCGAAGTCCACAAGGAACCCTTATAGTTTCGCCATGTCCGTCCGTCTGTCCGCACTATTGCTCGGAGATGCTTAGGTCTAGAGAGCTGTAATTTGGCATGAATATGCATATTAGTTACGCTGACAAAGTGGTACAATAAAATTTTGAAATATATTTTTTTATAGGGTACCTCCCCTACTCGTAAAGTGGGGATGTAATTTTTTTTTCTTGCGTACCCCATGGTGCGGCATATCGTTGAGTAGGTCTTAAAAAAATATTGTGGGTTTGTTAAAACCATTTTTTGATTAAGTGATGCGTTTGTGAAATATTAAGCTTTAAAGTGCTATTTTTTGCTAGAGTCACGTGTCCCCCCCCCCCTGCCAGCTAAATGGTGGTATTTGGATGGCTGAAAAAAATCACGGTTGTGGCATATATAACGTAGTTGAAAGGAAAACTATCACAGCTAAGTAGGGTGTACAAACTTACGAGTAATAGTCGACCAACTTATAATGATGATTTTTCTCGAGCGGCAGGGGCGTCGGGCGGGCACGTCATACCACAGGCTAGCTAGATGCTACTAAGTCTTAGAAAGGTACTGTGGGCATCCTCAACTTCGGAACCCTATAATTTGCGCGTGGCCCGACACGCACTTGGCCGTTTTTTTTTTTATTTACCAATGGTATAGACAAACGAGCGCACAGCCCACCTGATGGTAAGTGGTCACTGCGGCCCATGAACACCGAAATCCTATGATCCCCATTAAAAAATCATAAGATCTCGAATGCGTTGCCTACCCTGAGGCCTAAGATGGAATGCCTCTGTGCCAGAAATTTCACTGGCTGCCTTAACCCCCTACCGGAACACAACAGTGCGAGCACTGCTATTTGGCGGCAGGTTAGCGGGGAAAGACGGTGGTACCAATAACCAAATACCCGCGATTGTTTATAGCGAACCTTGCATTTTCCGGGATAAAAGTAGCCTATGTCCGTCCCCGGGACTCAAACTATCTCCATACCAAATTTTATCCCGAAAAAACGCATAGTTCCAGCGGGAACTCGATAACAGAATTCGACGCGGGAGAATTCGCGGGCAGAAGCTAGCTTATAAATACTATTAGTGTGGATATATTTAGAGGACATATTTCAACAAAATGACTCACGACTATACGCCAGGTACTAGCACGTAGCCCAAAACTCTCCGTGAAAATCGAAATTGATAAGTGGAAACTAGAAAAAAAAAATCTTTTTTGGCAAAAATGTAGTTTATATAATTTAATGTAATTTGTTTCATTTTTCTTTCAATAATGTGTTTGTATGATATGGATGTAAATCTGAAATAAAAACTATGATTATTATTAAAAATCTAAATATAATAGCTTGTGGAAGAATTTTATTAATTTCTTCGATTTTTTTTCTCGCCGAATTTGAGGGCCGAATCTGCACATCACTAGCCTTAAAACGATTGTGCGAAAAATTGTGCAAAACAAAAACATGCCATTAAAATACTTTATTATGCGTCGTGAGACCTTGTCATTGTCACATCACATTCGTCATTTAAGTGGCGCAGGCGCATCAACTGTTTTTAAAAACCTTATTCCGTTGGAATAAGTTTCATTTTAGGAAATTAACTTACGTAAGTCATTTCATAAATTTTGATACAGTTGTGTTCATTAAAGTGTTATTATACTGATTATTAAGTACAGTATTAAATAACTTGAGATATTTTGTCCATTTTTAGGGTTCCAAACCGCAAGAGGTAAAAACGGAACCCTTATAGGATCACTCGTGCGTCTGTCCGTCCGTCTGCCACAGTCGATTTTCTCTGAAACTACTGGACCGATTAAGTTATAATTTGGTACGTTTATGTAAGTTCGTGACCCAAAGACGGGCGTGTAACGAAAACAAATGAATTTTAAACATAAACCTTATTGTTGGGGGCTAAATTTGAAAAAAATATTTATGAAGTTTTTCAAACTATACCGTGTGACATATCAAATGAAAGTACTTTTTATGAGGATCTCAAATATATTTTTTTTATTTCTTTTTTGATCAATACTTTTCGAGTTATTTAAGAAAATAGGCGAAAAATGACCATCGGAGGTAAGGGGCGGGCCTTACATCCGAAACTACTGGACCTAAAATTTTGGAAAAAATACGGAGGATAGTTATTGACCTATAGATTACAGGAAAATTATTAAGAAGGCCATGGTATTTGAAATCTATCATATAAAAGAGCTTATCCTGTGAAACGGTTTGAAAATGACGTCGTTGAAAATATTCAAGGGTCGGAACCCTCTCCCCGCGAGTTTAACTCGCTTCTTGGCCGGTTTTTATTTTATTTCGATTTCCTATTGAAAACATGAACTACTTACTTACAAAATGTTAGTACAGTTTTGCGATGTTTTTTATTTTTTTGAGGTGAAATCGATGAACGCCGGCTGCGCGCACGAAAAGCATGACGCAATAGTAACGTTACGGTGCAAGCGAGAGCGCGGAACAAGCGATAGAGAGGCACGATCGGACGAAGTCGCGGGCAGAAGTTTTTTTTATAAACGTCAAAAACGGAGTTGTCGCTTACGACCTTTCAAGATGACGAGCTAACGCCGCGGTACGTTTTCGATGGAATACGCTGAGGGATGTGTGTGGGCTGAATTAAATGAAATAAAAACTTCACCCATGAATCGCATTAGGTAAACATCTAAATATATAAAACTCAAAGGTGACTGACTGACTGACTGACTGACATAGTGATCTATCAACGCACAGCCCAAACCACTGGACGGATCGGGCTGAAATTTGGCATGCAGGCAGATGTTACGACGTAGGCATCCGCTAAGAAAGGACTTTGCAAAATTCCCACGGGAACGGGAAAAATCGGGATTTTACTTTTTAATATTTCTGCGCATACGAAGTTGCGGGGAAAAGCTAGTCTAACACATAAATCTATTTTTAACGTAAGCTATTTTTCATATCCACCAAAAAAAAATATATATAAGGCGGTACGAAGTCCGCTGGGTCAGCTAGTCTTCTAATATATAAAATTCTCGTAGCACAGTGGTTGTAACCAAACTCCTCCGAAACGGCGGCTCGACCAATTCTTATGAATTTCGGAAAAAATCGAATTCGGAATAAAACGTAAGCTATTATTCATACCCAAAAAAATTCCAAGGCGCTACGAAGTCCGCGGGGTCAGCTAATTGGTCAATATAATTGACAGCGTTTATCCGAAGAACATACTTTTCATACAACTTTTCACTCAGTTACTCCATTCAAAACGTTACATAGGGAAAGGGTTATTTCTAATGCCTGCGCTCACGCGATTTAAAGCATAGAATATTTAATAGTACTACGTACAGAATGGCCACGGAATCACCCGCCTGAATCTAGCCGGCGCGCAACTCTCCCTTACCGTAATTTGTTTCATCCGGAGATAGTGAGTGAATCATTGGCCCGCGTAGTGGTACACACACATTTACAAGTGTACAGACGTCCTCGTACGCAAACATTGACACTTCGTTCGAATTGTGTTCGAATTCGTGCTTTTATAGCCCTTGTCCGCCGTGTGTTTAAAGTTCAATTTAAGAGCGCCGTGACGCGTGAGCGCATAATATGCATTGGAAATCTTCTTTTCCCTATGTAACGTTTCGAATACAGCCCCAGTTCATTGATTTCCATCCAATTGTTGTATTGAATGATCTACTTCCCATACAGTTGTATGGTTCGATAAAAATCTTGATCTCACGATACGTTCGCTGTACCATATGATATGAAATAGTAAATGATATGATATTAACATTGTTCGTATGGGATTTTGATGGAAATCTTTGGTACAGTTCTATAATTTGATAATAAGTAATTGAAACGGGTTAGTAAATAGTAACGTACCGTAAAAACCTAACGGTTTGTTACTCTTTCTCAAGCGGTAAGTACTGCGCGGATTTTGATAAAATTGGATCAGGATGTGGACAGTGCATGGAAATAATAGTCTCCTTTTTATAGCGATATTCCCAAGGATAATAATGAAAGGAAACAAGGGAAAAACATCGCTTAATATATATTTTTTATAATTAGTACGACTTTATTTTCAAAATGTAGAGCTCAGAACGTTTTATAATAAGTCCTTTAAAAAAGTTGACTGTTTTGTCCTTGTCAGTATCTATATAATTAAATAGGTACTTACTGTTTGTTTAAAAAAAAAAGATATAAAAGACTTAAATAAACTTGTAAATAAAAAATAAAAAAAAATATAAATATAAATATCTTGGGACATTTCACACATATTGACCTAGCCCCAAACTAAGCAAAGCTTGTACTATGGGTGCTAGACAACGATATAAATACTTATATAGAGAAATACATACATATATAAATACTAAACATCCATGACTCGAGTACAAACATTCGAACCCGCGACCTTCGGAACAGAAGGCAGGGTCACTACCAACTGGACCAATCCGGCCGTCAATTGTTTACCTATTGCCAATTGTTCTGAAACTATGCGTTTTTCTGGGATAAAAAGTAGCCTACCTATATCCTTCCACGGGACTCCACTATCTCGATACCAATTTCATTGAAATCGGTCCGGTGGTCTAAACGTGAAGAGAGGTAATAGACAGACAGAGTTACTTTCGCATTTATTATATTACTTGGTATGGATTCGGCCGCATATATTAAAAATTAGAAGAATACTTTATCTGTGTTCCTATTTTTTGCTTTTTTGATTTTATTTCGTCAGTTTCCTGGGTGTTTGAACATAACGAAAAATCTGGCATTTTTTTTAGATTTTGAAGGCTCATATCTTTTTTAATATTTTCATTTATCAAAAAAAGGAAAAAATAGGAACATAGAATTAGTGGTCGTTGAATGATATAAAAAAAAATGTGGATATTTGCTTTACCCAGGGATGTTTTCTCCCTGGGGAAAGCGTTAGTATGGAAAAACGGCCGTTGTGTTCCCTCTTAACCCTCGATCTATCCAACAAATACTCTAGCCAGCTCTTCATTAGACCTCTAATCTGTGTTTAAGTTTCTTTTAACTGCTTTGTCGGCAAACCACTCTAATTACCACAATCCAGGTAATTAGCAAAACTGCCCCATTTGTAAGGAAACAGACTAAAAAACAGGTTGACCAACACAACGGGAGGAATTCTGAAAACGCCCGCCGTAATTGGATAAGAGCGGTTTTCGCCCAAGCGCCTCCGGGCTGAATACTTCACCATTACCTTTAATTCCATGTTATTCATTTAAATACGTGTAATTTTACCTTCTTTTTTCCTTATTTAAACTAGGTATACCTACTCTGTGGCGTTTCCATTTATTTATCGAGCGACATCTCGTATTTTATCGTGTATAATATTAATATCACAAAATTACACAGTGTTTGTTGTTCGATACGTATAATTTGCCAGTGTGAAGCACCCATATTTAAAAAGTTAAATAACGCTGGCTGGCCACGGCCCACATTAATGTCGTCAGGTGAAAAAGAAAAAGTGGATGAACGCGTTCTATTTTTAAACTCGTGTCAATTTTGTTTTTTCCCGCCTTCGGTGCCCCATAACGCGGCGTTACTACGAGACTGTTTTTTGTGGACGTCTTCACCATGACTTTGGTTAGGAAATGCGAACTAGAGTAGAAAAAAGCTCTAACTTCTATTTTTGCTATCTACGTATTTACGTTCCTTACTTATTGAGGCTGAAGTACCTAATTGTAAACATAGTAACTATATCGTATACGATTCATTGGAAACGAAATAGGTAGTTCGAGGCCCGGAAATAGACAAAGGCTAGTTTTTATCCGGGAAAAAGCAATATTCCCGCGGGAACGCGTTAACCGAACTCCACGCGATCGAAGTCGCGGGCAGAAGCATAGTCCATACTTCCATCCATACTAATAATATTGTAAATGTGAAAGTAACTCTGTCTGTCTGTCTGTTTCTTCTTCACGCTTTAACCGCTGGACCGATTGAGATGAAATTTGGCATGTAGATAGTTGGGGTCCCGGGAAAGGACATAGGCTACTTTTTATCCCGGAAAAACGCATAGTTCCCGCGGGAACGCGATAACCTAATTCCACGCGGGCGAAGTCGCGGGCAGAGGCTAGTTTTAAATACATTAAAAAAAATTGGTTGTCCGTAATAGTAGATTGTATGACTAGGGAGCAAAAAGGTATATTTTACCGCGGGTGACGGATTGAATCCAGAGCGACGCGAAAGATTCCAGAATAGAATCACGAGCGTAAGCGAGGGATTCTAGCGTGGAATCTTGAGCTAGCGAGGGATTCAAGCTTTGTCACCCAAGGCATAAATAAGTTTGCTACCGTGTTGTACACTCTGCTTTTCACCCCTCCTATGAGAAAATCATTAGATCATTCGTTCATTATTGACTTTAAATTAAGTAAAACAAAAAAATAATACATTTAGAAACAAACAAGATTAAAAAGAACGTGTGTTTCGCGCGCTTATCATAAATTCATAGGTAGAAGGAGAAAATGGCTTCCATATTGAAGAATCAGTAACTATATTGTATTTATATTCTGTCATGCTCGCGTTCATTATAATAGGTAAATCTAACAAATGTGAAATAAAGTACCTACATTTTATGACAATTTCGCACATACTGTATCACACAAAGTTTTTTATTACATTTGCGATAAAATGAAAAAAGGGCAGTGCAATTCATATTACGTACTTACCTACATAATATTCCTTTGGAATTCTCAGAGGTGTTGATCCCAATACATTGCATCACTTAAATCACTTTTTGATTTCATTCATTTTCTACGAAATAATTCATAACACTACATAAGGTACGTTTTATTTTGGAAATTAAGTGTAAAATAATACGGCAAGGAAATGAGCGCTCACGAAATTCGCGGGTTCGAGTTTTTTTTTTTAATTCGATCACACGACGAGTTTACGAGGAATGCTACGGCATTGGCCTGCACCATTCAGCCAAATTGAAAATAAAAAATAGAAAATAATTTATCAAAAGTAAGTATATATCTATGAATTTATGGAATTTTAGTATGTGTAATAAAGTATTTATGTAAAATGCCGATAAATAAAATTCTAAATACGAAAAAGACGCGACTTTTGAATGCAACTTTTTACAGTCTCCGCAGCTCCGTGAACGCACTGCTAAGACGTATTTTGCTCCCTGTTAGCGGGGCAGAAATGAATTTTTTTAAAAAAAAAACGAAGAGGGAGCAAAATCGCATTTTGTTCCCTCTAAACGGGGAACAAAACACTTCTTTTCGAATAGGAGGGGTGAAAAGTCGGTTTACGGACGCTAATTTTATACGTGATGACGTCACATTACGCTACAGCGCTAAGTACTATTGCGTCATATCACGTTTTTTCGTGGGCGCAACCGGCATTCATCAGTTTATAAGACGTTATCACGTCAAAAACTATATTTCGGTTTAAAGATCGTTTATTTCCCATAAGTAATTACAATTTCACTTACATGAGAAACATTACAGGTTTGTTTAAAGTTGGATGCAATTCCAGTCCAATATAGGCTGGATTAAAGTTAGTTTTAAAAGTAAATATAAATTTCATAAAAAGAAAATATTTCATGCAAAACAATTCAAGCAGTTTTAAGTAAAATAATATAAATTAAAATTCAATGGATAACAATTGTGTGATTCGACCCATATTTTAATCTAGGAAAGACCTTCATTTAGCTGGACATCATGCTATGCATGCATATATTTGGTTGTAATGTACTTAAGTATCGAGACGTACGTTGCTTAAGTATCGAGTTCAAAATATTCGCAGGACTCGTAGTAACTCACCGTATAACAATGAAGGCGGTTTGTGAAACCGCATCACAAAGTTAACCGTACGTGCCAATAAATACCAAGTTCAAACAAACACAGTCCAAAGCAGAGTGCGTTAGCTGAAAAAACAAGTTTGCAGACAGTGTTGCCAGTAAACGATAGGTTGTAAAACTTGTGGGAGATGAAATCGATAGGCTGTGATTAGAACGTTCTTTTTTATTATTTTTATTTTAATGTAAACTAATGTCTTGAAGGTTTTTTTTACGTAAGTTGATCTTTTAAGATTATACAGCACCATAAGTACCTACTGATAGAAATTACAAGAGGAAGTAAGTTTTCAAAAAGTAGCGGTCCAAAATAAGATCGACTCCAAATAACCTTTTTTTTACCTATTTAGATGATGTTGAGAAAAAGCATCATTGGTACATTTTCACCCTTAGTACCTTAAAGTGCTCAACTGTTTAATACGTTTTTAGACTGCAAGAAATAACTTCTATGTAAGCTGTTCAAAAAGTAGGTACGGGCTTTTCAGTACTACTACAGCCTATTTGCGTCCCACTGCTGGGCACAGGCCTCCTCTCATCACGAGAGGGTTTGGGCTATAGTCTCCACGCGGGCCCAGTGAAGATGTGTGTGCACACACATCTTTGAATTACTTCGCAGATGCGTGCAGGTTTCCTCACGATATTTTCCTTCACCGAAAAGCTAATGGTAAATTCAAATTGAATTTCGCACGTAAGTAAACAGAGGTGCGAGCCGGAATCGAACCCCCGACCCTCGGCATGAGAGGCGGTAGGTCGAACCACTAGGCCGTGGTGGCTTTTTAACAAACAACGTTTTAAAACTTTTTTAAAAGCCATTTTACAGTCAATTACTTCCAACACCCGTTGTAAAGCAATAAAAGTTGTAAAAGTGTAAAAATACGAGATCTCGTTTTTTTGTAACCCTTATAAAAGTTATTAACTTAAAGGGCTTGTAAATCTCCTTTTTACTTCGCTGTTGAAATGTCGCTTTTATTGAAAACTAGCTTCTGCCCGCGACTTCGTCCGCGTGGAATTCGGTAAGAGCGTTCCCGGTATAAAAAATTGCCTATATGTTGACCAGTATTATAAACTACCCCCATACCAAATTTTGTTGCAATCCGTCCAGTAGTTTTCGAGTTAAATCCGGACATACATAGAGATCTTCTACTATCTAAAGTCTCGCGCCTTCACATTTCAAAACGCTTCAATATTTTTATTATTATTTAAAAAGCACCACCAACACTCTCAACGCATAGTTGATGGCTGTCTCAGCTCGCACACATGTGTTGAGAGTGTTGGTGGTGTTTTTTAAATACATTGAAGCGTTTTGAAATGTGAAGGCGCGGGACTTTAGATAGTAGAAGATCTCTACATACATTACATACAGACAATAGGGATGACGACAACTTTTTTTCCTTAGTCTATCAGGAAGATTATTGAAAAGTATTGGACACGTATTTTTTCTTTTTTCACGTAATCAAACTTATACGGAGATATATTGAGTTGAAATGTCGCGTGACGTCACGGTTAGGTACGATTTATACCTAACGGTGACGTAGTTAGCCCCCACTCTCCAACTTTAATGCGTTTTAACTTGGTCATTCTTTGTTAATTGATAAAACAAAAAATAAGTGTCTAATATTTTTTTATTACCTGACCTGAATTTCTAAAAATCGTTTTTTTTGTGTTCAGTATCGTTTATAATTTATATAGAGGACTATATAAATTATCCTTAAAGGTGGCCGTAAAGTGGGATTTTCTGCCCGCTACGCGGAGAGAAAATCTCACTTCTTGGCCAAGGCAAGACGTAAAACTTTTGACAAACCACGGGCGGTAATTCGTAAAGCCCCAAATCGCGTATTTATGGCCCTCACCTTCGGTTCGGGCCACAGAAACCTGCGATCTGGGACATTTACGAATTCACCACCAGAATCTGTAATGTACTATTAAACCTTGGTGACACAGCCTCGCTAGCTCAAGATTCCACGTTAGAATCCCTCGCTCCACTCGAATTCTATTCTTGAATCTTTCGCGTCGCTCTGGATTCAATCCGTCACCCGCGGTAAAATATACCATTTTGCTCCCTAGTCATCATAGAAAAAAAAGGTAAACCTAGAAGGGCAACCTTCAAACAAATCAGCGTACGCCCGAAATAAGTGTTAAATGCGATAATAGATGTCGCTGCCTAGGTAGCCTGCATACAAATTTGAACTCCATGAACTACATCTAGATGGCGCTGTGCAGGCGAAGTATGAAAAGTTGAGGCACCCTGGCTATTTCCGATGTACGCCGTAATGTGAGGAGATTGACAGTGTTATATAATTACCGTGTCTCTGATAGTCATACAAACAATCTACTATTGCGCACAGAGATATATCGAGCACCAGTGTGATGTTTTTAGATCTAGTGTTCGTTCCTAAGCCGTGGTGGCCTAGTGGTTCGACCTACCGCCTCTCATGCAGAGGGTCGGGGGTTCGATTCCGGCTCGCACCTCTATAAAGTTCACTTATGTGCGAAATTCAATTTGAATTAACCACTGCGCTTTTCGGTGAAGGAAAACGTGAGGAAACCTGCACGCATCTGCGAAGTAATTCAAAGATGTGTGAAGTCCCCAATCCGCACTGGGCCCACGTGGGGACTATAGCCCAAACCCTCTCGTGATGAGAGGAGGCCTGTGCCCAGCAGTGGGACGCAAATAGGCTGTAGTAGTAGTAGTTCGTTCCTAAACTTCCACACGAGTGAACCCGCGGTCCCCGGGCGCAACCAGTGGGAACTTAACGCCGTCATTACACAAGCACCCTCCTGGAACGAGTGGCCACACGTTAATTAGTGCGCCGGACAATGCGTGGGATTCCGCGGAGTGTGGTCACCGCCTTTTGTGGCCGTATATAGGTACCTACAGGTATGGTATACATAACTTACAAGGCGTGTGGATTAAGCAATAATAGGGATGACGACAACTTTTTTTTCCTTAGTCTATCCGGAAGATTATTGAAAAGTATTGGACATGTATTTTTTCTTTTTTCACGTAATCAAACTTATACGGAGATATATTGAGTTGAAATGTCGCGTGACGTCACGGTTAGGTACGATTTATTCCTAACGGTGACGTAGTTAGCCCCCACTCTCCAACTTTAATGCGTTTTAACTTAGTCATTCTTTGTTAATTTTATAAAACAAAAAATACGTGTCTATATTTTTTTACCACCTGACTGACGGACTAATGAGAATTTCGATTTCTTCACCCTGTCGTCATCCCATACTCAATACTCGATATCTGTATTGCGTTCCACATGATAACCAGTTGTTACGTGGTTAGATTAGATATAATAGACTCTGCGTCAACGGCTTAAGTACCTACTTCGCCGCGCGCCTTCTAAGTTTCGTCGTACTACTTAGCAGCTACGAGCACGAGCACGGCCGAGCTCGAGTCGGTAGGCCCCGAACAAGATGGAGCGACGACCGTCGTGAAGGTCGCGGGAAACCGGTGGAGGCTAGGCAGCACAGGACCGGTCTGAGTGGCGAGCCTTAGCACCGTATAGGTGCTCAACTGTTTAATACGTTTTTAGACTGCAAAAAATATACATCTATGTAAGCTGTTCAAAAAGTCGTAGGTACGGGCTTTTCAGTACTACTACAGCCTTTTTGCGCCCCACTGCTGGGCACAGGCCGATGAGAATTAAAAATTCTAATTCAAAATTAATTCATTTCATTGAGCAAATTGGCCATATACTGGCACTTGTTACATGTCTGAAAATTAAATGAATCTAGGTACCTATACGCGCTAGCGCTTGCCGAGAACAAAACAGCCATAAACAAAGTCAGCAGAAAGCTTTTTCAAAATTACAATAGGGTATTACACTATTTTTTTAAAGGACCATGGGCAACTTTGTATGGAGCCTGGTTCTGAAACCAACAGAGCTGAAACTTAAGTCATTAAATAGGTCTTTAAATCTACTTTATTTCATTATATGGGCACAAAGCCGAATTCCATTACAGAACTGAGATATTTATATTTCAGTCAGAGTAAAGAAGATCTATTAAAGAACAGGTTCTCTTTGAGATAGAGATAGGTACTTAAGAATAGATACCTAGGTAGAAGAGGTTTTAAATGACTCGAAATAATATTATTATTGGTAAAACACGATATTCAACAAGAAATGACACCGAACGAATAATTAATGGAACGGTCAATATCCCTACCTTCATTTTTTAAATTGGGTTTGCTCAATACCTACCCTCCAGAATATGAATATTCTCCGAATGCATTTATCGTAGCTCGTACTCTACTACTACTACAGCCTATTTGCGTCCCACTGCTGGGCACAGGCCTCCTCTCATCACGAGAGGGTTTGGGCTATAGTCCCCACGCGGGCCCAGTGCGGATTGGGGACTTCACACACATCTTTGAATTACTTCGCAGATGCGTGTAGGTTTCCTCACGATGTTTTCCTTTACCGAAAAGCACAGTGGTAAATTCAAATTCAATTTCGCACATAAGTAAACTTAGAGGTGCGAGCCGGAATCGAACCCCCGGCCCTCTGCATGAGAGGCGGTAGGTCGAACCACTAGGCCACCACGGCAGATCTAAAAAAATCTGGATGAATGAAAAATTCACAGATTTCCTGCATCATACGTCTCTCTGTAGCACATTGGAAATAAATGTACGGAATTTAAAAATTGTGAAAAATGTCCTTTTGACTTTTTACCGTTATTCAAAAAGGTTACGCTACAGGGCAACCCCTTAACTGTTTAAGGCTCAAATTGTAGCCGACTAATAAATTGTCCAGAGGTATTATTCTCAAATTTTAGATATCATTCTTCGTTCCCAAAATATCCCCCAAAAAAAAAAAAACGCCTGTTTTTATATTATTGTTTGCAACTTACACACCTCTCCGAGATATAAGGGGTTTGCACTTTTTCGGGAAACCGGAGCCTAATATACTGGAGCGAACGAAAAGACATTTCCGATGTCAAAAAACAAACATAGACTGTCGATAGTGTACAGAACTCCAGATGCTCCCCCTTTCTTTGGACGGAGTACTTAACGCATTCACTGCCACCGACGCATATATGCGTTTTGCTGACTTTCCCGCAGTGCCTCGAACGCACATGTGCGTTGCATAGTTCCCTTAACGCATTCACTGCCACCGACGCATATATGCGTTTTGCTGACTTTCCCGCAGTGCCTCTAACGCACATGTGCGTTGCATAGTTCCCTTAACGCATTCACTGCCACCGACGCATATATGCGTTTTGCTGACTTTCCCGCAGTGCCTCGAACGCACATGTGCGTTGCCATGTTCCCTTAATGACAGATGTGGCACCTGGCGAAAGTTCATAAAACAGAAGTGGCAGTGAATACGTTAATAGCCAGCCAGAGAACCACTGACAAAATCCATCGCTATTCGCTATATGCCGAAGTGTCTATTGCACATTGAAATCCATAGTAGGACATCGGGGTCAGTAGCGAGAGATACGTTACATCAGTCCAATAAACCTTACGTCAGTCCAATAAACCACGCATTTCGAAGCATGGGAGTAGTAACTATAGGTAGGGTTGCCATCTCTAAAATTTGGAAACCAGGACAAGCGGCGTGAAAAACCTGGATTTTAGAGTCCAGAACCCGGACATGTCAACAGGTGCGTCAGTGCGTGCGTCGCGGGCGGCTCAAGACTTAAAATTTTTAAACCCGGACTACAAATGAAGCCCCGGACGCTCCCCGGTTGCCCTTTAAACTAAGGACAAATCCGGGGAAACCCGGACGGATGGCAACCCTAACTATAGGTCGTCAAGTTCGTGCCCATAAGGTGCCCATCGTCCCTGAGGTGCGACAGACGTCGGGGGGCGTGACGACAGCGGGGACGGCGAGGGTTGTGGGAAGACTTTAACACGCGCGAAGCACGAAACATACTGGCAGGAATCAAAAATCAGCAAAAAAGCTAAATATGACCGACGCTACGATTTGACACATGACTCTATGATAGAATTAAAAAAGAGCCTCATGATAATTGAGAATTCTTTTCTGTCAAATAGAACTTAGTCAAACGAAAGGATGAAAGAGACGGGGAGAGTTAGATGCCATTCATGATGAGTCCCCTGAAGCAAATTATGCTCTTTTCTGATGTATTTTTTTAATTAAGTAAGTAGTTCTGTCGTTTTTAATTCCGGTTGAAGATCTCTTAATTTAATCGGCTAAGATTACTTCTACTTATAACTGATGAGAAAAATTCTAATTCAAAATTAATTCATTTCATTGAGCAAATTGGCCATATATGGCAATTGTTACATGTCTGAAAATTAAATGAATCTAGGTACAGGTTTTCACAACTTAGAAGGCGCGTGGATTAAGCAATTATAGACTCTGCGTCAACGGCTTAAGTGCTTCACCACGCGCCTTCTAAATTGTGTCGTGCTATACCTATACGCGCGAGCGCTTGCCGAGAACAAAACAGCCATAAACAAAGTCAGCAAAAAGCTTTTTCAAAATTACAATAGAGTATTACACTATTTTTTTAAAGGACCATGGACAACTTTGTATGGAGCCTGGTTCTGAAACCAACAGAGCTGAAACTTAAGTCATTAAATAGGTATTTAAATCTACTTTATTTCATTATATGGGCACAAAGCCGAATTCCATTGCAGAACTGAGATATTTATATTTCAGTCAGAGTAAATAAGATCTATTAAAAAACAGGTTCTCTTTGAGATAGAGATAGGTACTTAAGAATAGATACCTAGGTAGAAGAGGTTTTAAATGACTCGAAATAATATTATTATTGGTAAAACACGATATTCAACAAGAAATGACACCGAACGAACAATTAATGGAACGGTCAATATCCCTACCTTCATTTTTTAAATTGGGTTGGCTCAATACCTACCCTCCAGAATATGAATATTTTCCGAATGCTTTTATCGTAGCTCGTACTCACCGTGACTAAAATATAAATATCTCAGTTCCGCAATGGAATTCGGCTTTGTGCCCATATAATGAAATAAAGTAGATTTTAAGACCTATTTATTGACATAACTCTCAATGCGGTTGGTTTCAGGCCCATTTTGACGCATGGTCCTTTGGTTTAAATGATCCTTATGTCGGATTTAATCACAATATTTCTTTTCCGATTTTCTGAATGAGTACCTACCTTGAAAAGTACTTTTAAATTTTAATTTTCAGTTTCGCGCTAAAAAGCTAGCCGCCATATTAGCTTGGTCTGTGACGTCACCAGGATAGTAAATAAGTACATAGTAACCAAACAAGTCAAGTCAAAACGGTATTTTTAACGCTTTGTTTACAGTAGGAGTGACGTCACAGCAGCTAACAACATGGCGCCTACCGTTTTGGGACAGATTAAAAAACAACATTTTATTAATGTAATTATAAAATTATTTATGCATTTTCATGATTAAAAGTTGATGTTTTGGGTAGTATTTTTATGTAATCTTCCATAAATCAGTTACTTCCCGATTTTACTTGAATGGTGTAGAATACCCAATTACAATATCACAACAGATATTAGGTACAAGGAGGGATGTATAGTAAAGAGCCTATCCTCATATTATTATCAGCAAAAATTCTAATGACTACCTCGTAAAGAAGGCATACAAGTAACGAATCCATCCACTCACTATAGTGAATAATGACCTTTACGACCAAAAATGGCAACACCAACTTAACTATACAGTTACTTTTAAAACCATTGAACCTCACCGCTTTTACTTAAGGTTTAAAATTCATCGGATGGCAACTTTCCTAATTGCATTCTCAAAATTGGTTCAACAAACTTAATCATTCACGTCCACAATTACGTGATGAATCTTATTCACTTGTGTTAAGGTTGTTAGTTGTATGTGACGATTACTTTCAACTGTATTTCATGTTTGTCTACCCTCCTACGCATACCGCCCACATCATGTACAGGTTGATTCAACTATGAATGATACGCGTCGATGAAAAACGTTTTCTGATAAAAGGTTTTAAGAAAAGATGTTGTGAAATTTTGAAGATTATTTTTTAATGTTGTTCCCAAAGTAATTTTTATCTAAACTTTCAAATTATATTTGTCTCCTGCTATATTGTATCTCAGGATTTCAAGCCGGCGGATGACAAGCCGTGGTAGCCTAGTGGTTCGTGCAGAGGGTCGGGGGTTCAATTCCAGCTCGCACCTCTAAGGTTAATTTATGTGCGAAATTCAATTTGAATTTACCACTGAGCTTTTCGGTGAAGGAAAACATCATGAGGAAACCTGCACGCATCTGCGAAGTAATTCAAAGATGTGTGTGTAGTCCCCAATCCACACTGGGCCCGCGTGGGCTACTTTCCAGACCCGCAAATCCCGCGGATCCCGCGCTGATAGACTCGCGGGACTGGAAAATGACGCGGGATCTCGGTATTTCGAGATCTCGGTATTTCGAGATCTCGGTATACCGAGATTGGAAGCCCTAGTCGTCAGTCACTCTGGCGGTAACAAGAGTTTAAATTATCTGGATTTTACTTATTTAGTTGCATGCTATGTTTGTAGGAAGTATAGTAACTTTTTCAATATTTTGTAAGTATGCTGTAGCGTAGTGTCTACTTTCAGTAAAAATAGCAGTAACTTTGGTTTACTGCGACATAACGCATATGGCTTGTACAGCAAAGTATTCTAATGTATAAATAGTTAAGCGAACGTGAAATTAAAAATAATTGATTTAGACATCAACCTAACAACGTGTTTCAATAAACAATCATCCATAAAAATCCTTTAGTATTACAATGCATTCGACAAAAACATGGAAACAAAGGATAAGTCAATGTACTTACTCAGCAACGCTACACTGAACATTAAACGCCCAAATTCGATTGTTTTTACCAATAGGAGCGTGAAGAATTAATTAGGTAGGTAGGTACCTACATAGAATGTTGGATGATTTCACAGTATAAGAATAAATAAGTAGGAACCTCATCATCATCATCATTTCAGCCGATAGACGTGCGCCTGCTGGACTAGGCCTCCCCCAAGGCGCGCCACTCAGACCGGTGTCTTGTGCCACTGGCATCCACCGCGTTCCCGCAACCTTTACAAGGTCGTCACTCCATCTTGCTGGAGGCCTACCGACAGCTCGTCTACCGGTTCGCGGACGCCACTCCAGAACTTTCTGTATCTACCTACAGTACCTAGGTCGACGAATTTGATGTCGTCAACAATTCCTCATGTCCAATGGGCTACAGTGACCACTTACCATCAGGAGGTGTTTGTGCTCATTTGCCAACCACAATCATTAAAATAACTCTATAGACTCTATGGAACGGATGGTGGTGCAAGGTAAAGTTGAGTGCACAAGATCTCGTAGGTCCTCTCCAGGCGTGGAGAGATCTCATAAAAATCCGTCACAGCACAGAAATCACAAATGATAGCTTTCACTCCGACAAAGCTGCGGTAAGGCAAAAATCGACCGCGACATAAACACGATCACTCTGTCAAAAGCACTCATCTATTATAAGTAGGGAAGGATTCACAATCAGCCGGAGAAAAATGGCCCGTCAAAACGGGTACCAGAACAACTCGGGCACCCGTTTGGCGCTCAGTAAATTTGGCACTTAAGTCTTATACCTATTGTTAGGTTTACTTTTGTATAAAATATTTATCTTGACACATATTTGGTATAAAGAGGCGTTTTATTAGCATATTGGAACGTATTTTCTAATGTCAGTCTCCAAATATTTTTACATATTCTGTTAGTTAGGCACTGTTCGTCCATATGTCAAAAGTGTAGGACTAAGAAAAAGAAGCAGAACTACAAATAATTTGATTGAAAAAATGGTCTGTATACAAACTTTCAACATACCCAGTGTCACTTTCACATTTAAGACGAATCTAACGACACCTCGCAAGCTACGATCCATCCTAGCCTAGGCTAAACAGGCGTGCCAAATAAACGTACATACATAAATACATGAGGAGTATGTAGTACCACCCAGCACAAACGAGTATGGCAGAAGGGTGTGGACGCACGCCCTACCACGCGCCTTGAATAGACTTCCAAAGACTAACAAATAGTTAATGTATATAAAAGGATGTTAATAAACGGTTTGCCAAATATATAGATTTAATTGTACGCGACGACTTAACATAATATCTATGTCATACTAATTTAACGTAAATTCAATTAAAACTTGCAAAAAATCTATTAAATTAAGGTTTAGAGTTTTAACTGCAAAAACTTTGTATTTGAAGGGTAATAAACAGTTCTTTATTATTATTATTATTACATCCGAAAAACATAACATTATTTTAGAGATTATCGACATGTCATTGAGGCAATACGTGCGGTTGCGACATACCTATCTCGCCTTTTATAGAGATCATGCGCCCGCGCAGCCTTCGGCGCGAGATAGTCATTGTGTTTAATAAACAACTGCGTGCAACATAAGGCTGGTTCATTGTATACTAGCTTCTTCCCGCGTCTTATCGCGTTCCCGCGGGAACTATGCGTTTTTTTCGGGATAAAAAGTAGCCTATGTCCTTTCTCGGGACTCTAACTATCTCCATGCCAAATTTCATCTCAATCGGTCCAGCGGTTGAAGCGTGAAGAGGTAACAGATAGACAGACAGAGTTACTTTCGCATTTATAATATTAGCATGGATAATATGGATTGTATAGTCCGTGTTTAGTATGGCATGGCCGGCGTGCCTGTGGAAGTATCCACCTAGATTTTTACGTCATCTAACTCAATTCACTCGCTACGCGCAAAACTATACTATACCTAGATAGGTAGGTAGGTAATGTCATCATCATCATCATCATTTCAGCCGATAGACGTCCACTGCTGGACATAGGCCTCCCCCAAGGCGCGCCACTCAGACCGGTCCTGTGCCACTCGCATCCACCGCGTTCCCGCGACCTTTACAAGGTCGTCACTCCATCTTGTTGGAGGCCTACCGACAGCTCGTCTACCGGTTCGCGGACGCCACTCCAGGACTTTCTTGCCCCATCGGCCATCAGTCCTGCGAGCAATGTGCCCCGCCCACTGCTACTTAAGGTTCGCAATTCTTCGGGCTATGTCGGTGACCCTAGTTCTACTGCGGATATCCTCATTTCTGATTCTATCACGCAGAGAAACCCCGAGCATAGCCCTCTCAATTGCCCTCTGGGTGACCTTGATCCTTCTTATGAGGCCCATCGTAAGCGCCCACGTCTCGGAACCATAAGTCATCACTGGCAACACACACTGGTCGAAGACTTTCGACTTAAGACACTGCGGTAATTTGGACGAAAAGACACTGCGAAGCTTCCCGAACGCTGCCCAGCCGAGTCGGATTCGACGATTGATCTCTTTCTCGAAGTTGGACCTACCTAACTGGACTGTTTGTCCCAGGTATACATAATGGTCAACAACTTCGAGCGCAGAGTCTCCGATTATTACTGGAGTTGGCACAACATGGACATTGGACATGATCTTCGTCTTGTCCATGTTCATTTTCAGACCAACTCGATCGGAAACTCTGCTGAGGTCAACGAGCATAGCACTGAGGTCTTCCATGGTCTCAGCCATAACTACTATATCGTCGGCAAATCGAAGGTGAGTGATGTACTCGCCAGGTAGGTAATGTAGGTAGGTACTATACATAGATATGCGCAGAAAGTGGTACGTCATTTTTGACTTACGCCATTTTAGAACGAGGCGCTTTTTTAGGGTTCCGAACCTCAAGAGGTAAAAACGGTACCCTTATAGGAACACTCGTGTGTCTGTCCGTCCGTCTGTCACAGTCCATTTTCTCCGAAACTACTGGACCGATTAAGTTGAAATTTGGTACGTATACGTAAGTTTATGACCCAAAAACGGACGTGTAACGAAAATAACGAATTTTAAACAAAGGGCTTATTTTTGGGGGTTAAATTTGAAAAAAATATTAATGAAGTTTTTCAAACTATATCGTGTGACATATCAAATGAAAGAACTTCTAATGAGGATCTCAAATGTATTTTTTTTATTTCTTTTTTGTCCAATACTTTTCGAGTTATTTAAGAAAATAGGCGAAAAATTACCCCCCCCCCCCTTATCTCCGAAACTACTAAGCCTAAAATTTTTGAAAAAATACGGAGGATAGTTATTGACAGGTTACAGGAAAATTATTAAAAAGTCCATGGTATTTGAAATCTATCATATAAAAGAGCTTATCCTCTGAAACGGATTTAAAATTACGTCATTGAAAATAATCAAAGGTCGGAACCCTCCCCACGCGAGCTTAACTCGCTTCTTGGCCGTTTTTTTTATATGAAATGGACGACACGAAAAAAAGAAAAAATACGTGTCCCTTTAATTATTCCCTACTTTCTAAATAGCTAATAAAATAGCCGTGTTAAAAAAATGATATGGTGTCAATTTATGAAAACAGCTAATTATTTAACAGATATTTGCGACGTTACTAGAGATCTTCTACTATCTAAAGTCCCGCGCCTTCACATTTCAAAACGCTTCAATTTTTTTATCATTATTTAAAAAGCACCACCAACACTTTCAACGCATAGTTGATGGCTGTCCCAGCTCGCACACATGTGTTGAGTGTGTTGGTGGTGCTTTTTAAATACATTGAAGCGTTTTTAAATGTGAAGGCGCGGGACTTTAGATAGTACCTACTCCGATTACAAAAAAACGCAGTTGAAAATATCGCTGGCTGTCGAGAATGTGAAAAACCATTAAACAAAAAGAAACAAATCTATTGGGAAGCTGTCAAATATTAAAGACCTGTCAAATTATGACGTCACATGTCACGCCAAGTCATCGCCTGCTAACTGGGCATTGCGAATCTTTACAATAGGTAGCTACCTACCTAGCTAACGTGTTACAATTCGTAACAGGTCATCGACTTCACTTTTTGCGCGTCCTACTAACTACAGATCTTCTACTATCTAAAGTCCCGCGCCTTCACATTTCAAAACGCTTCAATTTTTTTATTATTATTTAAAAAGCACCACCAACACTCTCAACGCATAGTTGATGGCTGTCTCAGCACGCACACATGTGTTCAGAGTGTTGGTGGTGCTTTTAAAATACATTGAAGCATTTTGAAATGTGGAGGCGCGGGACTTTAGATAGTAGAAGATCTCTACTTAGGAGTTCAATAAATGTTTTTGTATGATTGTAGCTATAGGTAAGAATTTACTGGTGTTAGGACCTGGTGCTAGGTCTGTCCGGGTTGGTACCACCGTCTTACCTGCTATTTAACTTTTGTTATATTACTATAATGCTTTTCATTGCGGGAAACCGGTGGAAGCAAGTAGCACAGGCAGGACCAGTCTGAGTGGCGACCCTCGGGGTTTCTCTGCGTGATAGAATCAGAAATGAGGATATCCGCAGTAGAACTGGGGTCACCGTGAACCTTAAGTGGCAGTAGGCGGGGCACATTGCTGGCAGGACTGACGGCCGATGGGGCCGGAAAGTTCTCGAGTGGCGTCCGTGAATCGGGAGACGAGCTGTCGGTAGGCCTCCAACAAGATGGAGCGACGACCTCATGAAGGTCGCGGGAAACCGGTGGAAGCAAGTAGCACAGGACCGGTCTGAGTAGCGAGCCTTGGGGAGGCCTATGTCCAGCAGTGGACGTCTTTCGGCTGAAATGATGATGATGACTTTTTTCATTTGTTTTAAGAATGTTTATTCCGAAGGTTGGTAACGTCGCAAATATCTGCCAAATAAGTAATTAGCGTTTTCATAACTTCTCAATATCACTGAATACAAAAATATACCTAGGTACTTACCTACGGTCTTGGCTTATTAGTTTGTTTTTGTCGAAATAGCAGTGCTTTGCTTACACTGATGTGTTCCGGTAGGGGGTTAAGGCAGCCGGTGAAATTTCTGGCACAGAGGCATTCCATCTTAGGCCTCAGGGTAGGCAACGCATTCGAGATCTTATGAGATTTCGGTGTCCATGGGCTGCAGTGACCGCTTACCATCAGGTGGGCTCTATGTACTCGTTTTGGCTGGCAATGACATAAAAATTGTGTATCCTAAAAAATCATAATCATTATTGATCATCAAACACCATAAATTCCAAAAACAAAAAAACAAACTTTTTTCTTTAATCATGCATCACCAAATAAGGCTGCACCAAAAGTGATTGAACTTGAAGCTGGGCAAAAATGCAAAGACAGGTTACAGCCTTATTGCATTAAGAATAAGATGCTAAAATTTGCAAATTTTGTGTCGGACCAAGGAAGTACCGTTATAAAATGAATCAGTGATGAAAAATAACGATTTTAATTTATGTGTAGGAGTAAAGTGGGTTGACAGTGCGTCAGTAAACTGTAGGTAGCTTGTTTTAGGCCCCAGAATAAGCGCCTACTTACCTACTGTGAACTTTAGAATATCTATACTAATATTACAAATGCGAAAGTAACTCGTTCTGTTTGTCTGTTACGTATCTTCCTTCACGCTTCAACCGCTGGACGTATTTGGATGAATGAAATTTGGCACGGAGATAGTTGGAGTCTCGGGAAAGGACATATGCTACTTTTTATCCTGGAAAAACACATACTTCCCGGGGGAATGCGATAACCTAATTCCACGCGGGCGAAGTCGTGGGCATAATAAGCTAGTTAATGTCCTTTCGCGGGACTTAAACTATCTCCATACCAAATTTCATCTTAATTGGTCTACCGGTTAAGCGTGAAGAGATTACAGACAGAGTTACTTGCGCATCTTACTACCTAATATGTATAATAAAGCTGTGTTTGGATGTTTAGATGTTGGCTCAACCAATTTGCATGAAATTTGGCAAACAGATAGTTTGTAACCTGGAATAAGCTATAGGCTACCTATTATCCCGGAAACTCATTAGAGAGACCCCGGAAGGGGACTTTGGATAGAAATCCCGGGAATCCCACAAATCCCGTCATCCAGGGAATCTCGGAAATCCCGTAATCCCGGAAAAGGTTTTAAAAATATCCTGGAAAAAGGGCTTTGGAAATATAGTGTTAAATTCCCTGCAGACGAGGTCGCGGGTAAAAGCTCGTTTATAATATAGGTAAGTTTGTTAGGGTATGATATGATATCCATATCATATCATACCCTAACAAACTTTTTTTCTCGTATTGACCTACTCTGTTAGCTGGAGGCGGCTTATACAGGCTTCATTGGACAGAGGGCGAGCGACCTGATGGGCGCTCAGCCGTGGTCGAAGAAAAGAAGGTCTGCTGCTCCGGCTCGCGTGACACCCGTACGTCAAAGTCGAGTTGCCATTTTATTGCAATAAAATTAGTGGTAGGATCTGGTGCTGGGTCCATCCGGGGTAGCACCACGCATCTTTTCCCGCTAACCTGCCGCCAAATAGCAGTGCTCGCACTGTTGTGTTCCGGTAGGGGGTTAAGGCAGCCGGTGGAATTTCTGGCACAGAGGCATTCTAGTTTAAGCCTCAGGGTAGGCAACGCATTCGAGATCTCATGGTTTCTTAATGGGGGATCATAGGATTTCGGTGTCCATGGGCCGCAGTGGCCACTTACCATTGGTATAAAAAAATGAAGGTATAAAAAAAATGAACACAATAATTTAATGAAACACTCACTGGCAAATTCTTTTTCTGACGTGTAAAATTGCCCCTATGTGTCCAATTTGCTGAATAAATGATTGAATTTTGAATTTCACAGGATCAACACATAGGTACAGCAGTGCAAATGACGTTCGGGTGTCACCCAACTACTACAAAATACCGAAGTGGCGTACCTGGCGAAATATATTATTGTATAATATTGCTCAGTTAGTGGGATTGCTAACAATCGTAGCGTTAAATAATAACATTGTCTATGATATTCATAACGTATTTCACGGTCGGTTAACACGTTCCAACGCCGGCTGATGGAGTTAACGTTATTTTTAACTGATTTTTCATTAACTGTGTTATTTATTTCAATAGGTCGCGCGCAGCTCCGCTAGCTAAAGTACTACGTGATTTACGAGTAGTACGTGATTTCACATAAATTATTAGTATATTGTTTATAAATAACTACCAAATAAAATACCAAAGCAAATATCGACCAACGAGACACATGTAAACCTTATTTTGTTAAGTATAAAGTCCTTACATTAACGTCCATATATATCCTAGAGGCTTGTAAATTTATTAGGAAAAATATGCATCTGTACTCCCCATTAAAAAATGTTATAAAGCGGCATGACCGTAACAAACACCAATTAAAATTGCCATTTTCAAAATATAAATTATACACGTCTGGCCCACACTCAATGTTAATTAAAATATACAATAGGATACCAAACGAATTAAAAACAATACAAAGTGATAAACTCTTCAATAAAAAGTTGAAAAGTATCTTAATAAGTAAAAGTTATTATGACCTAGAGGATTACTTCAAAGATGTATTAATTTGAATATGTAAAATTTGACTACTTATATGCTATTGTATACATACCTAATTTAATTTTAGCTCTTGATGCATGGAAATAGTATTTAACCGTAAAAACTTTCAATGTTGTAGCCCTAATTTGTAGTGCCCTTACAGGGTTTCATATAAGTGACTTTTGTTTTATATAACACCTGATAATGACCATGTGATCACAATAAAGAATTGAATTGGAATTGGAATATCAATGAATAGAGGGCCTTAGTTTAAAGGTTCATGTAGATTTTCATCTTGTATTTTCTTCATTTACTTAATTGCAACGTGATGCAAGAAATGATTGAAGTGTCATCATGCTTGCACAAAATCAAAAAGCGATGTTTTTTTTTAATATATACTATAGGGGGGCAAACGACCAGACGAGCTACTTGATGGGAGGTAGTCATCGTCGCCCATGGACAAGTGCAACACTAGAGGAGTTGCCAATGCGTTGCCGGCCTTTAAGAGCTCTATTCACTCGCTTCTTGAAGATCCATGTCATAGCGCGACGGAAACACCTCAGGGGGAAGATCGTTCCACAGCTTACACGCTCTCGGAAGAAAAGAACGCGAAGCCCGAAAGATTTTTTACGTCACCCTTGGCCGTAAAGTGGTATTTTCTGCCCGCTACGCGGAGAGAAAATCTCACTGCTTGGCCAAGGCAAGACGTAAAACTTTTGACAAACCACGGGCGGTAATTCGTAAAGCCCCAGATCGCATATTTATGGCCCTCACCTCCGGTTCGGGCCACAGAAACCTGCGATCAGGGACATTTACGAATTCACCACCCTAGGTCTGTAATGTACTATTTTTTCACTGGAAACTTTATCTGTTCTTTATTCATTCTTTACGCACACAACATTCTTCATCATCATCATTTCAGCCGATAGACGTCCACTGCTGGACATAGGCCTCCCCCAAGGCGCGCCACTCAGACCGGTCCTGTGCCACTCGCATCCACCGCGTTCCCGCGACCTTTACAAGGTCGTCACTCCATCTTGTTGGAGGCCTACCGACAGCTCGTCTACCGGTTCGCGGACGCCACTCCAGGACTTTCTTGCCCCATCGGCCATCAGCACCACAACATTCTTAATGTGATTATAATATTACGAAATGCCGACATTAACACTACTACTACTACTGCTAAGTACTACTACAGCCTGTTTGCGTCCCACTGCTGGGCACAGGCCTCCTCTCATCACGAGAGGGTTAGGTCTATAGTCCCCACGCGGGCCAATATCGGATTGGGGACTTCACACTCATATTTGAATTACTTCGCAGATGCGTGCAGGTTTCCTCACGATGTTTTCCTTCGTCGAAAAGCTCAGTAGTAAATTCAAATTGAAATTCGCACGTAAGTAAACTTAGAGGTGCGAGCCGAAATCGAACGCCCGACCCTCTGCATGAGAGGCGGTAGATCGAACCACTAGGCCACCACGGCCACACATTTTGTTTATTATTTTCAGAAACTTAATTCAATTAATTTCAAGAAACTGTTTTTTTTTTTTTCTAACTGATTTATACTTTGTGAGTAGGCTTTCTTCAGGAGCTGGGCTGGCAGGAGTAGCCCCGCCAGCCAAAACCACGCAAAATAGGCGCAATCATGACGTCGAGTTGCGGAAAACTAGCCCGCGCGAACCAAGAGATCTTCTACTATCTAAAGTCCCGCGCCTTCACATTTCAAAACGCTTCAATTTTTTCATTATTATTTAAAAAGCACCGCCAACACTCTCAACGCATAGTTGATGGCTGTCTCAGCACGCACACATGTGTTGAGAGTGTTGGTGGTGCTTTTTAAATACATTGAAGCGTTTTGAAACGTGAAGGCGCGGGACTTTAGATAGTAGAAGATCTCTATCTACACCTACATACTTTGTGAACTATACTAAGTAGGTAAATTACTATACCTTTGCCGAAAGCTGCGTGGAGAAAGCTCACGAACAGCACAAACTTGAACACCGCCATTTTTTTCGTCACGTCACTTTACACTTGTTGCACTGTAAGTATCTGAAACAAAATATTAAATTTTAAACCTTTTAAAATTAGCTAAGTTAAAAATCAGATAATTTTACGGTACCGGCACAGAATATTTAATAGTACTACCTACATACTCGTACAGAATGGCCACGGAATCACCCGTCTAAATCTAGCCGGTGCACGACTCGCCCATCATTTGTTTTATCCAGCAGAGATGGTGAGTGAATCGTTGGCCCGCGTAGTGGTCTCTGCACCCACACATGCGTTGAGAGTGTTGGTGGTGCTTTTTAAATATTTTCCAAATACCTATATTGAAGCGTTTTCAATTGTGGAGCGGAGGGACTTCCTATTCGTAGATTATCTCTAGTCTCAACTGAAGTCGGGAACAATTGCTAACAGCTTTGTCATAGCAATCCTCGGAAACACTTCTTAAGCAACAGAGTGATTAATTCATGGAACAAGCTGCCAGAAGACATAAATTCAGCACAGAGCATTAACCAGTTCAAGAACAGACTTGACAAATTCTTGAACAGGTCAAGAAATACTTAAATTGAGAACAACTGGGATACCTACAGGCATTTATCAGTTGATCAACTGCCTGCCTGTCAATATATAATATAATCCATATCCATACTAATATTATAAATGCGAAAGTAACTCTGTCAGATATAGTTGGTGTCCCGGGAAAGGACATAGGCTAATTTTTATCCCGGAAAAACGCATAGTTCCCGCGGGAATAACCCAATTCCATGCGGGCGAAGTCGCGGGCAGAAGCTAGTATAATATAATCTAGAACGTTCCAGCATAAAATCTCGGACCCTTATCTCTGACAGCATGAATCAACCGCTGGACCGAGTGACGCGAACAATTAACAATTACCACGGCCGGATTCGAAGTCGCGCTCCGATGCGTGCCCACCCGGCCGCTCGCACGGCGTAACAAACCGACAGAAGAGCTTCGGATAAGGCACCGCTTATAGCGTGCACGCACACATAGATGTTACATGTTTAAAACTAGCATTGAGCGTAGTGTTGCCATCCAAAAATTAACAACCAGGACGCGTGAAAATCCCGGATTTCGGAGCCCAGAACCCGGACATGTCAACAGGTTTTGATGAACGCCGGCTGCGCCCATGCAGAGGGTTGAATGAAATTGAACCTACTTAATAATATACTAAAACACGTAGAAAATAAACACATCTTAAAAAGTTGCGTGCATTAATGAAAATAGTAGTTTATGTAACTGCTACATAATAAAGGTTCTTAAAACACGAGTGGGGTTTTAAAAAACGAGCCGCGTGATGTGAGTTTCATAATAATATCGCACGAGTGTTTTAAGGCCTAATTATGTATAGTTGTGGCCGTGGTAGCCTTGTGGTTCGACCTACCGCCTCTCATGCAGAGGGTCGGGGGTTCGATTCCGGCTCGCACCTCTAAGTTTACTTAATGTGCGAAATTCAATTTGAATTTACCACTGAGCTTTTCGGTGAAGGAAAACATCGTGAGGAAACCTGCACGCATCTGCGAAGTAATTCAAAGATGTGTGTGAAGTCCCCAATCCGCACTGGGCCCGCGTGGGGACTATAGCCCAAGCCCTCTCTTGCTGAGAGGAGGCCTGTGCCCAGCAGTGGGACGCAAATAGGCTGCAGTAGTAGTAGTAGTATGTATAGTTGCATAGGTACACTACTTTATCTACACTCATTTTATAAATCTATCCACTATGGCGGCAATTCGATTACGTCAGTGTCTCACATTCGATTTTCAAAAAGCATAGACTAAATAGAGCCGACATTTAAATTTGGAACAAACTTTCACTCTGTTTGACTGAAGAATATATAGGCGGGCATTGCTTGAAGATGTTCGAAATTAGAATGCTATTATATTAGACCATCGAATTTGATGGTCTAATACAGCTATTAGAACATTTTCACAGATGAGAAATCTGTTCTAACTAAACATTTTATCTTAATACTGGTCATAATTTGCGGTTTTTAAACGCATCATAGAGGGTTTATGATATGAGTATAACGTATAAACGTAATATATGCCCTAACCTATGATGAGAGAAGGCCTTAGCCGCCCGGCATAAAGACGCAATACGCTATTGTAGATATAAATGAGCAAAAATTCAATGGACGTCATTTGGCAGACATCAGCATATCAGCTAATCAGTGGATATCACAATTACAAAAACGTGTAGAGTAGCCGTAGTATCATACGCAATGTACTAGAACGCTTTCCGCTTCCTCTCATCGCGCAAAATTTAAGAACTACGCGGCTAGCGGCAGCGGGGAGCGGTTTCCTAGCGGCATCTATCAGTCTTTATGCCCGCACCGGGTATGCCCTGCTGATTTCAAGTCATTACCTCGTGTGGGCTCATTACGCCCGTCACAGGTCCCTGGCTATCGGACAGGAGAATTTCTCCAGGAAACTGTAAAGGAAAGGAAAGGAAAGGAAGCAAGTGTAAGCAACGAGATACCCCTTCGGATAAATCTACGGACATTGTTAGTGTTGTGTGCCGGCCTGTTGACATTCCGAGTGACATTAATAAAAATCAAGTGCGGGTAGTTCGAACCACCCGCGCGACAAGAAAAATATGCTGATACCGTCACTTCAGTCTTCTCGTGACCACGGCCGTTGCATCGCGGCCGAAACGTTGAGGTAAAATATAAATAGTTTTTACGCGATTAAGTCCCGGTGAGAGTGTGTTTAATATGAGTGTGTATCGCGAACGTTTGAGACAATGTAATTTTAAAGGAGTTCTTTAAAAGGCGCGGCCGTGTTGGAAAATTCCGATCTCTTAGGAAAAGCCGGGGTAAAATAGTGACCTGCCTAGGTTTATCAAATTTAGTCGAAATTAAATTTATAAATGTCATCTATACTAGACGCCGTATATAGATTCCAAAAAAACTACTAATGTGTTGCCAATACAATGAAAAAGTTTTGCATCGGTATATTTTAACTCTTCTAAATAATGTACATACGTAATTTATTTATGTATGATTGTAAAGATAAAATTAAATGCAACCGCGTAAATAAATAATTTAATGTATATATTAATTTCACCTACACATATTTGGTTGAAACTGTTTTGTAGAAGAAAAGTCCAAATTACAGTGGTAATACTTCAAGTTTCAACAACATTTGGATACTTTTTTTTAAATCGGATATCATATTTATAAATATTTTTGATATGCACCTGAAGATATTGACAACAAATCACGTATGCCAAACTTTATGGTGATATGGGCCACTATCTCTAAATTTACACTTCATTCGGCTTCTGACGTTTGGATTGATCGAATGCTTTCTATATTTGTGGTAATTTTCGTTGTTGAATTTTTATTTCCTGTTAAGTTTTCTCTTAAGTTTTTGCTATTGTGTTTTGTTCGTGGGTTTTACGTTTACGCAAGTATGGAACCTCTACCTGGTCTCTCTGACAGGGACGAGAATCTTCCTCCTTCTCCACCAAGGAAGCGTTTTTATTACTAATACATAGCTCGTAACTCATTAGTTGCAGTGTGAAAAAATAGTTGGTAAATTTGTCAGTCAAACTCATAAAAATGGCTCAATTGGAGAGCATTCGAGATCTTATGGTTTCATAATGGGGGATCATAGGATTTCGGTGTGACTATTTTTATTAATGTGCATGGGTTAGCTACATCTGGGAACGTCACAATGACGATGACACTTGTGACAGTGACGTTCGGCCATCTTTGGATTCCAAAAAATTCTTATATAGATTCCAAAAAAGTTATTTTTGGAATCTATATACGGCGTCTAGATTAAAGAAATTTGGACCTATTCATACTCCATAATTACTTTTTAGGATTTGTTTTAACTAGAGTTAATTGATAGAGACTCCAGCGTTATTTTTAGGTTGCCACTTGTAAACTACGTTTGTAATTATTAAAATGTATTAAATAAAATTCACTTCGCCATCTCAGATTGTGTAATTGACAAAAATAAAAGTAACATTCGGTAACCTAGTTACGTTTTTACGGGCGCGTTCACAGAGGGCGCGTTCACTATTCCAACACCCTTTCTCAATTTTAGAACCTTGATAATTATTTATACAATCTAAAATTGCACTAGACAATAACAAATATCAGACTTAACATGGTTCCATTATAGTATTTTAATTTAAGTTTACCTACTTTTTGTTTATTTAAAATGTGCTACAAATAATTTTGTACAAGTATGGTTACCAAGTTCTTTGACATTATGTAAGTTTCTCATACTATGAATTAGTACCTATCTGGTATTTATAGTATGAGAGACTCTTATGTAGTACCATAGAAAAACAAGGTAAACTTAGAAGGACAACCTTCAAACAAATCAGCGTACGCTCGAAATAAGTGTTAAATGCGATAATAGATGTCGCTGCCTATGTAGCCTGCATACAAATTTGAACTCAGCAACATCTAGATGGCGCTGTACAGGGGAAGTATGAAAATTTGAAGCTCTCTGGCTATTTCCGATGTACGCCGTATGTAATGTAAGGAGATTGGCAGTCTAATATAATTTACCTTGTCTCTGATAGTATTCACTGTACTTAGCAGACTATTAGCAGACTAGACGTGACGTTAGTCATAGAAATAATAGAATAGGAAGTATGTTTATGGATTGTTCTAGGTATTGATGTTTCTTTGTGAATATTATTTATTTGTACTATTATAAAGTAAACCTATCCAAGTGAAGAGAAGTATTTGCTTATAAATGGAAATTTTGACGGCCGGATTGGTCCAGTTGGTAGTGACCCTGCCTTCTGTTCTGATGTCCGCGGGTTCGAGTCCCGCTCGGGGCAAACTGTGTGATGAACACGTATGTTTATACTCGTGTCATGGATGTTAGTATTTATATATGTATGTTTTTCTCTATATAAGTATTTATATCATTGTCTAGCATCCATAGTACAAGCTTTGCTTAGTTTGTTGGGGCTAGGTCAATATGTGTGAAATGTCCCAAGATTTTATTTTTATTTTTAAATAATATTGTATCGACTCAGGTAGAGTATTAGGTATTTCCATATTGATCTCGCGTAGGATTTCCTTCTGAGAACAATCTTTGCGAGTTGACCTAGATGAGAAACGGCTTTTGTCTACCAAGAAGCGAAGTTTTTTTTAATGGCTTCTGATTATCTTTACCTTTGGTTTTTAACAACTTGACTTACCTTCAAATTCAACAAAGTATAAAAAGCTATGGGTCAAGATAAATACAATACGCGTCAACATCATCATATGTCAGCCAAAAGACGTCCACTGTTGGACATTATGCTCCACCAAGGCTCGTATAGAGACATAATAGTAGTTTATGTAACTGCTACATAATAAAGGTCCTTAAAACATGACTGGGGTTTAAAATACACACAGACACACACTATAAATACATAATATCGCACGAGTGTTTTAAGGCTTAATTATGTACAGTTGCATACACAACTTTATCTACACTCATTTTATAAATCCTCTAAGATGCTTCAAAATCGGCCAACAACGGCGGCAATTCGAATACGTCAGTGCCTCACATTCGATTTTCAAAGAGCATAGACTAAATAAAGCCAACATTTGAATTTGGAACAAACTTTCACTGTGTTTGACTGAAGAATATTATATAGGCGGGCATTGCTATTCGAAGATGTTCGAAATTTGAATGCTATTAGACCATCGAATTTGATGGTCTAATACAGCTATTAGAACATTTTCACAGATAAGAAAACTGTTCTAACTAAACAGTTTATCTTAATGCTGGTCATAATTTGCGGGTTTTGATTTTTGATGATGCGTTATCATGAGCTTGTAGATAAATGTACATTAAGGACATAAGATGATAATAATGATGCAGTCGCAGCTTCTCAATCAGCTATTTTTAATGTACATCGAGGGTTCCTTGCTCAAATCCGATGAATCGAAATAATTGGTTTTAAATTACGAATTTTCAACGTTATGATTATGAGTTATGTTTGATTACACTAAGGTGTTTTTTATTGTGTTTTTGTTGTTCACCGTGGGAGTCTACTTGAACACTGCTTTAAATTCAAAGGTAACTTATATATCTTTATATGGCTTGTCTATATCTCTGACAGCAGTCATAAATATGACTTCTATATGACCTGCTTTGCTTTTATTGCTGGTAACAAAGAAACGGCTTTATTAGAAAATTATCGTTAAAGCAACGGATGTTAGTATTAGTATATCCATAGGTATAGGAATTTATAGGTTTGTGTTAAGGCCATTCCTATATCCAGCTCAGCCGTCACTGTCACTCGTGCAACGAGTGAAAGAGAAATAGTCATACTTATTACGGTCCATTTTTGACAAAATACCGCACTTTTGGTTTTGGCATTTATAAAGCTGTCTATATAATATGAGTATTTTTTCTGTTATATTTAGTTTTACACTGTTTGGTATAATAAACTGGAGTAAAGTTGGATTAAAGGTCCGAGCTAGAGGTTACTTTGGAATTAAATTGTATCAAGCGAAGTTTCGTGCAACGTGTAACGAAAGCTGTCAATGTAAGGATGATATAATCAAATATAACATATGTTTTTTTTTCATATTTTTAACTTTTAACATTTCTTAGAAAAGTATGATCTTGCATGAGCAATTTGACGATGATGGGTCAGGGAACAGCCTTAAGTAATTGTTTTCATATCTATAAGTAATATTTTGACTGAACTTCCACTTTATTATGGGTGCAAAATTTCATCTACTTAAATTATTTTAGCCGTTTTAGCGTAAATGGCTTTGTCAGCGTTGAATTCGGGTATAGAGTATCGCGGGAACAAGATATGCGTTTTTCCGGGTGAAAAGTAGTCTATTTTCTTTCCCGGTACTTTAGCATATAGATACTTCAAGTATCTATATGCCAAATTTCATCTAAGCATGACGGTTAAAGCGTGAAGAGGTAAACAGACAGACACTTCTTTTGTTACATATATCATTGGTATGGATATATAGTCCTAGGGAAAAGAGTGCCCTCTGCTCTTTTCCCTACTTTTATCTCAAAAATTGATGACGATCAATTTAGTACTTCAACCATAAAAAAAAATCAAACATACAACCAAATTATATTCCAGTAAATGTTTTCAACTAGAATAAAACTGTACGTACAATAAAAATGTGAAATTATGAAACTCCCGCGCATTCCATTTGTGGGGTGTCGTAAATATCTACCCATTATCGGGTAATAGGGGTTATTGTGTGTGTTGTTATTTATGGCAACTGTTAACTGGTTATAGGATCAATTTATTACTAGCAGATGGGTTTTTACATTCACCGAGTATAAAAGACTAAAAAACGGCCAAGTGCATGCCGCAGTAGTAGTAGTAGTAACTCAGAAATATCTACATAGCGTATAGATTTTTCCTATTCCCAAACATTGGTAAACCAGGATCATCATTATCATCATCATCATCATCATCATCATCATCAACCTTTTACTGTGCTAAATGTATTGGATAACTCAATAAACTATTTTCATTTTCATTTTTCATTTTCATCATCATCATCATCATCAGATGTTTAGCTGGAAGAAATTCCTTACAGGGATACGCTCGCCTTTGTAAATTTGTCCCTTTTATTTATTTATTTATTTATTTATTTATTTATTTAAACTTCATTGCACATACAAAATGTATACAATTGGCGGACTTAATGCCTAAAGGCATTCTCTACCAGTCAACCATAAGGCCAAACAGAAAGAAAAATGAGTAGGTGCATCAATATCAGAAAGAAACTACAGAAATACAAGGAAGATAACAAATAATTCCAAAAGAGGATAAATTTACATAAACGTACATAAAAAATATATAAAAGATAAACATACATAAACTAATACATACATAAACCAGCCGCACGAAGCAAAGAAAAATATGAAGGATTTCTCTTTTGTGTTTTTATACTACTGTGTTTTTGTATTAGTGTTACTTACTTCTTACTTAGGTTAGGTATCAATCATCATAATTATTTCAGCCAAAAGACGTTTACTGCTGGACATAGGCCTCCCCCAAGGCTCGCCAATCAGACCGGTCCTGTGCTACTTGCTTCCACCGGTTTCCCGCGACCTTCACGAGGTCGTCGCTCCATCTTGTTGGAGGCCTACCGACAGTTCGTCTCCCGGTTCGCGGGCGCCACTCGAGAACTTTCCGGCCCCATCGGCCATCAGTCCTGCGAGCAATGTGCCCCGCCCACTGCCACTTAAGGCTTGCAATTCTTCGGGCTATGTCGGTGACCCTAGTTCTACTGCGGATATCCTCATTTCTAATTCTATCACGCAGAGAAACCCCGAGCATAGCCCTCTCCATTGCTCTCTGAGTGATTTTGAGCCTTCGTATGAGGCCCATCGTAAGCGCCCACGTCTCGGAACCATAAGTCATCACTGGCAACACACACTGGTCGAAGACTTTCGACTTGAGACACTGCGGTAATTTGGACGAAAAGACACTGCGAAGCTTCCCGAACGCTGCCCAGCCGAGAGGATTCGACGATTGACCTCTTTCTCGAAGTTGGACCTACCTAACTGGACTGTTTGTCCCAGGTATACATAGTGGTCAACAAGTTCGAGCGCAGAGCCTCCGATTATTACGGGAGTTGGCACAACATGGACATTAGACATGATTTTCGTCTTGTCCATATTCATTTTAAGACCAACTCGATCGGAAACTCTGCTGAGGTCAGCGAGCATAGTACTGAGGTCTTCCATGGTCTCAGCCATGAATGACTACAATATCGTCGGCAAACCGAAGGTGAGAGATGTACTCGTCATTAACATTGATGCCTCGACCTTTCCAGTCCAGCACCTTAAAAGCATCCTCCAATGCAGCGGTGAACTCCTTGTCTGACTCTCCGCTGCAGTGGAATAGGCTTCGTGGTCTGGTCCTGTAGTCGGACGGACATGCTGGCGTTTTCGTACAAACACTTCAACACTTCGATGTACCGGTAGTCAACTTGGCACCTCTGTTGAGACTGCAGCACAGCCCAAGTCTCGATCGAATCGAAGGCTTTCCGGAACCAGGATAGGTTTTTGAAATTTATGCCTTCACGCGCCAAAAAATATTCGAAATTAAGAATAACGTTAATAAGGAACGTTTTGGTTAAGTCTCGTCTCTGAGATGTTCCCAGAACTTCCTTCTGTCTGTGCATCCTTCATCCTCTAAATTTTTTGGTAAATCTTTTACATTCCAAGTTACACTGCTTTGGAACTCTCTAGCTGTTGACCTTAGACTAGCTAAATCTCTTTCAGTGCTTAAGAACCAGGTTATGGAGCATTATTTGTCACTTGTCTGATATGTACTGCTTTTCTTTACTAGGATAATGGATTACATATTTTAATTTATTTGGCTATTATCTATTTATATGAAAGTTTATATATAAAAGTTTTTAAGTATGTTTGTTACGTTTTGTGTGTGTTTCTTCTGCACATCTTAGTACAGAGCACCGCCTACCAACCTAGTTTGTTTTTCTTCATCTCCAATATCCAAAGGATGTCTGGTAGAGATCGCTATTAAGCGATAGCGTTAGCGAGCTTTTTGTGTAATTACATTATGTCTGTACTGTTCCTTGATTGTGTGGTGTTCAATAAAGTATATTGTATCGTATTGTAATAACATCGTCAGTATATCGACGATGTTATACTTTTGAGGAGTTCCCTCATTTTCTTATGGATCCCATCATCAGAACTGAGCCAAGTTAAAATGGGACACTTAATAAGATTAATGGGACAAATAATATCGAAATCGATTCACTTTTACTAAAATAACAAAACAAAATTAAGATACCGACGAATGGAAAACCTCATCTTTTTTTTTCGACTGTATACCTATTCCTGATCCCGAATTCAAACTGTATTCCAGTTTTGTGGGACAAAGTCTATAGATTAAATTGTATTAGATTTAATAATAAGTAGGTAAATAATAATAGAAAACAACTACTGAACCGAATCCAACAATGAAATCTAAATATATAAAACTCAAAGGTGACTGACTGACATAGTGATCTATCAATGCACAGCCCAAACCACTGGACGGATCGGGCTGAAATTTGGCATGGAGGTAGATGTTATGACGTAGGCATCCGCTAAGAAAGGATTGTGCAAAATTTCCACGGGAACGGGAAAAATCGGGATTTTACTTTTTAATATTTCTGCGCATACGAATTAAGTTGCGGGGAAAAGTTAGTAAAAAATATAAGTAAACTCTGAAAAACCGCATTTCGAATTTTTTGGAAGGTCTTAGATCCATGTCTATTAAATGTTACATATGAATCTTACTAAGAATGGAAAAGCGTCTACATATCTATGCACTCGGCTGTACCAACAAACCAGACCTGCAAATATTTATTATACTACACTAATCTATACAAATATTTGGACACGCTCAGGCCTGAACCTGTGACCCCGCTCTCGTTCAGTCAAGGTTATGTAACCTAGTAATGTAAAATCCTAGAAAATGTGAAAACCTATGTAGGTTTTCACATTTTTTAGGATTTTTGAACCTCTACACCTCTTCACGCTTCAACCGCTGGACCGATTGAGATGAAATTTGGCATGGAGATAGTTGGGGTGCCGAGAAAGGACATAGGCTACTTTTTATCCCGGAAAAACACATGGTTCCAGCGGGAACGCGATAACCGAATTCCACTCGATTCAACACGATTCACTCTCCATCTCCGGATGAAACAAATGACGGTAAGGGCGAGTTGGGCGAGAGTTGCGCGCCGGCTAGATTCAGGCGGGTGATTCCGTGGCCATTCCATAGAAAATATCAAATATTAAGCTACTTTAAAAATAAGCAAAGAGAAGTGACATTGCCAAAATGACGTCACTTCGTGTTGAACACGGCGGATGCAGCCTTGACATATTCCCACGCAACGCCCACTCGAGTTTCAAGACTAAGTAATTATTAAGTTGCATTTTATTATTATTGCTACAAATGTCAAAAAAAACGCTAAAAAAGCCGTGGCGATGGTCTAGTGGTTCGACCTATGCCGCCTCTCATGCAGAGGGTTGGGGGTTCGATTCCGGCTCGCACGCACCACTAAGTTTACCTACTTATGAGCGAAATTAAATTTGAATTCACCACTGACCGAAAAAAGGTGAAGGAAAACATCGTGAGGAAACCTGCACGCATCTGCGAAGTAAGCACTGGGCCCGCGTGGGGACTATATCCCAAACCCTCCAGTGATGGGAGGAGGCCTGTGCCCAGCAGTGGGACGCAAGTAGGCTGTAGTAGTAGTAGGTAGTAGTAGCTATATTGGCTACAAATGCTACATACATGACCAACTGGCGGCCGAACCTTATAGGAACAACAACAACTAACACTGGTGGTATTAGGACCAGGAGCTAAGTCCATCCGGATATCTATCACACCGTCTTACTTGCTAACCTGCCGCCAAAATTATAGTGCTGGCACTGTTGTGTTCAATATTTAATAGTACCTACTACATACAGAATGGCCACGGAATCACCCGCCTGAATCTCGCCGGCGCGCAACTCTCGCCCAACTCGCCCTTACCGTCATTTGTTTCATCCGGAGATGGAGAGTGAATCGTTGGCCCGCGTAGTGGTACACACACATTTACAAGTGTACAGACGTCCTCGCACTGACACTTCATTCGAATTGTGTTCGAAATCGTGCTTTTATAGGCCGTGTCCGCCGTGTGCTCATAGAGGGTTTGAGGGTAAAATTTTGCCAGCATAAGCGCTGTTGATAGGTAAATATGATAATGTATCATTATAGCAGAATACAAAAAATAGACAACAGACGCAAGAAAAATCTACAATGAGGGTTACGTCATTTGAGAGGTCGAATGTCTCCAAAAATGAAGTAATCTATAGAAGCTTAGTAACAGTCATTGTGGCCTTAATTTGACCGATTTATACAGCATTAAGTTTTATAGAGGAAGTTTTTTTACCATTTAAACAACTTCACGCTTAATAAGTTGAATGGCAGAGCGGCTAATGTAGAGTTTGTAAATTATGCCTGTTCAAGTGTTTTCGTAAGAGAATTTAAGCCGGTAAATTGTCATTTTAGTAGTCAATATTTTTTTTCCCAAGTAGCAATCAAGTGTCTTAAAAAGGAATTATAGATATCTTTAAGAAAATTTTACTAATTCTATCAGTTGTCTTGACTAAAACTATTATGTCCCTCAAGATATCTTGAAGATATCTCCAAGACTGAGTTAAGACAAAGTGGGCACAGTATTTAAGTCAATTTTAAGAAAGAGTTAATACTACTCTTTAGACAGACTTTAACCCTACTTAAGACTGAGGGCTTAACAGATCTCTTAACTTCGATTTCAAGATATCTTTAAGGTTGACTTAATACCAAAAAATAAGCTTAAAGATATCTTTAATACTTACTTAATACTATTAACACCGAGTTGTACTAATTCGATCATCTCTTAACAAAGAAAATTTTAAAACTTTTTTTACTTATTGAATTGTTATTTTAGAAAACATGGCGAACTCTTTTACTTAAAAGAGAATTCATTGTAGGTTTATCGAAATGGCGATTAACTAACTATTTTTTACGTTTATAAAATACCGTTTTATGTCCCTATTGGTACTTGAAAACTATAACGCATGATTGTTTATCGTGTAAAATTGATCGAAAGTGCTATAAAACAGACGGGCTTACAAAATACTGGAAAATAAGCACTAAATATTTGGAATATTTTGTTGCTAAATGAAAATTTTACTTACATACAGCGCAGAATACTACTTTTCCGTATACGTTGGAGATATAACACAAACACTAACACAACACTAACATGTTAAAACAAAAATCTAACTTCAATGTACTTTATTTTTTATGATTTAGCGTCGGAATCTTTCAATATTTTTTCTAACTTAAAGTGCAAAATGGCGTTAAGTCTTACTATTCTTAACGAAGTATGACTTTAGACAATACTGATTTTGTACGGTTACTTTAGATAAAGTATAGACAAATTGCATTTGGAGTAGTACCGGTTTAGAGAAATGATACTTAACTTATACTAAAAACCGAATTAGTGTAGGTCTAGTTAATTCTTAATGGACTTTAAATAATCTTTACTTTGATTTAGTTTATACAATTTACCGTCAAATTTACGGTATTGTTTATGCAAGAAGAACCATCCCACCAAAAACATTTTTATGTAATGTCATGCCAAAGCGAGTACCTACTAATACGAGTATACTACATTGCTTGCGCTGCGAAGTTATATAAGATCTCATGGGGAGCCAAGCTGTGTCGTTCAAAAAGTCAAAATGTAGGGCCAGGCCGTTTAGTGATAGTGACGCAAACACTCATAGCGGTTTATCAACAGAAAGCTAACCTGGCGTGAATTTTGTGCTTAAAATTGAGTAACGAAACGACCAAGCCCCACATTTTGACTTTTTGAACGACACGCTTGTTCTCAATGATATCTTTAAAATGTTGTACAGTGCAAGCAATATTTAGGCAGTAAGTATCTAAGAGGCGACACATTACCTACGTAGCATTTTAGATAGGTAAAATGTTTTTCATGGGATGTCTGGGGGCACGCTAGTGCTCCCGCCAAGACGAGTCAACAGAAGCGCTGGGCACACCTACCTTTTCTCAAAGCCTTTAATCGTATTTTCATAGGTACCTTTAAAGATTCGTCATGGATAGTGCTAGAAAGTCCAAATGTTGAGTAGTTATATTATGACTATAGAGTACCTTTATTATACATAGTTTCAAACGCATGGCTATAATCGTTTAGTGTTTTTTTTATATATTTTGCCAATTAGCTGATGAGATAAGATGTTTTAAAGAAAAGAAAGGAAAATTTTGTTTCTTTGTCCTTTCTTTATGACAAAATGGCTGGAACGATTATGATGAAATTCGGTATGGAGATAGTTTTATATAGTTTGAGAACCGGGAAATAACACTTTTTTTATCCCGATATTTCCACGGGAACGGGTTTTTCACGGGTCAAATGAGTTTTTCAATACTTTCAATATAACTAACCGTCTATTATGTGTAGGTAATCATCGGAAACGCAAATTCTACGTCTACGCGGGACGAAGTCGCACGCATCGGCTAGTTTTAGATAATCTATATTAATATTATAAATGCGAAAGTAACTCTGTCTGTCTTACGCTTCAACCGCTGGACCGATTAGGATGAAATTTGGTATGGAGATAGTTGGAGTCCCGGGAAAGGACATAGGCTACTTTTTATCCCGGAAAAACGCATATCTAGTTCCCGCGGAAACCCAATAACCAAATTCTACGCGGGCAGAAGCTAGTAATATTATAAAAGCAAAAGTAACTCGTGTGTGTCTGTCTGTCTATCTGTTAACTCTTCACGCTTCAACCGCTGGACCGATTTGGATGAAATTTGGCATGAAGATAGTTGGAGTCCCGGGAAAGGACATAGGCTACTTTTTATCCTATTATTATTTTTATTTATGGATTCAATCACTTATTCAGCTAATTGGCAAAATACAAAAAAATATCCATATTTCCATACTAAAAAAAAATATTCTAGCAATTGCCAGACCGAATCTACGAAAATACGACAAAACGTTTCAAGACAAGGTAGATATAATGCCCTACGCTTCCGTTGACTCGTCTTGGCAGGGGCACTGCCGTGCCCCCAGATCGTAAATTGCCGTGCAATCAGAATCACTGCTGTCCGATACTTCCATTTCCACATTTGACGCTTTAAGTATCCTCTACTGTCTCGTGATCTATTTTTAATAGCTACTGGGTAATAGACACTGAAATCTCACTCCAAGATGTCGCACTGTTAACATATTTGAAGCACTGATCACTTGCACCGCACACAATTTGAGGTTAATCTAAATATATAAAACTCAAAGGTGACTGACTGACTGACTGACATAGTGATCTAACAACGCACAGCCCAAACCACTCGTCGGATCGGGCTGAAATTTGGCATGCAGGTAGATGTTATGACGTAGGCATACGCTAAGAAAGGAGTTTGCGAAATTTCCACGGGAACGGGAAAAAAGCGGGATTTTTCATTTTAATATTTCTGCGCATACGAAGTTGCGGGGAAAAGCTAGTTTTCTATATTTCGCAACACGCCGAATGATGAAAACCAAATTTTTTGAAGTAGTTTTTTTTTAATTTCATCCATCTTTCACTTGGTTTATTTTGTCGAAAAGCGTCCCGTTAAGCTTATTTTTACTTAAAGCTTATTAAATTTAGGGATAAAAGAATAAAATATTCTTCACAAAAGCAATTTCTAGAACTTATAGTGTTACGATCATCTTAAGTTTGTCTCCAGATTCAATTTTTACTTAGCAATTCTAAACTGATACTTTGATTATACCATTGAGTCTTTAGTGAGTCTTGAAATAATCTGAGTAGAGTAAAATAATCATTTTTAGACTTAAGTGTGGACGCAGTTAATACTAAATGGTTTTTAAAATACTTAACTAGGATTTAGGTATTCTTAACTTGCTAAAGTAGCGGTAGCCTAAAACTATTTAGTTTTAAAGACTAAAATGACTTAACGGAGTCTTTTTTTTATTAGCTAATTCTGATTTAAGACAAAGTTAAGATATGTAAGATTTAATCACTATTCTTGTTTGCTACTTGGGTTACGACATCAATGATTTACGCCGGGTTTTTGTATCCAAATAACGCCTCATTTTTACTACGGAACGGATACTTAAAATTTGAAAGATTCTCTTCTTTTTTTTCGTTTATCCCAGAGGGGAAAGGCAAAGGCCTTAGCCATGCAGCCATCGTCATATTTGGGAATGTTCTGATCAATATTGGGTAAGGCCGGAGCCACTTCTTTAGTAGATTTTTGTCATGTCCATTTTATTTAGGCTGAAGCCATTTCTGAGGTACAGATTCTCTATGACCCAAATGTCAAATTTGAACCATCATCCGTAGCCAAAAGTTGTTTTGTGGTTACAGGAGCCGGGCCTTAGGTACTTTCTTAATCTCAAAGCTACACACACAAAAACATGGGTAGGTAATTTACGTCACTCAGTTACCTACGTCACGTTACGTAAAAGGATTCATTAAAAATTAGACATGAAAGCCAATTATTTGACTTACCACAATATACACATCCCCTCGAAACACTTCACCTGTACAAACTATACAACTTGGCCGGGATCGATTCAAGATGGCGGTCGTGCGCACGCGCCGGCGGATGGCAAGCTACTGGAAGTCTCAGGCTTGCCTTGAATACTTGATGTGAATGGGATGCGTCCACGCAGGCTGTATCCTATCCTACCTATACTATTAAACGAGTGTATGTTTGTTAAACACACGTTCTCGAAAACGGCTCGGACGATTTCGGTGAAATTTTTAATATTGGGGTTCATCCTATGCCTAGGTAGGTATACTATTAAACGTGCTATAGTTATCCATATACTGACTTTTACCTTTTCACGCTTAAACCGCCGGACCAATTTTGATGAAATTGGGTCCCGGGGCAGGACAATAAGTACCTAATTTTTATCTAGAAAAAAAGAACGCCCTGCGGGAACGCGATAAACGAATTCATTTGTCAGAAGACAAAACGAATTGAGTTTCTCAAAAAAACTGTTACAACAGAGACTAAGTATTAAGCTAAGATACTTAAAACGTGCTTCATTACATGGTTACAATCCACCAGGATTGTAACCAAATCACACTTTTAAGAAGTGATTCAGGAGATCGTACCTATATAACCATGGCAACTAGGCATTGAAGAAAGTTGATTCACTTCACTCATAATCCAGGGAGGCCAATCAGAACGCGTCCTTACAACACATATTATCGGTTAGACGAGAATAAAGTTTGAAGTCTGCGAAACACTCAAACCTACAAAAGAACATAAATATTGCACTCTGCTTGCAGTCGAACTGAAAATAACTTATTTATTTATTTATTTATTGAGAACAAATACAATTAGATGAATAAAAATAGGGATGACGACAACTTTTTTTTCCTTAGTCTATCAGGAAGATTATTGAAAAGTATTGGACACGTATTTTTTCTTTTTTCACGTAATCAAACTTATACGGAGATATATTGAGTTGAAATCTCGCGTGACGTCACGGTTAGGTACGATTTATACCTAACGGTGACGTAGTTAGCCCCCACTCTCCAACTTTAATGCGTTTTAACTTGGTCATTCTTTGTTAATTTGATAAAACAAAAAATACGTGTCTACTATTTTTTTATTACCTGACTGACGGACTAATTAGAATTTCGATTTCTTCACCCTGTCGTCATCCCTATTGTCCCACAAAACTGGAGTACAGTTTGACTGCGAGATCAGGAATATTAATCAAGTATACATTAATATCTTAGCCATTAATTACTAGGCTATATAATAGTATTAATATTAGGATAAGTTTCTATATAATATCAAAGTAGGGCTTTTTTATTAATCTTTTGAATTTATTTTTATTCTTTTCATGTCGGATAGCTGCGTTAACAACGTTATGGCCGTTCCCTGACCCAGCATCGTCAAATTGCTCATATAAGATCATACTTTTCTAAGAAATGTTAAAAGTTAAAAATATGAAAAAAACATATGTTATATTTTCCTCTCGTGATGAGAGGAGGCCTGTGCCCAGCAGTGGGACGCAAATAGGCTGTAGTAGTAGTAGTATATTTGATTATATCATCCTTACATTAACAGCTCTCGTTACACGTTTCACGAAACTTCGCTCGATACAATTTAATTCCAAAGTAACCTCTAACTCGGACCTCTAATCGAACTTTACTCCAGTTTATTATATCAAACAGTGTAAAACTAAATATAACAGATTAATTATACATATTATATGCATACATTGACAGCTTTATAAATGCCATGTTTTTAGACGGTATTTTTATATAAATTAAAACGTGTTAAAAACTAACAAAATCGGGCGTTCTGTGCGTAGCGCTTTCTCTTTCACTCGTTGCACGAGTGACAGTGACGGCTGAGCTGGGTATAGGAACGGCCTTAACGTCAACGTTATTCAATTATTGGTTTATGCAAAACTATTAGCTTCATGCAGAACTATGCGCTTTTCCGGGATAAAAGTAGCCAACGTCTCTTTTCCTTAGTCTAGGAAGATTATTGAAAAGTATTACACGTATTTTTTATTTTTTCAAGTAGCGGAGCAACTGCTAGACGGTCGGGTAATCGGGGTTCAGCCACTGGACGCTAGATGGCGATCTTGTGTTAACCCGGGTTTCGGAGCACGCATTACAGTATAGACTCTGCCACTCTTCTTGTATAATCTCTCTATGGTCCTATAATGGGGAATATTTATGTAAATAAATGCGATATTTTTAGTTACCTTAGCATTCAATCAAACAGTTGTAAAAAAACGCTTGTACCTACAACGAGTCTTGACGATCTACGTCGGTCCACCTTTTGGTAAGAGAAAGAGACACATGGCACACCGCCACCGCAGGGCGGACATGGCCTATAAAATCACGATTTCGAACACAATTCGAATGAAGTGTCAATGTTTGCGTGAGAGGACGTCTGTACACTTGTAAATGTGTCTGTACCAGTACGCGGGCCAATGATTCACACTCCATCTCCGGATGAAACAAATGACGGTAAGGGCGAGTTGCGCGCCGGCTAGATTCAGGCGGGTGATTCCGTGGCCATTCTGTATGTAGTACTATTAAATATTCTGTCCCGCCACTGCCAATACATAGAGTGTACCGTCAACACCAGAAATATTTTTTTTAGGGTCCCGTACCCAAACGGTAAAACGGGACCCTATTACCTACTAAGAGCCCGCTGTCCGTCTATCTAATAATAGGGTTACGGAACGCCCTTTGGGTACGGAACCCTAAAAAAGTGAAAATTATACCCTTTTCACCCTCTTAAAAGTTTCAACGGTATAAACCTGAAAAGAAGACAAACATACTTTTCCGTTTCTCTATTCTTGTTCTCACGTTATTTTTTACCAATCTAAGTTACTTATAGATTTTTTAGCGTCCAGCCCCAAACTGGTCGAGGTCACTGACCCGTTTGGACTGCAACCGGATGGGTAAAAACAGCCTTATAAATATAACCTATAAAACAAAGTGGGGTCAGTCTGGACTCTACAAAACGACGCATTAAATAATATGTAAAAAGAAGTCAATATTTAGGTATAGTCACATGTCAAATGGCGGTGCGCCAACTTATGCAACGGGTCTAGGAAGCGCTGGTAAATTCTTTTTCTGACGTGTAAAAGGGCCCCTATGTGGCCAATTTGCTGAATAAATGATTGTTTTTTTTTCAGAGCCAGAACCATGGTGGTAATAAGTACTTAAATCGGGAGCGAGTACTGTCAATTTCGAAACGATAAATTTTGAGCTTAAAGACGTGAGCCTGAAGGTCGTTTTCGTTAACAATTCGAAAACGTGCCTAACTTTTGACGTTAAGCTTGTTTTGTCTTTATCTCTAGTTATAAAGCTTATACGGTTAGATAAAGAGAGATACCTATAAGATTTTTACGCCCCTCGACCCCGCGCAGCTGGCCCTAAATTTGGTCATAGGGGTAGTTCCAGTCATTAGTTGCTACTTCCATGGCCAGATCCGCTTTCGCTTTTGCCCAAATGTAATGGATGGAGGGCGAAATGGATAATTTATGATCATCATCATCATCATCATTTCAGCCGAAGGACGTCCACTGCTGGACATAGGCCTCCCCCTCCCCCAAGGCTCGCCACTCAGACCGGTCCTGTGCTACTTGCTTCCACCGGTTTCCCGCGACCTTCACGAGGTCGTCGCTCCATCTTGCTCCATCTTTTTAATTTATGATGTATCTACTAATTAGGTTCCTTGGGTATGTAGTTAGTCTATATATTTAAAACAAGAAACTGAGTGACTGACTGACTTACTGACTGACTGACTGATCGATCAACGCAGAGCCGAATCTACTGGTCGTAGAGAGCTGAAATTTGGCATGCAGATTCCTTAGGGAACGTAGGGGAGCACTAAGAGAGGATTTCCCGAAATTCCCACGGGAACGAAAAAAAGGGATTTTACATTTTAATATCTCTGCGCATACGAAGTAGCGGGAAAAAGCTAGTAGAAAATAAGCATGTTCAAAATATACTCGTAACGAATAACTTTCTCACCTCACTGGCTCGAAAGTGGTCGTTTTGCAGCTTGATATCCGAGCGCAAAAATTGATTTTATCCGCTAGCGTGGAAAGTGTTTTTGAAATTCGAACGACGCATGACGCCACTGTCACAATAAAAAAACAACGATACGTTCTGAAACGCAATTCGTCGTGAGAGTTTTATTAAAATAAAGGTTCAATTTACTTAATATCATCATTAATAAAATTATATTAATAATACACCGTTTCAGATGTATTTCATTATTGAATGAATAATTGAATCTTGAAGTACGAGTAGGAGTGATTTGGAACGCAACATCCGGAAAAAAAACATATTAAAAAAAAAAAAAGTTTTAGATTGCTGGTTTTGTAATTTAGAATACCTATACGAAGTAATAAAGAAAATATGAGCGATTCTAGCGATGAAGATACGAATTTAACTCCTCCAGAGTTAGCACAAACTGTATGTGACGCCGAACTAAGTCTTCTTCCCGAACAATCCCGCGTGAGGTGAAAAATTTTGTGTTGCGCTCAGCAGCAAAGTCGTTTGCTGTCTCGTGCTTTGAAACCCTCGTTACACTCAGGATTCTATATTTGAACCACTCGCTTCGCTCGTGGTTCAACCCTAGAATCCTTCGTTCACTCGGGTCTCAATCACGCACTCACAGCAAACAACAACTTTGCAGCCTTGCATAACAAATAACTATTATTTATTTATTTAAACTTTATTGCACATAAAGAAAACTTAGTGTACAAAAGGTGGACTTAATACCTTGAGGCATTCTCTACCAGTCAACCTTTAGGCAAAGCAGAAAATGGTTAGGGGCGGTGCCAGAAAAAATACCATCATTACTGAATATACTTAGACACTAGCTTACTAACATTTGTTTGTTGTTTTTTTCAGGGCTTGATACCGGTTTTTGCCCCCATACAAATAAACCGGTTTGCTTATCGTTCTTTCATTTACTATTTCATGTTTAATAAGGCTATAAAATAATACGAAGTAATAACCAAAATACACTATGGAGTTCCACATAAAAAGTATAAAATAACTCTAAATATTTGGCTATTTCGGGGTTTTTTTAATTAACCGGTTACAAAAGCCCTGGTTTTTTTGCCGTCCACCCTTATTCAGTGCGTAGGTACAAGTGTTGGGTGCTTCACGTTGTTTTTTTTAAATACATAGATGCGCCTGAAAATTGGTAATAGCATACACTTTCACCGATACCATTGCCATACGGCGGACACGGCGTATAAAAGCACGATAACGAACACAATTCGAATGAAGTGTCAATGTTTGCGTGCGAGGACGTCTGTAAACTTGTAAATGTGTGTGTACCAACTACGCGGGCCAATGATCCACTCTCCATCTCCGGATGAAACAAATGACGGTAAGGGCGAGTTGGGCGCGAGTTGCGCGCCGGCTAGATTCAGGCGGGTGATTCCGTGGCCATTCTGTATGTAGTACTATTAAATATTCTGTGCCATTCTATTTATTACCCGATAACATATCAGAAGAAGGGAGGCCGATGGGCATTTCAAATCCTAAGTTTGAAAATGCTTAGCCTACCATGATGCCCAAGATGGAACGCGTCTGTGCCAGTAATTTCACCGGCTGCCTTAAGGCCTTTGCCTGACCCAGCATCATCAAATTGCTCATGCAAGATCGTAATTTTCTAAGAAATGTTAAAAGTTAAAAATATGAAAAAAAAACATATGTTATATTTGATTATATCATCCTTACATTGACAGCTTTCGTTACACGTTTTACGAAACTTCGCTCGTTACAATTTAATTCCAAAGTAACCTCTAACTCGGACCTTTAATCCAGCTTTACTCCAGTTTATTATATAAAACAGTGTAAATCTAAATATAACAGAAAAAATATCCATATTATATACATACACAGCTTTATAAATGCCATGTTTTTAGAAATTAAAACTTGTTAATAGTAACAAAATCGGGCGTTCTGTGCGTAGCGCTTTCTCTTTCACTCGTTGCCCGAGTCACAGTGACGACTGAGCTGGGTATAGGAACGGCCTTAACCCCCTACCGGAACACAACAGTGCGAGCACTGCTATTTGGCGGCAGGTTAGTGGGAAAAATAGTGGGAATAAGCCGTGGTGGCCTAGTGGTTCGACCTACCGCCTCTCATGCCGAGAGTCGGGGTTCGATTCCGGCTCGCACCTCTAAGGCCCGGTTCCTATATCCACGAAACGCCTCGTTTTGCCTACGGACGGTTGATTTTTGACATTTGTTCCATAGAGAATCTGTCAAATTTTAACCGTCCGTAGGCAAAACGAGGCGTTACGTGGATATAGGAACCGGCCCTAAGTTTACTTATGTGCGAAATTGAATTTGAATTTACCACTGAGCTTTTCGGTGAAGGAAAACATCGTGAGGAAACCTGCACGCATCTGCGAAGTATTCAAGGATGTGTGTGAAGTCCCTAATCCGCATCCGGCCCGCGTGGGGACTATAGCCCAAACCCTCTCGTGATGAGAGGAGGCCTGTGCCCAGCAGTGGGCCGCAAATAGGCTGTAGTAGTAGTAGTAGTGGGAAAAGACGGTGATAGACGGATCTAGCACCAGATCTTCCCACCAGCATAAGTTAACCACTAGTGAGTATAGTTTTGTTTCATCATCATCACCATTTCATATCAGCGGACAGACGTCCACTGCTGGACATAAGTCAGGGAAAAGCTGAAAGACGTTAAGAGGACACGCTAGTGGTCATTTTTCCATACAAACATTCTCGACATATTCCTCCCTGGATTTTGATCGTAGATCAATGATTTTTTGAAATAAGATCAATTTTGTCAGCATCTGTGTCGGTACGTTTTGCTTTTAGTGATATTTTTGTTCTTAATAGAACTAGGTGACTCCAAACAGTGCTGAAAACTGCCCGATTGAATAGGCCGCAAAGAAATGCCTGGTATACAAAAACGACAAAAATAAATGCAAAAATCAAAACGGTCCGACACAGATAATTTCCTTCTCATCCAGTTCCCAAAATTTCATTACGATAGGTTTAATTTTGGAGGAGGAAAATGTCGAGAACGAAACCTCGATTTCTGAGTTTCTTACGTCGGATTTTTCGACGGAGCTGCAGTTGTCCTTATCGCACCTTTAGTCGCTCCGCCCGCGCCTGCGAGACACCAACATTGATTTAAATTTCTCAAATCTGACAAGGGGCTCAGCTCACGTATCCTCTTAACGTCAGTTTTCGTAAAATTTTCCTTAATGTAGGTACACGGAACCCTTGCTCGGTCATCTGAATGAATTCAACTCCCACTAGTCCAATTTAACTTAACAACTACTAAGTATAATCCTCTGGAATACTGAATAGATAGCTAATAACATAATTTCCTCCGGGAAGCGTGATAATAATAAGTCTGTAGAAGAAGTCGCGTCTGAAACTTGAAAATTAAAAGAAACTATCAAGTTGAGGGGACTATACAAACGATACTGAACACAAAATAACGATTTTTAGAAAAAAAACTGAAATGTATGTCTGGATTTAACTCCAAAACTACTGGACGGGTTGCAACAAAATTTGGTATGGGGGTAGTTTATGACACTGGTCAACATATAGGCCACTTTTCATCCCGGGAATTCTATTAACGAATTCCACGCGAAGTCGTGGGCAGAAGCTAGTAATCTTAATATCAGCTCTATTTTCTTACACTTTACCTAACAAACCTTTGTTCTTTTCTGCCAAGTGATTTCCAACCATCCGAGCTGGTGAGAGGGTTCTGTTTGCGGCGATTGAGGGCATTGGAGCATGGGGTCAAGTACGTTTGTGACGCAAGCGGAAGCAGGACGAATAGGGATGGGACACGTGGGATGGGATGTCGACATCGATATTTTTAATCATATTTTTTTTACAATTTTTTTTTCATAAATGAGTTACTTAGTTGTTTTTAAATGAAACACTTCAATAAGGAGTGTTTTTGTATAGTTTATAAAATGAAGTAAAGTTGGATTAAAAGTCCGAGTTAGAGGTTACTTTGGGATTAAATTGTATCGAGCGAAGTGTCATGAAACGTGTAACGAAAGCTGTCAATTTAAGGATCTAATGTAACGTGTATGTGTATGTGTATTTTTTTTACTTATGTTTTTTTTTCATATTTTCAACTTTTAGCATTTCTTAGAAAAGTATGATCTTACATTTATGCTCTTACTGACCGTCTTCTGGGTTAGGGAACGGCCTTAAAGTCAATATCAAAGTCACTAACGTCTGTCTTTTGTATAATATCTTTAATATCTCTCTAGTCTAATTAACCGAGCGGGCGAAAGCGTCTCCATTTCGACTTAGTCAAAATACTTTGTACATTGTCTGTTCGAATTTCAGGATTTTGTTTGTTCTCCTCTACAGGTCGTATTTCCCAACTGATTCTCGTATTGAATAGGTTCCTTTGATTTTTTTTTCAAAATGTATTGTTTTAAAATTATTTACCTAAGCTATGCAAGCTATGCGAGTGAGGCCCTCAGAACTACTAGTAGGTAATAAGTATAGAATTTATTAATCACCAGCTTCTGCCCGCGACTTCGCCCGCGTGGAATTCGGTTGTCGCGTTCCCGCGGGAAATATACGTTTTTCCGGGATAAAAAGTAGCCTATGTCCTTTCCCGGGACTCCAAATATCTCCATACCAAATTTCATCCAAATCGATCCAGCGGTTGAAGCGTGAAGAGGTAACAGACAGACAGACAGAGTTACTTTCGCATTTATGATTTTAGTATGGATATGGATTTTCAGTGTGTGTTCAATCTTGAAGGTAGTATCTATCGATAAGTAACAGTCACGGGTACGCCCTATTCTTCCCACTGCAGCCTGCACCGGTCGATGCAGCCATCCGGATATGGTCTGCCCGGTCTAGTCATGCGCAAGACTATACCTACTCTTTATGTTACGGTAGCACACAGCCGTGGTGGCCTGGTGGTTCGACCTACCGCCTCTCATGCAGAGGGTCGGGGGTTCGAATCCGGCTCGCACCTCTAAGTTTACGGTTCCCCTTGTTTACGCATTTTTTTTTTGGCAGAATTCGATTTTGCATAATAAGTATAGGCATAATAGTGTTTACGCCGAAACTAAACTCGCATAACGATCTTTCGTCGAATTCTATTACGCATAATCTATTTACGCCGAATGGTTTTCACGCATAATTTTCGAATTTCGAATATTGTTTAGGCAGAAAATTACTTTCGCCGAAATTCGTTACGCCGAAAACTACTTTCGCATACCTTTATTCTCGTCGATTTATTAAATGAGTATCCTGTATAACATCAATCATGATATTGGGGGGAAGGGGATTTTTACTAACTGATAATTTCGTTTACTTATATAAAAAATAACCTAACCTATGCGAGTCGGCTTTGCTCCAAACTTTGGGTGTTACCGCGCACACCGTCCCTACATAATTTGTTATTTCGGACATAAATTCGGACAATATTTCGGCCTATCCAAATTTTGGTAAATTACTAGTATGCCAAACAATATTATGCATAATCAAATTCGGCCAAGTCAACATTATGCCAACACAATATTCGGGTAAACATCCATTCGGCCAATAAAGAATTATGCGTAATAAAAATTCGGCAAAGTCAAGATTCGGCGTAGATAAATTATGCGAAGCCTGTTATGCGTAAACAGTTTCGGACAAAAAGAATTATGCCAAATAGAGGGCACCCCTAAGTTTACTTATGTGCGAAATTCAATTTGAAATTACCAGTGAGTTTTTCGTTGAAGGAAAACGTCACGAGGAATCCTGCACGCATCTGCGAAGTAATTCAAGGATGTGTGTGAAGCCCCCGATCCGGGTCCGCGTGGGGACTATAGCACAGGGCGGACACGGCCTATAAAATCACGATTTCGAACCCAATTCCGTGCGGTGCGAGGACGTCTGTGTACGTGCGACGACGTATGTACACTTGTAAATGTGTGTGTACCACTACGCGGGCCAACGATTCACTCCCCATCTCCGGATGAAACAAATGACGGTACCTAAGGGCGAGTTGGGCGCGAGCTGCGCGCCGGCTAGATTCAGGCGGGTGATTCCGTGGCGATTCTGTATTGTACTTAGTACTATTAAATATTCTGTGACTATAGCCCTAACCCTCTCGCGATGAGAGGAATCCTGTGCCCAGTAGTAGGACGGGTCGCGGCACGAATCTTGAGCGGTGAGTTTTCTGCGCATGTTTACGACTGACGTCACGCTCGTGAACGGGTGCTGTCTGTGGGGTCCGGTCTGTTCATGCTGCAAGGACTTTTAAAAATAATCATTAGCTTTAAATATATTACTAAGTCGAACATTTTAAGCGAGAGACCTCATCATGTTCTTATTGACATGTATTAATGAACTCTTTTATACATGATGTATTTCATTATTTATTGACATTTTGAGACTGTCGACATCTATGGAATTTATATTTATTTGACAATGGAGGCCATCTCCATATTTATTTATTTTTTCTGGACCCTTGGAGACTATACATCTCTAAGATCTTAGATTTAAGTTTAAGTTAGGGACTATACATCTATATATTTTATACATGTAATGTAAACTTTGTACATTTTGAAAAAAGGCCTTCTGCTTGAGTTTGTTGCGGCGCTTCTTCTCAAGCAATGGGTCTAGGAAGCGCTGGTAAATTCTTTTCTGACGTGTAAAAGTGCCGCTATGTGGCCAATTTGCTGAATAAATGATTGAATTGAATTGACTGAAGGGCCCGCCAATAAGCGTGCGCGCAGGACAAAGCGCCCGCTGCGTCCCGCGCCCCTCTGCCGATGAGACCTTATTTTTGACTTCTGCGCATCGAAGGTCACCGCTCAATTTCCGTGCCGATGCCTGTAAATAGGCTGCTGTGGTGGCGATGGTGGGAGTGGACATTAGACACCTTTAGCAATACCATGAGTTTACAGTGACCATACTCGCTAGCGACTAAGTAAACGATTTGTATGAGGCATAGTACAGCGCCCCAGGCGGTCACTCGTTGAACTAAAATTTTTCATACAAATCGTTTACGTATATAGTCGCTAGCGAGTGCGGTCACTGTAAACTCATGGTAGTGCTACTTAAAGATGACCTTTTACAATCGATATCTATGACTGTACCCGTCACACGTTTGTTTGTATGTCGTTCATTTATACCTATTGCAAAAAACCCCACGGAAATGACAACGAACTCGATGTTTTTCAATCATGGCGGTTAGAGGAGAGGCGCTAATTCAACTGTGGTAGGTATTAGTTTGTGGTACAAGTTACAAACTGCAAAGGCTTATTCAGCATTTGTCCTTTAGTTAACGTAGCCTAACGTAGATACATGTCATGTGTCCCCACTTCCTTGGTGTCCAATCCAAAGTTAAACGTGTATCGTGACACTAAAGCTGGGTCACATTTTTCCAACAACGAGACGAGTTTTTAGATACTGAGATATATAACATATAATGAGATATATAACTTTAGGGTAAAACTTTTCAACGACATGCTGTATTCTGACAATGAAAATTATAAATACGCATCTTTATTGGATAGCAACATTAATCTGTCTTATGACTATGACATGTTCTTAAAAAAAACTGGCAGTTTAAATAGGAAAGGCATATCCACCATAGTAAAAGATTTAGCTGAGCGTTTAGAGTTTATAATTGATGAAAATATGTATAATAACACATTCACACCATTCATTAATTTTGAAAGTCACCATAATTCATCACAGTTTTTTCGTTGCTAAAGATGACTTGAATTCTAACTCTATTGATCGAAATAAATTTACAATAATGCATCAAAACATTGGAGGGTTATTAAATAAAACTGACCTCTTGGAGGTAGTACTTCGCGAATTTAGCTTCAAGCATCAGGACATACATGTACTGTGTCTCAGTGAGATATTTGTCAAACAAGATTCCACTAGCAATATCAAGTTCGATAATTATAAACTAGTAGCCTCACATTGTAGGTCTAAGAACAGAGGTGGAACAGCTATCTTAGTTAAAAAAACTTTGGATGTCAAACCAGTTCAAATAGCATCAGACTTAGCAACTGACTATTATTTTGAATGTTGCGGGATCGAGGTGTTGGGAATAGATTTAATAGTAATAGTTATCTATAGAATACCTGAGCAAACCCATTCTCATCTTAATAATTTTATGCGAAGACTAAACATTTTACTTTTCCACTTAACTAACAAGTTCAAAAAAAAGAAAATTGTAGTTTGTGGTGATTGGAATATCGATATTCTTAAAAGTAACATGTTCTCTACAGATTTAACTAGCACATTGAAGAATTACGATTTTGCAATGCACATTACTCAACCGACAAGGATTAACGCATGCCTGGACCAAATGGCTAGTAATATAAAAAAAGTTAAAGCTGAAACTCACAAACTTTGCCTATCCGATCACGAAATGGCTCAAACTCTCACCATAGACGCTAAAGTCAATAAAACCATTCTCACTTGGTTTGCATATAAGAGAGACTACAGCAATTACAACTTGGAAAAGTTCTTTGAGTGTATAAACTCATTATCATTTTCAGACGTTCTAGCTTTAGATGATCTTGACAGTGCTTTTAAAGTTTTTTATGACTTAATCTGTCTGTTCTTTAACTTATGTTTTCCGATAATAAGGGTAAAGGTAACTAATAGAATCTCTAATATAAAGTGGATTACAAAAGGGATTAGAAAGTCATGCTATGCGAAACGCAAATTGTATATGACGATTAGAAACAGCAGTAAGAATAAATCTAGCAATAAGGAGTACCTCAAGCGTTATAAAAACATTCTGATTAAGTGTATTAATGAATCACGGAAAATTAACAATAACAAATATATTTTTGGAAACAAAAACAAATGTAAAGCGACTTGGAATATAATATCTTCATCAACCTCAAGTGACATCCATACAAGGGATATCCAATCTATTAATTCGAATGGAATATTATACCAGGAACCCCAGGACATATGTAATGTGTTAAATGATTTTTTTATTGACATTATTAATTCTGACATTCCATCTAATAATAGTTTCACAAATCACTTAAGTAAATGCTATCATACAATTTTTCTTCGACCTACTAATGAAAATGAATTGATCAAATTGATAATGTCACTAAATAACAGCAAGGTTTGTGGTTATGACGACATATCGACAGCTATTTTGAAATCCAATGCCAAGAAACTCAGTCGCCCTCTAACCCACATAATAAACCTATCGTTTAGCCAAGGCCGCTTTCCAGAACAACTAAAATTTTCTATTGTAAAACCCTTATTTAAAAGAGGTAATCGGGAGGACCCAAACAGCTACAGACCTATAACTATTGTGCCGATTATATCAAAGATTATCGAAAAGGCTATGTATGTTAGGCTCACTGATTACTTGACCAAATACAATATACTGCGACCAGAGCAATTTGGCTTCAGAAAAGGTCACTCTACAGAGCTAGCATGTTTTAACTTTGTAAAAATTATAACTGAAGCTATCAACAAGAAATTACCTGTTATGTCCATTTTTCTAGATCTTAGTAAGGCATTCGATTACGTCGACCATTCTATATTGCTCTCGAAATTAGAATCTTATGGAATACGAGGTACAGCATTTGATTGGTTCAAAAATTATTTAAGTAATCGTGTACAATGTACTGAAATAACAAGAACCACTGCGTTAAAAAACATTTATGTTAAAAAAACCTTCAGATCTCAGTTTCGTTGGAATAAATCAGGGGTTCCACAGGGCAGTAATTTGGGCCCACTGTTATTTCTTTTATACATCAATGACCTTCCCCACGCCACTGAACAAAAATGCATTCTTTTTGCGGATGACACAACACTAATAATTCAGGGTGAAAATAAGAATGATTATGAATCAATTATTAATCAGGCTTTGAGTGACATATATACATGGACCAATAAAAATAATCTTAATATTAATTTAACCAAAACTAAATTTATACAATTTCAATCTCATAAAGCTAAAACCTTAAAATTAGATATTGAATATAATGACAGTCCGATTGATGAAACCAGTAGTATAAAATTCTTAGGATTAAATTTTGATAAATATTTAAATTGGAAAATTCATATTGATAGCATTTGTTCTAAATTAGATAGGTTCGTGTTTGCGTTAAGAAAACTAAGGAATACAGTCTCTACCGAAGCAGCATTAACAGCATATTATGGTTATGTATCCTCAAACCTGAACTATGGTCTTCTGTTATGGGGCAGCTCAGTTAACATTGACAGAGCATTTAAATTGCAAAAAAAATGTGTACGCGCAATTTGTAATGCATGGCTGACGGATAGTTGCGTGCCATTATTCAAAAAGTTAAATATATTGCCTCTGCCATGCATGTTCATTAGCAAAGTGTGTAATTTTGTCAAGGCACATCCAGACTACTTCAGGTTACACTCAGATGTGTATAAAAGGAACCAGAGACCGCAGTACAGGAATCTCCTGCATCAGCCAATGTGTCGGACTGATATTTATAAACGTAATTCCTACAATACGTGCATCAGGATATTTAATAACCTCCCAAATGACTTGAAATTATTTAATAACTTGGAATTTAAGACAAAATTGTCCAAATGGCTACTGCAGAATTGTTTTTACTCAGTGAAAGAATTCATGGAATATAAATGTTAGTATACCTAGTAATGTTTTTCTAATCTGTTATTGTTTATATTATTTGGAAATTATAATAATAAAAGTAGATACTTTCTATATATTGTAGGTAGGTGCATTATAATATTTGCATGCCATTGCAGGCTGAATACTGTTACTTAGCACTAAATTTTAAGATCTTGTATACATATTCTGGCAAATAAACAATATTTGATTTGATTTGATTTGATTTGAGAAACAGTATCGAAAAAAAGTTTTTTTTAAAAACGCTTAGTGTCACGCATGCTCGGTGACAAAACTTTTGATTGGACACCGAGGAAGTGGGGACATATTACGTGTACGTTAGCCCGGGTCTATATTATTTACGTCTATGGCGCTAGATTAGATTCAAATTCAATAATTTATTCAGCAAATTGGCCACATAGGGGCACTTTTACACGTCAGAAAAAGAATTTACCAGCGCTTCCTAGACCCATTGCTTGAGAATAAGCGCCGTAAACTCAAGCAGAAGGCCTTTTTTCAAAATTTCCACATAGTTACAAAATTTACATTTACATTACATGTATAAAATATACATATAGGTACGTACTAAAATTACATTGAAGGGATGTATAGTCCCTAACTTAAAGTTAAATCTAAGCTCTTAGAGATGTATAGTCTCCAAGGGTCCAGAAAAGAAATGGAGATGGCCTCCATTGTTAAATAAATATAAATTCCATAGATGTCGACAGTCTCAAAATGTCAATAAATAATAAAATACATCATGTATAAAAGAGCACGGATCATATACACAATTACTGGTATAAGAAACTCTCCAGCATTCATCCCGCACTACACAAACATATAAACGATTTCATACAACATCCACATACCATGCCTGAATATGTTACACATGGCATCACTTACATGTTACCAAAAGACAGTGATTACGAGAATCCGGCAAAATACAGGCCCATAACCTGCTTACAAACTGTTTACAAAATCTTAACATCTTGCCTCACTGAACTCATCTATCATCATGTCACAGAATCGAATGTACTAGCAGAAGAACAGAAAGGATGCCGAAAAGGCAGCCGGGGGTGTAAAGAACAGCTGGTGATAGATTCAATCACTATGAAGCTAGCAAAAAAACACAAACAAGATATTACTACTATGTACATTGACTATCGTAAAGCCTTTGACTCCGTTCCACACAGTTGGTTAATCTACATATTACACCACTATAAAATTCACCCCACATTAATCACATTTTTGAGCGAAACAATGCAACACTGGAAAACCAAACTTAAATTAACAAACACTACCACATCAAACATAACTCCCGATATAAGCATCAAGCGGGGTATTTGCCAAGGCGATGCGTTAAGTCCACTTTGGTTCTGCCTGGCACTTAATCCTCTTTCAAAACTGCTCAATCATTGCAACAGCGGGTTTCCAGTAGATGATTCAATAACACTTACCCATCTTATGTATATGGATGACATAAAACTTTATAGCACAGACACACAATCACTTCATAAACTTGCAGACACCACACAAATGTTTTCCAATGACATAGGCATGGAATTTGGTATTGACAAATGCAAAACTTTCAGTGTTCAACGAGGAGTTGTTGTAAATAACGATTACACACTACAGACAGGGGATGTAATTTCATCAATGGAACACGACGCCACTTATAAGTACCTAGGATTTCAGCAATCACAACAAATTCATCACAGCGAAACCAAAGCAGAGTTAACCAAAAACTTCAAACACAGACTAAATTCACTATTTAAGTCACAACTCAACTCGCGCAATTTAATTAAGGCAGTCAATACATACGCTATACCAATACTAACATATTCTTTTGGTATTGTATACTGGTCGAAAACTGATCTTCAGAAACTTCAGTGCACCATCAACAAGCTCTTAACCACATATCGAAAACACCATCCGAGATCTTGCGTACAGCGTATGACTCTACCTAGAGAAGAAGGTGGTAGGGGGCTGATAGATATCATCAATCTTCATAACAAACAGATTACAAACCTCCGGAAATTCTTTCATCAACAAGCACACAAATCTGTCTTACACTCTGCAATCTCAGACGTTGACTCACGCCTCACTCCTCTCAACTTGCACGACCCGAATACACAACGCAATGAGCAAATTACTGATTCAAAACAAAAAATCACAGCATGGCAGCAGAAGTCTCTGCATGGGAGACATCGAAACGACCTGCAGCAACCACATGTCGACAAAACTGCGTCGAACGCATGGCTGCGTCGTGGCGAGCTCTTCCCAGAGACCGAAGCTTTCATGCTAGCCATCCAAGATCAAGTCATCATCACCAAAAACTATCAAAAACATATAATACACAGGCCAATATCCGATCACTGCCGACACTGCCACGCCAGCCCGGAAACCATCCAACACATCACCGGCGCCTGCCGTTCCATAGCCCAGACTGACTACAAACACCGCCACGACCAAGTAGCAGCCATCATCCACCAATACCTAGCGTACAAATTTAAACTCATTGCAAATAAACTTCCATACTATAAATATCAACCGGAAACAATACTCGAAAATGGGGACTATAAAATCTACTGGGACAGAACAATCATGACAGACAAAACAATTCATTACAACCGACCAGATATAACTATTTTGAACAAAAAAGAAAAAATAGTTTACCTTATAGACATTGCCATCTGCAATACACACAATTTACAAAACACACACACAGAAAAAATTGCTAAATACACAGATCTTTCAATAGAAATTCAAAGTCAATGGCAGGTGCACACCGTAAAAACCATCCCAATATTAATTTCCTCAACAGGCGTCATTCCAAAAACACTTCACACAAGCCTTCGCACACTCGACATACACCCATACACATACACACTCTTGCAAAAAGCAGTCATATTAAACACTTGTAGAATCGTAAGGAAATTTTTATCAATACCTGAATAAGCGCTTCAAAGCACTTGGCTTCGGCTCGTGCCACAAACACCTCTCCGGAGAGAAAGAAAAAAAAAAAAAAAAAAAAAAAAAAAAGTTAAAATATAATAATAATAATAATGCGGTGGCCTGTATAGGGGGCCCACGAAGGCTAGCCTCTTGGTTAGTGCGTAAGCGGCGAGTCACCGTCTGCCTTACTTTCGATTTGTGAGATATTGATCAGGCAGATGTCCGTTATCTCACTCCATAGCCCGATTTTCCAGTCCACACCTCCCATCCATATAGCCCACTCCAAGTCTCTTCCTTCCTCGGCAATAGTTTGGCAACTGGGGAGGGCTGTCCGCCAGTACAGCCTCATGTTGTATTGGGAGGACAGATCTCCACAGTTGCGGCCATCTCACATTTCTAGTAAAAGGTACCAAAAGCCTCTTCATGTTGGCTTCGGCCCCATGAATGCAAATGACCGGGTCCCCATGGGCCCGTGACATGAAAATGTACCAACAAATAATAATAATAAAACTTTATTGTTTAAACTGTGTAGTACAAGGTGTTAAATTATAAAAAAATAGATTCAACAGTTTGCCCTTTCCGGACGTACAATAGTTAAGATATAAGTAGTCTTACATTTAATTAACTAAGGTTTAAGATGTAATGTAACAAAATTATTAATTTATACAATTTTAATTACTGTGATAATGACACTCGTGTTCTAATTAGTTGTTGTACCAAAATATTAAGAAACTCGGATAAATTGGGAACATTCATAGATAAAGTTTTAGGACTAACTTTACTGTCTAGTGCAGTGGCGGGCAAACTTTTTTCGTGGGGGGCCAAAAAGCTTGAGAAATTTCGGAGGCGGGGCAGAATTGCAGCAATACTGCAAAATATTTTTCACCTCAGCAGCTCGAACAAGTAGACTTTGCTGTCAGAAATTAGTGAGCAAAATCGTGTTTGTTTCACCCAGTGAGACAAAGTATTTTTTTAATTTGTTTTTTTTTTATCCTTTTATCCCATCAGACAATCCCATCAGGCAAAGGCAAAGGCTTAAGCCTTGCAGCCACAGTTAAATCGTTCCCGATCTTTTTTTTTTTTTTTTTTTAATTTGATTACTGCGAATGGTCATTTCATATTGCGGCATCTAACTAGTAACTACTTCTTATACCAATAATTCAAACTATCTCGATTTTATCCGCTCTCTTCTTTTCATTTCTTTTAGAAAAGAGGTAGAATTATACTAACTGCGAATCTATTTTCGTAAAAAAAAAACTGAATGAGAAACGTTTGGATACGCGCAACGCATCAGTACGCCGTATTTTAAGACATTAAAATTATACGTTGATTTAACTTCTGAAGTTCTTACAATTTTCAAATGACTTATATTCATATAATTATGTTATTTGTAATCATTTTAAACTAAAGTTTAATTTAAAGTAAACTAAAAGTTGTCAAATATTACCAAATAAATTCGAAATTTATCATTGTACTAGTTTCCGAACATACTTTTGGAAAATTGCCGCCATTGTCTCATGTCAAATCATGTCTTTCTTCTTTATTTTCAATATCTAACTTTAAAGTAATTCTTTTAAAACATGAAATTCAAGTAATAATTTGAGTGAAAGGAGTGAAGAAGAAATGTTATTTCATATTTTTCGTGTTGTAAGTATTCTTTGTAAGTACCTTTTATGTGTTCTCGCTACTGAGGTGAAAAATTGTATGTGCTACTCGAGAGCAATTTATTTTACTTCTCGTGCCTTTGAGTCCTTCGCTAGCTCAAGATTCTAAACTAGAATCACTCGCTGAACGCTCGTGATTCAACTATAGAATCATTCGCTAGCTCAGGACTCAAACATGGCACTCGAAGCAAAAAACAATTTTGCTCTCTTGTTGCACAAATAACTATTACTTTATAACGGGTGAATCCTCAAAATATAATCATTGCGGGCCATATACAAAACTATTTCGATGTATCCGCGGCGGGCCGGATAAAATGGTTTCGCGGGCCGGAGTTGGCCTGCGGGCCGTACTTTATACCCACCACTGGTCTAGTGAAACACACTTTTTATCTCAATGCATCACGCAGGCAGACCACGGGAGCGTTCCATTTTATAAATGAAAAAAGAAAAATTTACCTTCATTCCTGTGGTGTAGTCGCTCGCTAGTTGCCATTTGAAATAAAATACACTTTTCACGCTAGCCGATAAAAAGGATTTTTTCGCGCAGAAATCGAGTACCAGAGTGAACTTTTTCGAGTGAGTATGAGGTAGGGATTGCAAACTGGATTGATTTTCAATCCGGCCGGATGCGGCCGGATTTGTATTGCGGTTTTAAGATTATTATTTTTATTGTTTTCTCAAGTTTTTCAAGGTAATATGCGGAATGAAGGCCATAAATTAAAGCAAAAGATCATTTTAAAGTTTCAAAATATCAACTTCTTTATTAGTTGACCAAAAATAAACTTAGTTGCGTTATTGTAATGCTAGTAAAACATCAAATAAAATATAGTAACGGTTATATTAGTAATGTAATTATTATGAAACAATCAGTCTCAGTATGATCTAAAAAATAAATCTAGACTTAATATACCTACCAAGTTATTATAATGAAAAAACTGTTCAAAGGTACTCAAACTTAAGTATTCGTAGGTAGTTATAGTTGTTTGCGGGCGGAGAGAGCGTAAAAACGGCAACGTCGCCCCGATCGCATAATATAACAAAATCGCGAAAGACACAACACGGGTTTATTAGGAATTTCCATGGAACTTCCATACATTTTTGCGTGAGTCACTAAATCAATCCCATTTGCTAATTGAGAAAAAACAAGACGCAGTCTCATTCTTTACTTCACGTACACATGTTAAGACAAACATACAAACCGACTTATAGAAAACCTTTGAACAAATTGCTTTGGACCTTGTTCCCATTAGAATTAACTTATTTGAGGTGTAACCGTAACTTGGTAATATATTTGAATATAAGGGGATGAGTAACAAATATAAGAAACAATATCCATTCAGGTTTCTTTCTGAACGTTTGTAAAGAAAAAAAGAATTAGTAACCTAAATAAAAAAAATGGCATTTTCTAAAAAATTGTTCTTATTGGTGGTGCTTGTTTTGTTACAAGTGAGTATTTATTATATATATTTATAATGCAGGTATTTTCATTTTATATAACTGGTTCTAAATATTACGCACTGGGCGGAGGTGGATTAGAGCCTTTATTAAATATTTATAACTTGATAGAATTTTCAACGATATTAATGTTTTTACTCTAGTGTTTAATTCATTTACTAAGAGAAGTTATAAATCATTATTACTATACCTACTAAACAAGTATTAAAATTACTTAAAAATAACTAAAAAACTTATAAATACTTAAAAATACATAAAAAATAAACAAAATCTAAAAACGGCTTCCGCGGCATTATTTTATTAATATTTTTATATTTTAGATCTAGCTAGTCTATACTAATATTATTCATATGAATGTGTGTTTGTTTGTCATTCCTTCACGTCGAAACTACTGAGCGATTTGAATGAAATTTTGCATGGAGATAGTTTGAGACCCTGAGAATATCACTAGGATACTTTTCATCCCGGGAATAATATTTAATAATAATATTTCCACGGGAACGGATTTTCCACGGGTCAAACCAGTGTTTCAACACTTCTATAACTATAACCATCTATTCACCTGTGTATGTAGCATCAGGTACGCAAATCATTATAGGGATGACGACAACTTTTTTTTCCTTAGTCTATCAGGTAGATTATTGAAAAGTATTGGACACGTATTTTTTCTTTTTCCACGTAATCAAACTTATTCGGAGATATATTGAGTTGACATGTCGCGTGACGTCACGGTTAGGTACGATTTATACCTAACGGTGACGCAGTTAGCCCCCACTCTCCAACTTGAATGCGTTTTAACTTAGTAATTCTTTGTTAATTTGATAAAACAAAAAATACGTGTCTAATATTTTTTTATTACCTGACTGACGGACTAATTAGAATTTCGATTTCTTCACCCTGTCGTCATCTCTATTGTACACGTCGACGTCGCGTGTATCGGCGTTATTTATTAATATGAATTGTGTGCTTATTTGTTTGTCCTTCCTTCACTAATAAAACTAACTCTGTCTGTCTGTCTGCTGCCTCTGGATCAATTTAAATGTAATTTTTATTTATGATATTTCGACATAAACTACTTTTTATACCGGAATAACGCATATTTTTTAAGATATAGCCGAAATCCACGCACGCGGGCGAAGTTGCGGGTAGAAGCTAGTAGTATCCATATCCATACTAATATTATAAATGCGAAAGTAACTCTGTCTGTCTGTCTGTTACCTCTTCACTCTTCAACCGATGGAATGAAATTTGGCATGTAGATAGTTGGGGTCCCGGGAAAGGACATAGGCTACTTTTCATCCCGGAAATCCTGGCATAGTTCTGGCAAACGCGATAACCGAATTCCACGCGGGCGAAGTAGCGGGCAGAAGCTAGTAATATAAATACTAAATAGGTAATATTAAAATTAAGGAATGTCAAATTGAAGACTCTAATATATGTATATTTTCTTGCCTGCAGACAAACTGCATACAAGTAGTTTTGCGGGAAAATGATTTAGTTTTAAGTTTTTTATTTCTGTATGATTTATTAATTTTCAATAAATAAAATAAATAAATAATAAAATGTGATCCAAAACCAGAGCAATCAGCAACTAGATTAAACCATTGAATAATATATGAACAGTGCCGTCGATGAGGTCCCTGAAGACACAAAGGGACGGGTTTAATGTCATTTGAGGTCCACAGTTGGGGACAATGACCTCCAGACATGGAAGTTGGAACTAGTTTACTGGAACTACTTCTGTGACCAAATTTCGGGCCAGATGTGCGGGGGTGAGGGGCGTAAAAAGCTAGTGTCTCTCTTTATTTAACCTTAAAACGAGAGATAAAGACAAGAGAAGCTTATCTAAATTTAGACACGTTTTGGCATTAGAAATGTCTTTTAGTTCGCTCCAGTATAGACTCCTTTCACGAAAAAATGCGATCCTCTTATATCTCGGAAAGTTGTTAAGAAATGATATTCAAAAACGGCTCAAAAGACGCGTATTTACACGAGCTTTAAGGTGCAAAAAGAATTATTCGAGAAAGTTAAAAATGAAATAAGTTATGGCCGAAATAGTGAAAAAAACATATATAATATACATAATATACATATACATACTATAATAAATAAATATTTTTTCCATACAGTATTTTTTTCTAAAAATAGTTATTTTGTGTTTAGTATCGTTTAGAAAGTCCCCACGACTTGATACTTTCTTTTAATTTTCAAGTTACAGACACCACTTCTTCTACAGACTTATCATTAGTATATAGTCTACTTAATTTTGGTTACAGAACTTGGCTAATTTTTACACGAGTCCCTTGGCATACGCACTGACTTACATCTGCACCTATTTGAGCATTTCATTTGTTTTTTCAGGTAGTCGCAAGCCACTTCGGAGGCGGCTACGGCGGCGGCTGGGGAGGTGGCTACGGCGGCATCGGCGTAATCGGCTTCGGCCGTCGCTACGGCTACGGGTACGGTCGCTACTACCCCCCCTACCCGCCGGGCCCGTTCTTCGGCCCCCCACCGCCGCCTTACCCGTTCTACGGTTGAAGATGGACTATTGACGAAGGATCATTTAAGCTCGGACCATGGACATGTTAGACTAAAATAAAATATAAATAATTGTGAAAAACACAAGCTAACTTTTGATAAGCCCAAATATCGCTCCTAGGTTTACCAGGAATTTTAAGACACCTCGTAAGCTAAAATCCACCAAGCCGTTTAGGCTTTACAGCGTGAGCAGGAAATATACATAAGCAGGTTGCCATCTATCCGGTTTTAGACAGACGTTGTTGGGATTTTTAAGCCGCATCCGGCCATTGCGCGCAGGACTGATGGCCGATGGGGCCGGAAAGTTCTCGAGTGGCGCCCGCGAACCGGGAGACGAGCTGTCGATACCTCCAATAAGATGGAGCGACAACCTCGTGAAGGTCGCGGGAAACCGGTGGAAGCGAGTAGCATAGGATTGGTCGGAGTGGTGACCCTCGGGGGAGGCCTATGTCACACGGCGGACACGGCCTATAAAAGCACGTTTTCGAACACAATTCGTATGAAGTGTCAATGTTTGCGTGCGAGGACGTTTGTACACTTGTAAATGTGTATGGTACACACATTTACAAGTGTACAAACGCGGGTCAATGATTCACTCTCCATCTCCGGATGAAACAAATGACGGTAAGGGCGAGTTGGGCGCGAGTTGCACGCCGGCTAGATTCAAGGCGGGTGATTCCGTGGTCATTCTGTATGTACCTAGTACTATTAAAATATACTGTGCCTATGTCTAGCAGTGGCTTTTGTACCACGGTTGAAGATTCCAACTTTGAAATATTTGAAATTTTAGCAAAAACGGAGATTAGAAATGTTAACTATTTAGTTTACAGACTGAATGACTGACTGAAGATAATGCACAGCCTTTCCCACGGGAAAGGGAAAAAACGGGACTTACTCTGTTTATATCGCGGGGGAGTAAGTCTTCAGATAAAATGTATATTCTTCGAATTCTTCATACTGAATTTGAATTTATTAAATGAGTAGCTTAGTGATTTGGCCTACCGTCTCATGCAGAGGGTCGGATGTTCGAATCCGGCTTGCACCTCTGAAATTATTTATATGCGAAATTCAATTTGAATTTACCACTGAGCTTTTCGGTGAGAAACATCGTGGGGGAACCTGCACGCATCTGCGAAGTAATTCAAGGAAGTGAGTGAAGTCCCCAATCCGATTTGGGCCCGCGTGGGGCATAGCTCAAACCCTCTCATGATGAGAGGAGGCCTGTGGCCAGCAGCGGGACGCAAATAGGCTGTAGTATTAGTAATAGTTGCATAAAATGTATGTACTCGTATGTAATAAATTTTGAAACAGTACAGTAATAAATAGTTTTTAGTACTTATGTCAAGATTATGTTAAACCATTGTCCTATAATAACATATGGACGAACAGTGCCTAACAGAATATGTCAAAATATATGGAGCAAACTGACAATAGAAAATACGTTACAATATGCTAATAACGCCTCTTTATGATATGTGTCAAGATAAATATTTTATACAAAAGTAAACCCAACACTATAAGACTTAAGTGTCAACATTACTGAGCGCCAAACGGGTGCCCGAGTTGTTCGGGCACCCGTTTGGCGTGTTTGTGTGTAAATAAAGTTCTGAAATAATATGTTTATATCTTTTATTTCAATCCCTTTTGTGGAGAATTACTTACTATAGTCAAATAGGGCGCAAAAGTGTATAAACGTCTATCTAGAATCTTGATTTGTACATAAAAACGTATAATACACTGGGGCTCTATTCGAAACGTTACATAGGGAAAGGGAGATTCCCTATCTTGTAAAATTAAAGCCCTATAATACACTGGGGCTCTATTCGAAACGTTACATAGGGAAAGGGAGATTCCCTATCTTGTAAAATAAAGCCCCTGTTGGTGGAACTCAAATCAGTCTCGATTTCAAGTGCCACGTGACTGACTAGGGTTGCCATTTGTCCGGCTTTAGCAGGACATAATTTGGCTTCTTGAAGCTATGTCCGGCCAAATATTTATGTGTCCGGCCTGGCCGGCTTTTGTTAGGATTTTTGTTAATGCTCGCAGCGGGGTGGGTGGTGGGGGGGAGCTATGTGTGGCCTATTAAATCTTTGCTGTTTGGCTTTTGGGCAAATACAGGGGAGAGTCCGGCTTTTTCATTTTAGGAGATGGCAACCCTTACACGTGACCACCGTTAAGAAAGCTGCGCGAAGTGGACTAGGTGCGCCTTTTCCTTCTCGCTTGATAAAAATAACAGATGAGGCTCTATTGGTGATTTCCGGCGGAAACGACGTCACAGCGTTAGGGGAGGTTAGGGAGGAATTCACATCTATCTTTAACCGACTTGAAAAAACGAGATTCTTATTTTTTACTTTTTTAGTGCCTACCTTAGTAGTAGATAGATGCAAAATCCGTCAAATTGAAGATAATTAGGTAGGTAATGTACTTACCTAATGTACGGAAAAAAGCTTTTTCGGAAATTGGTCAATCAAGTAAGTTTGGTTGTTATTCTGTCCCGTCAGGAGACAAAACGAGAGGAGTTTCCTAGAAAGACTAATTTGTTTATTTATTTATACAGCACTAGCTGTTTCCCGCGACTTTGTACGCGCGTAAACATTAAAATGTAATAATCCTATTTTTTCCCGTTCCCGTCGGAATTTCGAGAAATTCTCTCTTAGTGCTCCCCTACACTCCTCAAGGAACCTACATACCAAATTTCAACTATCTACGACCGGTGGTTTGGCCTGTGCGTCGATACATCAGTTAGTCACCTTTGCCTTTTATATATACCATAGACATAAATAATACTTCGTATGGACCCGGCCTAACGTAGATACATGTCATGTTTCCCCACTTCATTGGTGTCCAATCCAAAGTTAAACTTGTATCGTGACACTAAAGCTGGGTCACATTTTTCCAACAACGAGACGAGTTTTTAGATACTGAGAAACAGTTTCGAAAAAAGTTTTTTTAAAAACGCTTAGTGTCTCGGTGACAGAACTTTGGATTGGACACCGTGGAAGTGGGGACATATTACGTGCACGTTAGACCGGGTCTATATTATTTACGTCTATGATATATACAGAATAACAATTATAAGTTTACAGCCAGCGCCAAAGCACCTAATTAAGAAACTTACTTCTAATAAATTAAAACATCTTGTAAACTAATTATACAAATTACAAAGTTGGTTAATTCTAGAAATTATAACTGGTCAACTATCAGCAAATTACGTCAGCATTCAGCTTGTTTAGCAGCGCATATCTTTTGAACTAATTATATCAAAAAGGTTTATTTTTATTTATTAACTACTTAATTATGTCAATATAGCAGTCATCAATATTATAATCACAATAGTTGTGTGACGATGTTTTATCAAAAGAAATCATAAATTCATGAAAATAATCTCACTGCTCAGGGTTTATGATTGAAAAAAAATCAAAAGTACTTATTCTAAATCCCTGGAAAGCCTGGAACTCTCTTAAAGGGAAACCAACGGATTTCAACAATAAAAAGGCAATTCATGTCCAAATGTAACCTGCCCCTTATCACCCCACAAGGGGGTAAGACCACCCTGCGCGGCGCAACTCGCCGAATGAACCTATGGATCCATTGGATCCAGTCAGCCAGTTACCCCGGGGCACGCCGCACGATGACACGGTAAGCGATAACCTTATTCAAAACGTAGTTTTACACCGAAACCTAACTATTATTTATAGTGTCAGGTTTAAACAGTTTATAATAATTGAGGATTAGATGTATTTTGGTATGAATATTGTTAGGGTTTATTGTGTTTACCTAACTAATTAAGCACGCGTTGTGATAGACACAATATTGGGTCGGCTCGTAGTTTGCAAATGACAAGGTCAGTAAAAAGGATGTAAATAAATGATTAAACTTATACCGTTTGAATGAGTAACTTTATTTTTTCTTTGACGTGATAATATTATTTCGTCGTAGTTATGTATTATAATGTTCCCTCTTGATGGATATTGTTATATCGAAGTACGATTCATATTAACTAGTTTTGGCAGATAATTCTAAATGAACACGTGACAAATTATGATATTCTATCATTCAGAAAGTGATGCTTTTGTAAAAACTAAATAGTAACATATATTTTGTCAAGTCTTTCATACCACAGAATATTTAATAATACTACATACAGAATGGCCACGGAATCACCCGCCTGAATCTAGCCGGCGCGCAACTCGCGCCCAACTCGCGCTTACCGTCATTTGTTTCATCCGGAGATGGAGAGTGAATCATTGGCTCGCGTTTACAAGTGTACAGACGCCCTCGCACGCAAACATTGACACTTCATTCGAATTGTGTTCGAAATCGTGCTTTTATAGGCCGTTGTTCATACTTCAAGGATACTTATTTTCGCATTAGGTATTGTGAATAACCGATCGTCTTCCTCAAGTTATCTCTACTTTCTGTCACCACTGAGATTTCCTACGCAAGTGATCGTCAGATTAGATGCGGCCCTAGGGGCTGTTTAATTCTCCTATATCACGTGTCTGGAACATTTCTTTTAATCAAGTTTTTGCTATCTTACTTAGAGAAGCTTTTCATGGTAAGATTTGAAGCAATGTTTGTATTTAAGGCGCGTGGTGAAATACCACATTTTAGTCGGAACCCTAAAAATTGGCCCAAGATTAAGGTCTCGATAAAATATATATGAAGAATTGGTATGTCCTCTTTAATCTGAGCTGTCCTCCTTTCAAAAAAAAAACATCAAGTAAGGCATTTTCAACCTTTTAAATCGCTACTGCTCAATATCTAGACCATGATTTTACACGGGCTGACCAGAAAATGAAACTTTATTCAGTCTTTCATAATCTGAGCTGTGGATATTGTAAAATAATCATTACTTTGGTCAAAAACCGTAAATAACTACTACCTATTTCCGTCATAAAAGTTGCGGTGGGTACGTGCGCGGCCGATGCTTGTGCACGTATCCACCGCAACTTTTGAAGAGCACATATATCAATTCTCAAATGTATTTCTCCGAGACCTATATTTCGGTCTAATTTTTAGTTTTATATCTTTAAACGTGCCCAAATTAGGGTTTTCACTTTACTACGCACCTTAACCCACTTTGAAAATGGGAATATACATTAATGTAGCTTACTAGCTGTCGCGGCAATGCTGGCCGTAGGTTAGGATTTTTTATAAAAAAAAAAAAATCATGTTCTGATAGAGATGTTAGTTTTTATATGTCAGTATTATTAAAAGTCCTCTGGAGAACTGATGTGTCTTGATTCCCTCGGGGACACTAGCTCTATTTAGTAGAGAAGGCTTTTATGTATTAAGCCCGCCTTTTATATTTATTCTTAGTTTCACTAAAGTGCAATAAATAAAATAAAAGGTTCGTACTCAGAGATCTTTTTAAAAATCGCGATGATCTTGTATTAATATTAATGGTACGTATTTTGAATAAGGATGACAACAGGGTGAAGAAATCGAAATTCTAATTAGTCCGTCAGTCAGGTAATAAAAAAACATTAGGTCAGACACGTATTTTTTGTTTTATCAAATTAACAAAGAACGACCAAGTTAAAACGCATTAAAGTTGGAGAGTGGGGGCTAACTACGTCACTGTTAGGTATAAATCGTACCTAACCGTGACGTCACGCGACTTTTCAATTCAATATATCTCCGTATAAGTTTGATTACGTGAAAAAAGAAAAAATACGTGTCCAATACTTTCAATAATCTTCCTGATAGACTGAGGAAAAAAGTTGTCGTCATCCCTATTCGCAACATTTATCTATTTAATTTTCATTGCACATACAAAAAGTATACAATTGGCAGACTTAATGCCAAAAGGCATTCTCCACCAGACCAGTCAACCATGAAGCCAAACAGAAAGGATATGAGTGCGTGCATGAAATATCTCAAAAAAAAAGTAGTAATCATTAGTCCCTTGATTTTTTTGCCCAAAATACGATCGATCTCCGAGCCCTCTCGTGATGAGAGGAGGCCTGTGCCCAGCAGTGGGCCGTAAATAGGCTGTTGTGGTAAATACGATCGAACATACGCTCATTCCACGCACAAAATACCTACAATGGAGTAACAGAATCTGTCCTAAAAGTAAATAGATTAAAAGTATGATTTACTCCAAAAGGACCGCCTCTGGGGGCGTCCTTACAAGAACAAGGTGTGCTCTGGATTGTGTTAGTTATTTAAATGGCTGCCAGCTTTGTCGCATTTGAATTAAAATTAAAAATATACAATTACGATAGGTGCCCTGGGAGTTTTAGTATTTTCAAACAAATTAGATATTACTGACAAAAAGGTTTATTACTATTCATAATTCATAACATTTATTTTCACAGACATAAAATAAAATAAACACAAGAAAAGTGAAAAACATAAAAATGGACAAAAACGAAAACGATAACAACAAATTGAAGACAGTTAAAAACGATAGATAGACATACAAGTAACATTTTTTTCAATTTTTTTCAGTATTCAGTGTTCAGTCATTTATTGCCATTATAGAATTTTCCATGTAACATATACACACACAATAATAAAACAGAAACATCTTACAACTACAAAACTAAAATACAGTATATATAGCACAACACAAAAATAAAATATAGTAGTATATTAAGAGCCCTCGCCCACGGCTACTTTTTGTAGCGATGCTACCGCGCTACTCATATCGCTATCCTTTTTTTGAATTAAAGAGTAAAAATAATAGCGATATGAGTAGCGAGGCAGCATCGCTACAGAAAGTCGCCGTGGGCGAGAACCCTAAGTTACGAGTATATCAAACACATTTAAGAGTTGCCAGTATAATCCGATTCAGCAATTTTTTTTCATTAAACAATTTTATAATTTTCTTCTCTAAACCTAAGGGACCAATAAAAGAAGTTTCCCCAAAATTCCTAAGGGAAAACACTGGACCAACGAGGGAGATGGCTCTTCCCTCGTTGGTCCAGTGTTTTTCCCTTAGGTACCAGTTTCGGCTTCGCGCTAAACATATGATTTTTTTCTGGTTTTCACTATTCCTAATTAGCCAAAATCTTCATTTCTTGTTAATGTCTATAATATACAGGCTAATTCAGGAGACGCAACCAAGCGTAAACATTAAAATGTAAAAAAAACCCGTTTCTTCCCCTCCGCGTGGGAATTTTGGGAAATCCTCTCTTTGTGCTCCCCTATATTCCCCAAGGAACCTACGTGCCAAATTTGAGCTTCCTACGACCAGTAGTTTCGGCTGTGATGCGTTGTCATCATTCCGTCTATCGTTAGTGACGGAAGAGTTAAATATATATATTGATTGATTGTCCTATTGCCTACAGCAACGCGATGCCCATAAGCGCCCTGCTCGTCCTGGGCGGGCTGGCCACCGCCCACTGCTGGGGCGGGCTGTTCAACCGGTTCAGCTCAGACATGCTGACCAACCTTGGGTACGGCCGCGGACCCTACCGCCACTACGCCTATGGACAGGTAAGGATTTCTCTGACAGATGACAACTTTTTTTTTACCCAACTGCTGAAGGAGGAGGAGGTTCTGTTAGTGGTGACCTGGTGCTGGGTCCGTCCAGGGTGGTACCACCGCCTTTCCCCGCTAACCTGCCGCCAAATAGCAGTGCTCGCACTGTTGTGTTCCAGTAGGGGGTTAAGGCAGCTGGTGAAATTTCATAGAGGCATTCCATCTTAGGCCTCAGGGTAGGCAACGCATTCGAGATCTCATGGAGGATCATAGGATTTCGGTGTTCATGGACCGGAATGGCCACTTACCATCAGGTGGGCTGTGCGCTCGTTTGCCTTACTCTATACCATTGGTATAAAAAAGGAGGGTTATATTTTTCGAGTGTATGTATGTAGGTATATTTCTTTGGCACGCTGTGTAGCCTAAATGGCTTGATGCATTTTAGCATGCGAGGTGTTGTTAGATTCGCCTTAATTGCGAGAGTGACACTGGGTAGGTATATCAAAATTGCAAAAAACAAAATGGCTGACTCTTGGAGGCATTTTGATCGTTTTCAAAACTTTCTTCTTAAAGCCTATCGAGTGGGGTATCAAATTACAAAAATACATAATGTGACATCCAAAGCTCGTTTGCAGTCGGGTAAATATTTGTTTCAAAAATCGAGTTGTTCAAGAAAGTTCTGCCAATTCCACCAATAGATGGTGCTAGTAGTCCGGCCACAATCCGCAAGCAAAGGGTCGAACATTGACAAAAATGTCCAAAACAGCCAAAAGGCCACAAAAATTAACCTTTACAGGTGAGAGTAGAAACTTTACCGCACACCTAAAATTAGAATTAGAAACCTGAGATAAATAACTGTCCAGTGAACTGTTAACAATGACCTTTTAGTTTGGAAATAACCTTTAGTAAAGGGTACCCAAAGCTATGGAGGGTTGAAGTAAAGGAGCGCAATCTTTAAAGTTCCAAAAGTAGACACCAAATCGAGTAGATTGGGGGCGCTGCGGTCGTCACTCCAGTCAAGCCACCTAGGCGGATAGTCTGCAGTAGCGCCTTCAGATGGCTCTACTGAGGCGAAATCGCAGCGAAAACGGTTGTGAGGAGAGCGTGTTTTGTTTTGTTGCTTATCAAATAAGCTGGACACGTTTTCAACTGTTTCGCCATATAAGATTGCGCTCCTAACCAAGACTCATTCCACACTCCATACCGAAAGCTAAAACCTAAAACTCATTAATAGGTAAGTAATATAATATGCCTAACATTTTCTTAGGTAGAGCTTAAATACCTTCTTAAAATAGGTTTACAGGTTATTTTTAGATACTTAGGGCGGGTAATTCAAACCGTTGAGGCCGTTCCTATACCCAGCTCAGCCGTCACTGTCACTCGTGCAACGAGTGAAAGAGAAAGCGCTACGCACAGAACGCCCGATTTAGTTAGTATTTAACGCGTTTTAATTTCTATAGAAATACCTGTGTGCATATAATATGGATAAATTTTCTGTTATATTTAGTTTTACACTGTTTGATATAATAAACTAGAGTAAAGTTGGATTAAAGGTCCGAGTTAGAGATTTCTTTGGAATTAAATTGTATCGCGCGAAGGTCCGTAAAACGTGTAATGAAAGCTGTCTATGGTAGGATGATATAATCAAATATAACATATATTTTTTTCATATTTTTAACTTTTAACATTTCTTAGAAGATTATGATCTTACATGAGCAATTAGACGATGCTGGGTCAGGGGACGGCCTTAAAGTTAACGTTAAATATTTTAGTATGGGACAAAATGACGTTTCTATATGGAGCCCAGGCTCAGGGTGAGTTGATTCATGTATAGTTGACGGACTCCTGGTCGTTAAATATGGCCGCCGAGCTGTCATTCCATACAGAAACGTCATTTTGTCCCATAGTGAAATATTTAACGTTAACGTTAACTTTAACAGACGGTTTGAATCAATCAGCCCTTATGAAAATGAAAATGAAAATATTTATTCAGCAAATATCACTTTTAAATGAATTTAACAGAAATGAATTTACCAGCTTCCTAGACCCATTGCTTAGGGGTTTGTACAAAAATATATGTGGCTTGGGTGTTTGCAAAGATAATTTTAGGAACTTAGTCAGTAAGTACCTACATTTCGTGCGTAAATTGTCATCCGGCGGAGCACAGACTAAATGCGGGTGAAAGTCAAACTGATTACCTCTTCACGCTTAAACCGCTGGTCCGATTTAGATGAAATTTAGTATGGAGGTAGTTGGAGTCGTGGGGAAGGTATAGGCTACTCTTTACCCCGAAAAAACGCGAAGTTCCTGCGTGAACGCGATAACCGAACTCCACGTTGATATCGTAACCCAATAGGTTAAAATAACTACAACTCATCCATTATCTAAAGTTAGAGCAGTAAAAATATACGTTGAAGTATTTTTAAAGCAATTTCGAATGCCCCAACGACCGCTGCAAACACCACAAGGTAGAAGTAGAAAATATCGATTTAAAGACTGCGGAGTCGCTTTAGACGATTTCTTGATGGTTTTAAATTATAATGCTCGCATTTGCCTGCATTGCACAACTACAACAATAGCCTACTCGTAAATACGTCCCACAGCTGTATCAGCTGTTCATATGTGATTGTGAAGTCCACAATCCATTTCAAATGTCAGCAAAATCAATTCAACAATATTTGCTTGAGTGTCTAAATTACGATAGTATCTATTAGTATAGGTACTGTGCTGGTCACACGGCGGACACGGCCTATAAAAGCACGATTTGGAACGTGAAAGTGTCAATGTTGCGTGCGAGGACGTCTGTACACTTGTAAATGTGTGTGTACCAGTACGCGGGCCAATGATTCACTCTTCATCTCCGGATGAAACAAGTGACGGTAAGGGCGAGTTGGGCGCGAGTTGCGCGTCGGCTAGATTCAGGCGAGTGATTCCGTGGCCATTCTGTATGTAGTACTATTAAATATTATCTGCTACAGTGGTGTGTAAATATGTAGTTGTAAGCATTGTTTGACGGCTGTTTCAGCACGCACACATGCGTCGGGAGTCTTGATGGTGCTTTCACAACTACAGTGAATTGTTTTGAATTTCGAATGCCATCTTATCTATACGATATGACAAACTTATCACGCGCCCACCTGCATTTTCAAGTAGGGGCACAAAAATGCAAACATCCCTTGGATTATTTAAATAAAAAAATCGTTCGAAATAACTCTTCAAATAACCTCTAGCAAACATTTACTCAGACCGTACTGTAAATCTTATTGAAGTGATTCCCGAACATTTCGAAGTAAATCAGATTGGAACCCTTCAACCCCACTTTGATGTGATTCGGAACCCTTTTCTGCTGAAATGTGTGATGGAATGTGTAACTTACACAAGAGTAACTGCGTCACTGAAGTTGTTCGTGTATTTCGATATAACTTGATATAAGTATATACATATTTCAGCTTTCATTTGCTAGATTTAACACGCTGAACATGACGGCATATGAAAAGTCGTGACAGTAATGGCTGTACAAATAACTCGTTTCACGTTTGGCTGTCAGTAGTTGACAGGTTGCTTGCTACAAACGTGTTAGTAGTTATAAAATTACTACTACTACTGCTACTACTACAGCCTATTTGCGTCCCACTGCTGGGCACAGGCCTCCTCTGACCACGAGAGGGTTTGGGCTATAGTCGCCACGCGGGCCCAATGCGGATTAGTGACTTCACACACATCTTTGAATTACTTCGCAGATGCGTGCAGGTCTCCTCACGATGTTTTCCTTCACCGAACAGCACAGTGGTAAATTCAAATCGAATTTCGCACATAAGTAAACTTAGAGGTGCGAGCCGTAATCGAACCCTCGGACCCTGTGAATGAGAGGCGGTTGGTCGAACCACTAGGCCACCACGGCTTCCTTCGGCATAAAATTATTAATAATAAGCAAATGAACTGCCTAAGTAAAGATGTTTTTGTTTAGGACGTGGCCCCAGAGGAGGCCTACGCTGAGGCCCTCGAGGGAAATCGCATCGACGACGTGGTCGAGGAGCCGGCGCACTGCTACAGCGCCCCCTGCGGCGGCCACGGCGACTGCTGCCGCGGCCTGATGTGCCTCGAGACAGGCGAGTACTCTATATTACTCTACACTCTAGCTAGAGCATCGGGGAGCCGGCGCACTGCTACAGCGCCCCCTGCGGCGGCCACGGCGACTGCTGCCGCGGCCTGATGTGCCTCGAGACAGGCGAGTACTCTATATTACTCTACACTCTAGCTAGAGCATCGGGGAGCCGGCGCACTGCTACAGCGCCCCCTGCGGCGGCCACGGCGATTGCTGCCGCGGCCTGATGTGCCTCGAGACAGGCGAGTACTCTATATTACTCTACACTCTAGCTAGAGCATCGGGGAGCCGGCGCACTGGTACAGCGCCCCCTGCGGCGGCCACGGCGACTGCTGCCGCGGCCTGATGTGCCTCGAGACAGGCGAGTACTCTATATTACTCTACACTCTAGCTAGAGCATCGGGGAGCCGGCGCACTGCTACAGCGCCCCCTGCGGCGGCCACGGCGACTGCTGCCGCGGCCTGATGTGCCTCGAGACAGGCGAGTACTCTATATTACTCTACACTCTAGCTAGAGCATCGGGGAGCCGGCGCACTTCTACGGCGCCCCGCCACGGCGATTGCTGCCGCGGCCTGATGTGCCTCGAGACAGGCGAGTACTCTATATTACTCTACACTCTAGCTAGAGCATCAGGGAGCCAGCGCACTTCTACGGCGCCCCGCCACGGCGACTGCTGCCGCGGCCTGATGTGCCTCGAGACAGGCGAGTACTCTATATTACTCTACACTCTAGCTAGAGCATCGGGGAGCCAGCGCACTTCTACGGTGCCCCGCCACGGCGACTGCTGCCGCGGCCTGATGTGCCTCGAGACAGGCGAGTACTCTACATTACTCTACACTCTAGCTAGAGCAACGGGGTAACAGCATTTTTTACGATGTTTCCTATGGGACTTTTACGAATTGTAAAGTAGAGAAGTAGAGACATGACGCACTACTACTACAGCTTATTTGCATCCCACTGCTGGGCACAGACCTCCTCTCATCACGAGAGGGTTTGGGCTATAGTCCCCACGCGGGTCCAGTGCGAATTGGGGACTTCACACACATCTTTGAATAACTTCACAAATGCGTGCAGGTACGTTTCCTCACGATGTTTTCCTTCACCGAAAAGTGGTAAATTCAAATTGAATTTCGCACATAAGTTAAACTTAGAGGTGCGAGCCGGAATCGAACCCCCGACCCTCTGCATTAGAGGCGGTAGGTCCAACCACTAGGCCACCAAGGCTTTTTTTACACCCCCCTTTCCCGTTTTTCTCTCTATTAGGTACATTTTCATGGTACGGGCTTTTCATAGCATCGTCGATCATTTTATCCTCTTGAGTAAATTGCGTTCATCACGTGGAACACCGAATTACGTATTTTTCTCATTTTCGGTATCGTTAAAACATAATTCAATTTGCGATACACTCACTGAGTTTCTACTCAGTGAATTTTGAACATTAACTAAATATGAATAACAGCGAAGTGTTCGCTTGTGAAAATTAATTCAGCTAGGGCGGCTCGTAAAGAGGCTTTTTCCAAGAAAATCTCCATAATGTATTTATACCAAGGTTGTAAACGTATAATTTATTATAGTACATACAATCTTTTTCGCTTGAACATGGCGCGTAACTTGAGAAGATAAAAAAACATGTGCATTCTTAAAAATAATGTGTTTACTAAACTCCCCTCCCTTTCCCCCCCCCCCCCCTCATCGGAATTTCACAACACGAATTTATTAGTCAAGGCATTAGAGTGAGCGTTTAGTTATTTTTAAGCAAACTGAAGTGTAGATAGTAGATACCCTTATCTGATGGTGACACTTTGTAAAGCGCGATCAGTTATTCAGCAGAAATCGCTTTTTTGCGGCATAACATAACTTCTTAAGAGGGTGTATCCCGAAAGTTGTCAACGTCGCATATAACTGTCAAATGTTTCGCTGTTTTTATTAATTTCTCAATATTACTGAATTATAAAAGAAGTTATCATTCCATGGTTGAATGACGCGCCTCGTTTTATATTTGTTGGTTAGACATTCAAACGATAAGATTACATTAAAATGAATGGAAAATGCGCTTACGATGGGCCTTATAAGAAGGCTCAAGGCCACCCAGAGGGCAATGGAGAGGGCTATGCTCGGGGTTTCTCTGCGTGATAGAATCAGAAATGAGGATATCCGCAGTAGAACTGGGGTCACCGACATAGCCCGAAGAATTGCGAGACTGATGGCCGATGGGGCAAGAAAGTCCTGGAGTAGACGAGCTGTCGGTAGGCCTCCAACAAGATGCCTACCGACATCTTGTAAAGGTCGCGGGAACGCGGTGGATGCGAGTGGCACAGGATCGATCAGAGTGGCGCGCCTTGGGGGAGGCCTATGTCCAGCAGTGGACGTCTATCGGCTGAAATGATGATGATGATGATGATGAATGGAAAATGCGATGGAAAGTTTTCAAAAGATATTTTTCTTCCATAATACTAAAAATTTCGTGTTGCTATGATAATGGTTGCAATCCATGCTTAATGTTTTATTCAACCATAGAGCGATAATTCGTGTTTTCATTCCATAATATTCAGAAATTTCCAACATCAGACGTTGCCAACTTTCGGAGTAAACCCTCTTAATAGCATGCATTAACCCAGTGCATGCTATTAAGTAGTCGGTCTTGTCACAGAATATTTAGTAGTACTACATACAGAATGGCCACGGAATCACCCGCCTGAATCTAGCCGGCGCGCCCAACTCTCCCTTACCGTCATTTATTTCATCCGAAGATGGAGAGTGAATCATTAATTCAATTTTATGATAGTACTTTATGTAACTTTTACATAATACACAACTTTATCTACACTCATTTTATAAATCCTCTAAGATGCTTAAAAATCTGTCCACAATGGCGGCAATTCGAACACGTCAGTGTCTCACGTTCGATTTTCAAATAACATAGATTAAATACAGCCGACATTTTAATTCGGAACAAACTTTCGTTCTGTCTGAAGAATGTAAGCGGGCATTGTTGTTCGAAGTTATTCTTGAAGTAATTTGAACGTCCATTACTTTACCGAATTCGGTTCGGTAAAATAAACATTACTTAATTACTTACCCATTACCACGGTTAGGAAATAGGTTTTGAAAGAAGTATCTGTCATAACGAGCGATTTTTGAACGCATCATATAGGGTGTAGATAAAATGTCCTATATACAGTGTCACAGAATATTTAATAGTACTACATACAGAATGGCAACGGAATCACCCGCCTGAATCTAGCCGGCACGCAACTCGCCCTTACCGTCATTGTTTCATCCGGAGATGGAGAGTGGATCACTGGCCCGTGTAGTTGGTACACTCACATTTACAAGTGTACAGACGTCCTTGCACGCAAACATTGACACTTCATTCGAATTGTGTTCGAAATCGTGCTTTTATAGGCCGTGTCCGCCGTGTGACAGTGTGCTAGCATGCCTAATAATAATAGGTAAGGAAGGTTCCATTAATCAAATAGAGTGTTCACGTAATTGCTCAAACAGTTTGACAGGCGCTCCTTCATCAATTAGATATTCGTAATTTGACTACAACGAAAATAAACATGCAATGTAATCATAGTACCTAAACAAAGTTATCTACCACATCAGCCTGGGTTCCCACTGCTGGGCACAGGCTTCGCTTTGTTCTATTACCGACGTCCTATAGGGCTGAATAAAGTCCGAGACTTCACTTTTATTCATGTCATTGGTATAGGCAAACGAGCGCACCACCCACCCAATGGTAAGTGGTCACTGCGGCCCATGGACACCGAAATCCTTTGATCCCCCATTAAGAAACCATAAGATCTCGAATGCGTTGCCTACCCTGAGGACTAAGATGGAATGCCTCTGTGCCAGAAATTTCACCGGCTGCCTTAACCCCCTACCGGAACACAACGGTGCGAGCACTGCACTTTTACCATAGACGTAAATAATATAGACCCGGTCTAACGTACACGTAATATGTCCCCACTTCCACGGTGTCCAATCCAAAGTTCTGTCACCGAGCGTGCGTGACAATAAGCGTTTTTAAAAAAACTTTTTTCGAAACTGTTTCTCAGTATCTAAAAACTCGTCTCGTTGTTGAAAAAATGTGACCCAGCTTTAGTGTCACGATATAAGTTTAACTTTGGATTGGACACCAATGAAGTGGGGAAACATGACATGTATCTACGTTAAGCTGGGTCCATACGAAGTATTATTTATGTCTATGACTTTTACACAATATCTGTGAATACAAGTACCTAGTTATTGTAGAAAAAGTAAGGTAAACCTAGAATGACAACTTTGCTACAAATCAGCGTACGCCCGAAATAAGTGTTAAATGCGATAATAAATGTCGCTGCCTAGGGAGCCTGTATGATAATTCGAAGGGCCCCCGGATATTGCTCACATACAGAACTTTTCCGATGTATGCCACATTATTATTTTTTTGACTTGGTAAAAAAATTACATAGTTTTCTTTTTCTTTCATCAGCTCATAACTTTGTTAATACTGAGCAATATGAAGAAAGCATCACACCATCGGATTCAGGAAAAGAGCGCGCATCTTGACCTCAAATTTTCGTCAAATGGTTTTAACCCACCCAATGTAGCCTTGTCCTTGATACCAATTTAGATCCACTATGAACCGTTCAGACGCATAGTACCAGAAACGCAAATTACCTTATACGCGTATGACCAGATTTCCATACGTAAATTTCCTGATACGCAGATTACCCGAATTCCATTACGCAAATGGCCAGGATGTTAAATTTGTATTTGTATTTGTATTTATTTATTGCATTATGTTGTACAGGTAAGATCTTAATAGTTATGAGTTAGTATCAAACATAACCCTGTCAGGGCACAGCAATTGTATAATTAATTCTTATAGCTAATGACATTATTTTAATTACGGCTTGGTGGTCAAATGAGCCCACAGACACTCAGCCCACAGGGTCAGTCGACTACTAGTTTACCGGTAAGGGTCCACTCAGTTCGTGAATATGCAAAGACTTAGGAATGTGACTGGGTCGACGGGTCCCCGCTACGCGGGGCCCCTAATTCTAGGTAGTTGGGTCGAGTCAAGTGGGTAATTGAGCCCGCGGGCTGAGAGCCTGTAGGCTCATTTGACCACCAAGCCAATTTGCGTAATTTTAACATCCTGGCCAAATGGCCATGTATCTACGTTATCTATCCTTTACGCAAATGCGTAAAGGAATTCGGGTAATCTGCGTATCAGGAAATTTACGTATGGAAATCTGGTCATATCTGTATCTGGTAATTTGCGAAACATAATCTGTTCATATGCATATCTGGTCATCCGCGTATAAGGTAATTTGCGTTTCTGGCACTATGCGTCTGAACTCTAGACATAAATACTTCGTATGGACCCGGCCTAACGTAGATACATGCCATGTTTCCCCACTTCATTGGTGTCCAATCCAAAGTTAAACTTATATCGTGACACTAAAGCTGGGTCACATTTTTTCAACAACGAGACAAGTTTTTAGATACTGAGAAACAGTTTCGAAAAAAGTTTTTTTAAAAACGCTTATTGTCACGCACGCTCGGTGACAGAACTTTGGATTGGACACCGTGGAAGTGGGGACATATTACGTGTACGTTAGACCGGGTCTATATTATTTACGTCTATGGTCTGAACTCTATGAACATAATTGTATTACTTAGTTGTACAACTAAGTATAAGTATGATACTACAGTATACATACTACAGCCTATTTGCGTCCCACTGCTGGGCACAGGCCTCCTCTCGTCACGAGAGGGCTTGGGCTATATAGTCCCCACGCGGGCCCAGTGCAGATTGGGATTAGTGACTTCACACACATCTTTGAATTACTTCGCAGATGCGTGCAGGTTTCCTCACGATGTTTTCGTTCACCGAAAAGCTCAGTGGTGAATTCAATGAATTTCGCACATAAGTAAACTTAGAGGTGCGAGCCGGAATCGAACCCCCGACCCTCTGCATGAGAGGCGGTAGGTCGAACCACTAGGCCACCACGGCTTCAAAAGTAGTAATTATGATAAGATAGGACTTATTGTATATTGAGTAGGTATAGTGTTGTGTTGAGCAACAGATATTTATAATAATAATAATAATAAGCCCCTCACAAACCTAACTCCACGTCCGGCTCGACCATCTGAAGCCACGTGAGGGGCGGACATTGGCAGCGTAAAGCTTGAAATATACTTACCAATGACTAACGGAGCTATAGTGAGTCAACACATATGCGATGCGTCTAAGAAATAGAGAAATACCCCAGGCGGGTACCCACACGGGAGAATCCCGCCCCGAGTCTCAGAACTCGGGCTGCCCCACGTATTCTGGGGGGGGCAACGTAACGCAAGAGATGGCCCAGCCTAGCGCTGTTGCCTCTGACAAACCTGAAGCTGACGTGGGGTGGTCAACTATCATCACCCACACGAGAAGCGCCGGCGGCGAGGAGATGAGCAGGCGGGCTCTCGCCGAACATGTACTCGAAAGCACGACAGCCGACATCATCTCAAGACCTTCATCATCAATCTCATCGACCCATAGTCTTTTTCGATCACCCAGCTCATCACCTCACCCCTTCGACCGTTTAACAAATACACAGTCAGATATGACTTCCTTATCTTCTATGTCAGCAGATGTTGTTCAGGAGGCATACGCCGACCACCCTGAACCCACTGCGGGTAAATCTTGCGCGCGAAAAAAGTGGACCCCTGAAATGAACATGTTCATCTGGCGCAGCTATCTTCAACTTTCCGATTTAGGAAGAATACAAAGAGGGTACCTAGACTCTTTACACGCACAATTTGTTCATCAATTTCCCGATATGAATGTGTCGAAGCAACGGCTAGGAGACCAACGTAGAGCTATAGTCAACAATAAAATGTTGCCAACTGAGACTCTGAATAGCATAAAAGATGAAGTAGCAAAGACACTTCCACATACGCAGACTAACACAACACAGCGTTCAGACACTAATTCATCACAGGTACAATCCAGAATGATCTGGACAGACGACATTAACGAGGCTATCATGAGAGCATACTACACGATCACACGGTTAGAGACAAATAAAACTGGTTATCGAAAAGAATTACACAGTAATATAATTCAACATTTTCCCCTAATCTCACACGTATCAGAACAAAGAATTGCAGATCAAAGACGATCGATAGTTGAAAACCGCAGATTAACATTAGAACGATTACAAGAGATCAGAAATGAGGTAGAATTGCAACTTAATTTTCAAATCACCAACACAACAGAAGACCAAATAATTCATAACCATGACAGCCACACTACATCCTTAGATATCCATAACACTGAAGAACCAGAACCACTTAACATCATGACACCTAATCACACAAATAGTAGCGAGTTTAATCAACATATATCAGACACATTCAAATCAACCTATGAAACATTCCAAGGTTCTGATCCAACACAAAGACCATTCATACCAAAACAGAAATGTTCTAAAAAGCTAAACTACATCGTGAATCAACTGAATTCAGAAATATTACCACAATATATATCTAGAGATGATGACTTTAATACGACACAAACACTTATCTACTGCTCTGCGTACACTGCAGCCAGTTGTAATGGCACTAAATTCAAAGACCAACAATCAACTACACATAAAGATAAAGAAAATAAACCAGCTTGGCAGAGAAGGCTTGAAAGAAAGATAGAAAATTTAAGAAAAGACATTAGTAGACTCACTCACTACATGAACGGGATAAGAAGTCCAAATCTTATCTCGCACATCGAAGACATCAAGAAAAAATATAGACAGCATTCTCAATACGAAGAACCAAATATTAGAGACGAGGAATTCCTAGATACTCTTAAGCAGAAACTCAACTCAGTATCGGCCCGACTCAAAAGGTATCTCAATTGTACTCGTAGAAAACAACAGAACACACAATTCATCAATAACGAAAAACAGTTTTATAGGCAACTCACAACAAACACACGACATACACACACTACAAATAGTCCCAATGACCGTAACACTGAGTCACTAGATATCGAAAAATTTCATACATTTTGGTGTAATATATGGGCTAACCCAATAGAACACAATAAATCTGCTGAATGGATTTCAACCGATGCTGAGACTTATGACGGCTTATCACAAATGCAATTTGAATTCATACCAATTGACACATTTATACGGGTCATTAAAAAAACACATAACTGGAAAGCCCCTGGCACGGATCATATACACAATTACTGGTATAAGAAACTCTCCAGCATTCATCCCGCACTACACAAACATATAAACGATTTCATACAACATCCACATACCATGCCTGAATATGTTACACATGGCATCACTTACATGTTACCAAAAGACAGTGATTACGAGAACCCGGCAAAATACAGGCCCATAACCTGCTTACAAACTGTTTACAAAATCTTAACATCTTGCCTCACTGAACTCATCTATCATCATGTCACAGAATCGAATGTACTAGCAGAAGAACAGAAAGGATGCCGAAAAGGCAGCCAGGGGTGTAAAGAACAGCTGGTGATAGATTCAATCACTATGAAGCTAGCAAAAAAACACAAACAAGATATTACTTCTATGTACATTGACTATCGTAAAGCCTTTGATTCCGTTCCACACAGTTGGTTAATCTACATATTACACCACTATAAAATTCACCCCACATTAATCACATTTTTGAGCGAAACAATGCAACACTGGAAAACCAAACTTAAATTAACAAACACTACCACATCAAACATAACTCCCGATATAAGCATCAAGCGAGGTATTTTCCAAGGCGATGCGTTAAGTCCACTTTGGTTCTGCCTGGCTCTTAATCCTCTTTCAAAACTGCTCAATCATTGCAACAGCGGGTTTCCAGTAGATGATTCAATAACACTTACCCATCTTATGTATATGGATGACATAAAACTTTATAGCACAGACACACAATCACTTCATAAACTTGCAGACACCACACAAATGTTTTCCAATGACATAGGCATGGAATTTGGTATTGACAAATGCAAAACTTTCAGTGTTCAACGAGGAGTTGTTGTAAATAACGATTACACACTACAGACAGGGGATGTAATTTCATCAATGGAACACGACGCCACTTATAAGTACCTAGGATTTCAGCAATCACAACAAATTCATCACAGCGAAACCAAAGCAGAGTTAACCAAAAACTTCAAACACAGACTAAATTCACTATTTAAGTCACAACTAAACTCGCGCAATTTAATTAAGGCAGTCAATACATACGCTATACCAATACTAACATATTCTTTTGGTATTGTATACTGGTCGAAAACTGATCTTCAGAAACTTCAGTGCACCATCAACAAGCTCTTAACCACATATCGAAAACACCATCCGAGATCTTGCGTACAGCGTATGACTCTACCTAGAGAAGAAGGTGGTAGGGGGCTGATAGATATCATCAATCTTCATAACAAACAGATTACAAACCTCCGGAAATTCTTTCATCAACAAGCACACAAATCTGTCTTACACTCTGCAGTCTCACACGTTGACTCACGCCTCACTCCTCTCAACTTGCACGACCCGAATACACAACGCAATGAGCAAATTACTGATTCAAAACAAAAAATCACAGCATGGCAGCAGAAGTCTCTGCATGGGAGACATCGAAACGACCTGCAGCAACCACATGTCGACAAAACTGCGTCGAACGCATGGCTGCGTCGTGGCGAGCTCTTCCCGGAGACCGAAGCTTTCATGCTAGCCATCCAAGATCAAGTCATCATCACCAAAAACTATCAAAAACATATAATACACAGGCCAATATCCGATCACTGCCGACACTGCCACGCCAGCCCGGAAACCATCCAACACATCACCGGCGCCTGCCGCTCCATAGCCCAGACTGACTACAAACACCGCCACGACCAAGTAGCAGCCATCATCCACCAATACCTAGCGTACAAATTTAAACTCATTGCAAATAAACTTCCATACTATAAATATCAACCGGAAACAATACTCGAAAATGGGGACTATAAAATCTACTGGGACAGAACAATCATGACAGACAAAACAATTCATTACAACCGACCAGATATAACTATTTTGAACAAAAAAGAAAAAATAGTTTACCTTATAGACATTGCCATCTGCAATACACACAATTTACAAAACACACACACAGAAAAAATTGCTAAATACACAGATCTTTCAATAGAAATTCAAAGTCAATGGCAGGTGCACACCGTAAAAACCATCCCAATATTAATTTCCTCAACAGGCGTCATTCCAAAAACACTTCACACAAGCCTTCGCACACTCGACATACACCCATACACATACACACTCTTGCAAAAAGCAGTCATATTAAACACTTGTAGAATCGTAAGGAAATTTTTATCAATACCTGAATAAGCGCTTCAAAGCACTTGGCTTCGGCCCGTGCCACAAACACCTCCCCGGAGAGAAAGAAAAAAGTTAAAATATAATAATAATAATAATAAAACGGCGTAGGGATGTGACGACCCCATCGCCCACCTGGTGTTGTACCACCGGTGCAGTCAGTCAGCGCAGGGCGGCCTGTGGCGGGCCGATGGTGAGCGGCGACACCTCGCACCCGAGACTCCTGGGGGCACACACACACATGCGCCATACACACACATACACACAGCTACACACCTCCCCCGCCTCTGGATTGCCTTAGTTGGCCGCCCAGAGTGGAGCGCAGGAGCTATATGCTTGAAAGGGTGGAAGTGCTCAATCTGCGTAATAACGGGGAAACCCGCTCCGGGTGCGCACGAGGCGCGACCCGCGATGGCGAAACCGGTGCACACCTCTCCACACCCTTAGCTGCTTACATCAGTGTTGCTCCCTCGCCACCCGTGCGGTGGCCTGTATAGGGGGCCCACGAAGGCTAGCCTTTAGGTTAGTGCGTAAGCGGCGAGTCACCGTCTGCCTTGCCTTCAATTTGTGAGATATTGATCAGGCAGATGTCCGTAATCTCACTCCATAGCCCGATTTTCCAGTCCACACCTCCCATCCACATAGCCCACTCCAAGTCTCTTCCTTCCTCGGCAATAGTTTGGCAACTGGGGAGGGCTGTCCGCCAGTACAGCCTCATGTTGTATTGGGAGGACAGATCTCCACAGTTGCGGCCATCTCACATTTATAGTAAAAGGTACCAAAAGCCTCTTCATGTTGGCTTCGGCCCCATGAATGCGAATGACCGGGTCCCCCATGGGCCCGTGACATGTAAATGTACCAACAAATAATAATAATAATAATAATAATAATTTATTTGTGAAACAAGCGTACATACAGGTCTTAAAAAAGAAGATCATCCATTCCATGTTTTCCCATTTCTGGGGTACAAAATTTTAAAATAATAACATTATGTTGATCTTGATAATATTAACTACAAAAATTGGTTATATTCAATAAATAGTTAATAATAAAAAACAAAAAAAAATCAAATAAGTTACTGTCAGAAAGAAATAAATGAATTATAATGTACAATTTTGTTGTAATACTTCTTCAAAATAATACATTATTGAAAAAGGTATATTTTTATTTGGTTATAGTTAGTTACATATGTTGTACATTTTCATTTAGGTCGATTGTAACAAATATAAATTGTACCTAAACTTTTTTTTTTTTTCAGTACCAGCAGTATCCATGACCAAAACAGAGACTTTAGAAAACTCGAGTACGTTTTTATACTGTCTGGGTTTCACAGTATGAATTCAAATTGTTTCTACACTCATATCATAAACCCTCTATGGTGCGTTCGAAAACCGCAAATTATGACCGGCGCATCAAGATAAACTGTTTAGTTAGAACAGATTTCTTATATGTGAAAATGGTCTTATGGCTGTACCTAGGACCATCGAATTCGATTGTCTAATATCATTCAAATTTCGAACATCTTCGAACAGCAATGCCCGCCTATATTCTTCAGTCAGACAGAGCGAAAGTTTGTTCCAAATTCAAATGTCAGCTCTATTGAGTCTATGCTTTTTGAAAATCGAATGTGAAACATTGACGCAAAAAATATACTACTCTCTAACGAGAGCACTGACGTATTCGAATTGCCGTCATTTTGGACGGATTTTGTAGCATCTTAGAGGATTTATAAAATGAGTGTAGATAAAGTTGTGTATGCAATTGTACATAATTAGGCCTTAAAACACTCGTGCAATATTATTATGAAACTCGCCTGGTGGCTCATGTCATGTAAACCCCACTCGTATTTTAAACACCTCTATTATGTAGCAGTTACATAAACTACTATTATGAATAGTCCTTCAATATTTAAGGTTTATGAGGTTGACGCAATACTGGTTATTACCGTACTGGATAATTATGAAACCTGCGGGACATACATACCGATAACCAAATCTCTTGAAACGGTGCATTTTAGGAATGTCCACGATGCTATCTGAACGGACAGTTTCTCCAACGCTGCTTACTTTACCTAAAGCGCCTACATCATTTAATTCTACAGTGTCAACGTAGACGGAATCTTCCATTTTATTTAGAACCGTTTTTTTCTTTTCTTCATGGTCTTCTTCTGATACTTGTTCTAATTCAGTGTCTTCGTTCGGCATATACAAATCGTTTGTGTGCACGGCGCGTCTGTCAATATGTTCGGTGTTATCGTTATGTGGATGTAAAGCGGCACCTAGCGCACACGTGAAACACACTGTTATAATAATAACAGTTTTCCTCATGGTGATCTGAAAATTTAATTTCGTGTTCATGTTAAGTAATTGCGATATTGGGATCATATTCCAGGTAAAATACACATAAATGGGTCATACACATAGACATAAATAATACTTCGTATGGACCCGGCCTAACGTAGATACATATCATGTTTCCCCACTTCATTTGTGTCCAATCCAAAGTTAAACTTATATCGTGACACTAAAGCGGGGTCACATTTTTCCAACAACGAGACGAGTTTTTAGATACTGAGAAAAAGTTTCGAAAAAAGTTTTTTTAAAAATGCTTATTGTCACGCACGCTCGGTGACAGAACTTTGGATTGGACACCGTGGAAGTGGGGACATATCACGTGTACGTTAGACCGGTCTATATTATTTACGTCTATGGTCATACATATATTTTTAGTCATATATAGCTATTATAAACTTAATTAATTCTGTGCTAATAACGCCTTTTTATAACGAAGGCCAAACGGGTGCCCGAGCTGTTCGGGCACCCGTTTTGACGGGGCCAGTTTTCTCGGGCAGTTTTGACGGGGATCCTTACTTAAGTATAAATAGATCAATGAACTTTATGGTATGTTTTAGTTATAACCAGCTTCTGCCCGCGACTTCGTCCGCGTGGAATTCGGTTATAGCGTTCCCGCGGGAATTGAGCGTTTAACTATAACAAATTATATACGAAAACCTTCCTCTTGAATCACTCTATCTATTAAAAAAAAACCGCATCAAAATCCGTTGCGTAGTTTTAAAGATTTAAGCATTACATAGGGATATAGGGACAGAGAAAGCGACTTTGTTTTATACTATGTAGTGGATGATGTGAAACTTACGTGTCTTCTAATTAACTTTTGATGTTGAACTTTACTTATTTGTTGTAATAATTAATTAACGAATGAGTGAATACTGTACTGTGTTGTGATCCCGTGTCAAATGGCAAAACATTACTCATTTAACAGCTTTATATAGGTACACTGGATGTTCAATTATCCTGTTATTCTTTGTATTACTAATAATAAGTCTGTAGAAGAAGTCGCGTCTGAAACTTGAAAATTAAAAGAAACTATCAAGTCGAAGGGACTATATTAACGATACTGAACACAAAACAACGATTTTTAGGAAAAAAATCTCAATGTATGTCCGTATTTAACTCGAAAACTACTGTACCCCTAGTGTAAGTTGCATTTGACAAAACGTCTCACTGGCGTTTGCGTTTTAATGTGTCAAATTATAATGGTCTATTGATATTGTTATTACTGTCGTCCATCATAATTTGATACCTCGAAACGCAAACGCCAGTGAGACGTTTTGTCAAATGCAACTTACACTAGGGGTACTGGTCTGATTGCAACAAAATTTGGTATGGTGGTAGTTTATAACAGTGGTTAATATATAGGATACTTATTATCCCGGAAAAATGCATAGTTCCCGCGGGAATGCGGCCGAAGTCGCGGGCAGAAGCTAGTCCTGTTATAAAGCCATATAAGTACATAAATATGAATATGTCAGACACATTACGTCCTTCTTACGTCAATCTCTATAATTTTTAAAGCCGAACAGTTTATTTTAACTTTATCAATGCCTACAGTCAGCCATGGAAGGAGTTTCCATATATTGATTGTTTTTTTCTTCAAAGTGTGATTTTTATGAACCCCACCCTATGGAGGGTTGAAGTAAAGGAGCGCAATCTTTATAGTTCCAAAAGTGGACACCAAATCGGGTAGGTTGGGGGCGCTGCGGTCGCCAGAAGTGTCAAGCCACCTAGGCGGATATTCTGCAGTAGTGCCTTCAGATGGCGCTGCTAAGACGAAAACGCAGCGTAAACGGTTGTGAGGAGAGTGTGTTTTGTCAGGCGCGGCGCACTCTTTGATTTGTTCGCGCTCGATACAAGTACCCGCCGGCTTCGCACCGTGGCGTGATGATTAGTGGTTGCCGCGCACTGCTAGCGAATGCACGCGCGCGCGTTTTCTCTTAATGTACGTCGCGACGCAAGAGTGAAATGTGCTATGAAATATTGTATTGCAGAGGTTTGTATTAACAACAACAGTAAAATGATTTGGTAAAAAGTAATTATTTGGTAAAGAGTAAAAAGATGAAATTTGGTATGGAGGTAGTTCAAGACAATCCATTTTTTTAATAAGAATAATAACAATAACTATGCATGTACAGGTACTTATAGTATAATTAGGTCTATGTACTCGGGACGAAGTCGCGGACAACGGCTAGTATATTATGATAATGCAGTTGTGTGACTGTGTGTCTTAATTTTGAATTTAGCAGATTCATAAATTCACAGATAAAGTATGCGATAACTTAAAAGTAAATTACGTTGTAGCATCTGTGTAGAAGAGTGTTTTTAATAATAAAAAATAACTAACTTAACTTAAATATATATTTTGTTAATGACACTATTCTACCTAACCTATGTACTAATACTAAGACACATCATTTAATATGTTCTCGAGTGCGCCAGCCCTAGCGCTAGGGCGTGGCCTCCGAAAGAGCGCGCTGCATGTGATAAAAAGAGATGGCCAATTTGGAAGCGTACGGTGCAACAAAACCGGTTTTTTGTTAGCAGTCGGCCTTCTGTACGTTAGTACTATTACTTATTCTGTGGTTTTGTTTTGTTGCTTATCAAATCCGCTGGACACGTTTTCAACTGTTTCGCCATGTAAGATCCTTACCAAGACACATTCCACACTCCATACTCCACTCTCTGCATGAGAAGACATAACATTAAAAAAGCTATAACTTTTATAGTTCCAGTTTTAAAAATCATCATGTAATATATAAAACTATACTAAGCACATTCCGGGTAAGGCTTTGGATTATATTATATGTTCTCATTTGGGCCGCTCATTTACCTATGTACAGGAGATTTGGAAAAGGTTCGCTCCAGTTTTTAATATTATTACGGCAGGGTTTTTCATGCATTATAAACAAGAGGTTTTTACATGGGAACATTTTTCAAGGGGATGAGAGTCATTCATTCTTGTACTGTGAAGTGAATTTAAGATTAAGTCTTAATAGTTGCTGTTCCTCGCTATTATCCATATCCATATTATTAATATTATAAATGCGAAAGTAACTCTGTCTGTCTGTCTGTTACCTCTTCACGCTTCAACCGCTGGACCGGACCGGATTGAGATGAAGTTTGGCACGAAGATAGTTTGGGTCCCGGGAAAGGACATAGGCTACTTTTTATCCCGGAAAAACGCATAGTTCCCGCAGGAGCGCGATAACCGAATTCCACGCGGGCGAAGTCGCGGGCAGAAGCTAGTATTTATATTCGTTTTATTGAAATTCACAGAATATTTTAGGCATCTCACTATCTTACGGCTTCTTGGGGGATCATTGTGATCATAGGATTTCGCAGTGACCACTTACCATCAGGTGGGCTGTGCGCTCGTTTGCCTATAGGTACCTACCAACCAATGACATAAAAAAGTTCTGAGCTATTATTTAGGTTTTGACCCGTAGAACAGAAATCGAAATATATCTTTCTTCCAAAGCATACTTCAAAGCTCTTGTAAATTAAATGTAAATTGGTAACTTCGTTAAAAAGCTCTCAGGGGCGTAATTAATTAATTAAATTAAGACGCGGTTAATTAACTCAAAGGCGACGGTAATATTCGTTCTCTGGGCCAAGAGAATATTACCCTATTTTGTTAAGTTAATTTTTAATTATTTTAAGGAAGTATAATTAGCATATTCCGTACTTCACCGCCGCAAACATATGTTCAGTAACCAGGAGCCCAACTGGCCACTACAAACTAAATAAACACTTAGCACAATGGGGAATGAGGGAGGACACAATGTGCAGATTATGCCAACGAAGCGGAGGAGACGCTGTTGCATATCCTCTGCGAATGAGGACCCCTCATATCCCGATGTATCCGCCTAGGGAGTCACAGTATATAACCCGGAAGAGATACAAACTTTTTGGCTTCAGTAATCAGTAATCAGTAATCATTTATTCCTTGACAACCATGGTATTACATAGCTCTTAGAAAATAAGTAGTCAGTACAAACATGGACTATTTGGGTGCAGCAAGGTTTGATCTTAAAACTAAGTTTAATATTAAATTTACATTAGAATAAATCATGCAATGACAATTTAACATTCATGGTATAATGATTTTCCTCATAGTCTCACATGACGACAACTTTTTTTTCCTTAGTCTATCAGGAAGATTATTGAAAAGTATTGGACACGTATTTTTTAGGGTTCCGAAGTCCACTAGGAACCCTTATAGTTTCGCCATGTCCGTCCGTCCGTCCGTCCGTCCGTCCGTCCGTCCGTCCGTCTGTCCGCACTATTGCTCGGAGATGCTTAGTTCTAGAAAGCTGTAATTTGGCATGAATATACATATTAGTTACGCTGACAAAGTGGTACAATAAAATTTTGAAATATATTTTTTTATAGGGTACCTCCCCTACTCGTAAAGTGGGAATGTAATTTTTTTTTCTTGCGTACCCCATGGTGCGGCATATCGTTGAATAGGTCTTAAAAAAATATTGTGGGTTTGTTAAAACCATTTTTTGATTAAGTGATGCGTTTGTGAAATATTAAGCTTTAAAGTGCTATTTTTTGTTAGAGTCACGTGTCCCCCCCCCCTCTGCCAGCTAAATGGTGGTATTTGGATGGCTGAAAAAAATCACGGTTATGGCATATATAACGTAGTTGAAAGGAAAACTATCACAGCTAAGTAGGCTGTACAAACTTACGAGTCATAGTCGACCAACTTATGAAATGATTAAATAAAACCGGCCAAGTGCGTGTCGGGCCACGCGCAAATTATAGGGTTCCGAAGTTGACGATGCCCACAGTACCTTTCTAAGACTTACTAGCATCTACCTAGCCTGTGGTATGACATGCCCGCCCGACGCACCTGCCGCTCGAGAAAAATCATTGGTTTTTTAATCATTTCATAAGTTGGTCGACTATGACTCGTAAGTTTGTACAGCCTACTTAGCTGTGATAGTTTTCCTTTCAACTACGTTATATATGCCATAACCGTGATTTTTTTCAGCCATCCAAATACCACCATTTAGCTGGCAGGGGGGGGGGGGGGGACACGTGACTCTAACAAAAAATAGCACTTTAAAGCTTAATATTTCACAAACGCATCACTTAATCAAAAAATGGTTATAATAAACCCACAATATTTTTATAAGACCTATTCAACGATATGCCGCACCATGGGGTACGCAAGAAAAAAAAATTACATCCCCACTTTACGAGTAGGGGAGGTACCCTATAAAAAAATATATTTCAAAATTTTATTGTACCACTTTGTCAGCGTAACTAATATGTATATTCATGCCAAATTACAGCTTTCTAGAACTAAGCATCTCCGAGCAATAGTGCGGACAGACGGACGGACGGACGGACGGACGGACGGACGGAAATGGCGAAACTATAAGGGTTCCTAGTGGACTTCGGAACCCTAAAAACCAATGATTTTTCTCGAGCGGCAGGCGCGTCGGGCGGGCACGTCATACCACAGGCTAGCTAGATGCTAGTAAGTCTTAGAAAGGTAGGTACTGTGGGCATCGTCAACTTCGGAACCCTATAATTTGCGCGTGGCCCGACACGCACTTGGCCGGTTTTTCTTTTTTCACGTAATCAAACTTATACGGAGATATATTGGTTGAAATGTCGCGTAACGTCACGGTTACGTACGATTTACGAGTATACCTAATGGTGACGTAGTTAGCCCCCACTCTCCAAGTTTAATTAGTCGCGTTTTAACTTAGTCATTCTTTGTTAATTTGATAAAACAAATAATGCGTGTCTAATATTCTTTTATTAGCTGACTGATGGACTAATTAGAATTCCGATTTCTTCACCCTGTCGTCATCCCTATTGTCATACAAATAGTGTAATGTGACTTCATAGCTTTGTTTGTTTTTAATCATTCAATTCCCAGGAACACCACGTCATCGTGGGACTTTCGGGACGTACTTGTTTCCTTTCCACTACTTTAAGGTTAGCTGGAAGAAATTCCTTCTCGGGATAAGCTCGCCTTTGTACATGTCTCTTCTCTGTATTGAAAATTGTATTTGTGTGTTTTTTATTCTGTACAATAACGTGTTACTTACTTATGTAAAAGTATATTCGGACAAGCTTGAAGTTTATTGTATTATTGAATCAAAAAGTGATGTTAATAATTCACGAAACAAATACCTTAGTGTATGGAGGGTTGAAGTAAAGGAGCGCAATCTTTATAGTTCCAAAAGTGGACACCAAATTGGGTAGCTTGGAGGTGCTGCGATCGCCACTCCAGTCAAACCACCTAGGCGGATAATCTGCAGTAGCGCCTTCAGATGGCGCTGCTGGGGCGAAAACGCAGCGAAAGCGGTTGTGAAAAGAGTGTGTGTTTTGTTGCTTATCAAATCCGCTGGACACGTTTTCAACTGTTTCGCCATGTAAGATTGCGCTCCTTACCAAGACACATTCCACACTCCATACTTCAGTGATTACGTTTGACATATCTAAACGTGAAGTTAATGAAGTAGGTACGTCGTAGGTACTGGAAGCGCTGCCTTTACAAATATCGGATGTCTGAGGCCTTATTCACGAGATACGTTATGAGATATATCATGATGAGACTTTATTTTCGACTTCTGCGCATCGAAAACCACCGCTCGAGTTCCGTGCAGATGCCTGTAACTATTATTTATAACTCATAACTCATAACATTTATTTTCACAGACACTACAACATAAAATAAGCACAAGAAAAATGAAAAACATAAAATTGGACAAAAACCATGTGCTCTAGAGCCACAGCGCTGGTTTTCAGCTGTAACCTTTAGAAAAAAGTGTGTACCTACTTACGCAGCTGAACGTACAGTGAGGATTGGAAAACAGAAGAAGTACAAGTATTTAGGAAGGAGACAGGATGACACATACATTTTGTTAAATATACATGTATGCGTATATGTGTAGGTACCTACTCATGACGATTGTGGTATAATGTTGATAAAATACATAAACAAACTTACTTATTATATTAAATGTGTGTTTAAAAATAGAAATTATTTATAACAGTCAAAATACAAGTACGTTGGAACAACTCTTCTTCTATTTCTTCTTCGGTGTGACCTTTAGATATATACAAATAGTAATAATATTCTTCTCCATTGTCAACAGAGGACGGTGGACGCTGCCTTCCAGCCTTCGCCGGCCGCAAGCTGGGAGAGATCTGCAACCGCGAAAGCCAGTGTGAGGCCGGGCTGGTCTGCGAGGAAATTGTTCCAGGTTGGATGCTCATTCTCGTTTACTACTACAGCCTTTTTGCGTCCCACTGCTGGGCACAGGCCTCCTCTCATAATTAGAGGATTTGGGCTATAGTGAAGACCATAGTCTTCACGCGGGCCCAGTGCGGTTTTGGGGACTTCACACATCTTTGAATTACGTGCAGGTTTCCTCACGATGTTTCCCTTCACTGAAAAGCTCGTGGTAAATTCAAATTGAATTTCGCACGTAAGTAAACTTAGAGGTGCGAGCCGGAATCGAACCCCCGACCCTCTGCGTGAGAGGCGGTAGGTCGAACCACTAGGCCACCACGGCTTCTCGGTTTATTCTCGTTTATTCTGTGTTATTCGTTAGGTATGTCACGTTTACTTTATACATTCGTTGGCCGAATATATCGATATCGAACACGGTCAAACCATCTTCTCTTTACAACGCTTTTATTAGGTCGTGTGACTATCTAACAACACTATGTGAGGAATCTTGATGAAACTTGACAGATATACACGGTGAGTCAGAAAATATGGCAAATAATTAACCCACCGTATCGGCTATCGATTCTAAGTATATTGTATAGGTCTTTATTTTTTTTTGAGTCGGTAAAAAATAAAAATTGTGTATGGGATTGGTTGTGTGAACGACGCCTGAATCCTATACAAAATATATTTTTTTACCAACTCAAAAAAAATTAAAGACCTATACAATATACTTAGAATCGATAGCCGATACTGTGGGTTAATTATTTGCCATATTTTCTTACCCACCATGTACTTATGTATATTGGATGACATTGCAATAATATTACCACCGAGCTGATCTGATAAAGCTCGTGTATGGGCACGGAAATGTCAAAGCGTTATTTTAGTTTTTTGAACTATTAATTTATTACTTTCGCGATACACACTTATATTAAACACACTAAAATCGGGGCTTAATCGCGTAGAAAAAACATTTATATTTTACCTCGACGTTTCAGCCACTATGTAGCGGCCGTGGTCACGAGAAGACACGCTCTCGTGACCACGGCGGCTATAATATAAATATAAATAAAATATAAATAGTTTTTTTTACGCGATTAAGTCCCGATTTTAGTGTGATTAATTTATTCTTCTCACAATTTAAGAACAACAATTATATGCAGCTACTTATTTTTTATCTAGCGTTAACTAACTCGGAGTGCATTATATCAAACTCCAGTAGTGCCCGCAGTGAGTCGTAAATAGGATGCTGTTGTATTTGAAGAAGAAGAAAAACATTTATTTCATACATAAATTCGACACGGCAAAAATACAATAAATTAAAAATAAAAATAAGGTTAAATACTATTGGGCCGAATTGTGCCAAAATGGATCCCACTCAGCATAATGCAGCGTTGAAACCGTGGCGCTGGTTTTCAGTGGGGCCCTTTTGGGGTTGGTGTAATAGGTGGCGGTGGTGGGCCATTTATCGGAGTTTATCTATAACCTTGTCCTGCAGGTGAGATGCACGTATGCCGCCCGCCGACCTCCGGCCGTAAGCAGTACAACGAGGACTGCAACGCTTCCAGCGAATGTGACATCACCCGAGGACTCTGCTGCGTCATGCAGCGCAGACACCGACAAAAGGCGCGCAAGGTAAGACCAAACAAGTCCACAGTACGTCGAGAGATGCATATATGACTCCAGTGTGACATTACCCGCGGACTCTGCTGCGTCATGCAGCGCAGACACCGACAGAAGGCGCGCAAGGTAAGACCAGACAAGTCCACAGTACGTCGAGAGATGCATAGGTGACTACAGTGTGACATTACCCGCAGACTCTGCTGCGTCTTGCAGCACAGGCACCGGCAGAAGGCGCGCAAGGTAAGACCAGACAAGTCCACAGTACGTGGAGAGATGTATGGGTGACTCCAGTGCGACATCACCCGCGGACTTGCTGCGTCATCATGCAGCGCAGACACCGACAAAAGGCGCGAAAGGTAAGACTAGATAAGTCCACAGTACGTCGAGAGATGCCTAGGTGACTATAGTGTGACATTATCCGCGGACTAATCTCCGTCATGCAGCGCAGGGACCAACAGAAGGCGCGCAAGGTAAGACCAAACAAGTCCACAGTACGTCGAGAGATGCATATATGACTCCAGTGTGACATTACCCGCGGACTCTGCTGCGTCATGCAGCGCAGACACCGACAGAAGGCGCGCAAGGTAAGACCAGACAAGTCCACAGTACGTCGAGAGATGCATAGGTGATTACAGTGTGACATTACCCGCGGACTCTGCTGCGTCTTGCAGCGCAGGCACCGGCAGAAGGCGCGCAAGGTAAGACCAGACAAGTCCACAGTACGTGGAGAGATTTATGGGTGACTCCAGTGCGACATCAACCGCGGACTTGCTGCGTCATCATGCAGCGCAGGCACCGGCAGAAGGCGCACAAGGTAAGACCAGACAAGTCCACATTACGTCGAGAGACATAAGTGGGTGGCTCTATAGTGCGACATCAACCGGGGATTCTGTTGCGTCATGCAGCGCAGGCACCGGCAGAAGGCGCGCAAGGTAAGACCAGACACGTCCACAGTACGTCGAGAGACGTAAATTGGTGTCTTTGTCAGCGTTTCATCCGCTGTCAGTATCCTGGCTGCATTATGAACTTTCAAACCCCGTCGGATTGATGGTCTGAAAGTTCGTGAATAGCATCCGTGTCCTGAAGACGCGCTGGTGTTACCTCCAACAAAATAAAGCTACGATCTGGTGAAGGCTTCGGCTTTTTTTACACCTCCGCCGCGGATTGGAAATGGCGGTACCGCTGAACATTTGCGATCGTTTGTCTGTTGTACACATCCTTGACGCCGTTCACATATCCGCGCTCAAACCGCTATTTCAGTTCCGCGGCGGAGATGTGAACGGCGTCAAAGATGTGTGTGTATAATGGACAAACGATGGCAAATGTTCAGCGGTACCGCTGTTTCAAATCCGCGGCGGAGGTGTGAAACAGCCTTCTAGATAACGGATACACTGATCGTGTATCCGTATATTTCACCAATAAATTCCTTCACTCTGATCAGCAGAATGATGAAATACTGAATCGTGTAACCCTAGTCTTAAAATCGCTTAGAATAGCACAATAACTTCAACCCGTAAAAATTCCATCCTATTTAGTGGAGCGGACCTGGAGTGCTGAAGAAAATTTCTTTACGACTGTCGTAATACAAAAAGATTTCACTTTATCTTTTTATTTGTGCCCAGATGAGTTTCTCAAACTTCGGCTCACTTGCAAATGTCAATTTTAATTCCAGAACAAAAATTACGAGACAGAAGAACTCAGTCCTCCAATTTTTGGGAACTTCTAATTTCTTTTTTTTTAAGTTCTTCGTGCAAATATTTAATCTCGGGGAAAATTCAGAGTCGAATTCGAATCTAAATGGATTTGTGTGGCACTTTGAAGCCTACCTATTTAAAGATTTTTTTTCATGTTTATTTATTTATTTAACTTTTTAATCAATCAATCAATTTATTTATTTTGTCAAGACATAGGTGTTAAAGGTGTTACAGTACAATGTTATAGAATCCTTATGCTTAGCCCTCAGGCATACAAAATATTCTTAAAAACTATCCAGCAGCATGCAATAAATACACACATCTTTTTAATCAATAATGGTCGTCGAAGAATTCATTTAGTGAATAATAAGCCTTATTAACAAGATAATCAAAAAGTTGTTTTTTGAACATTTTGAACATCATCTAAGGAAAACTAACAGCATTTTATAATACAGTACTAAACATACACTTAAGTAGAACATTTTGCCAACACAGTTTCCACAAGTGAAAGGTGATATTAACAAAGTTAAAGTTAGTTATGTTACCACTATAAGTTATCACATTTCACTACATAGTATAAACCAAAGTCGCTTCGCTGTCTGTCTGTCACTATGCATGCTTATAGATCTTTAAAACTACGCAACAAATTTTGATGCGGTTTTTATAATAGGTAGAGTGGTTCTTGAGGACGGTTTAAGTCTGTATATAAATTGTTATAGTCCAAGTTAGACTATAACGCTCAATAGGGATGACGACAGGGTGAAGAAATCGAAATTCTAATTAGTCCGTCAGTCAGGTAATAAAAAATATTAGACACGTATTTTTTGTTTTATCAAATTAACAAAGAATGACTAAGTTAAAACGCATTAAAGTTGGAGAGTGGGGGCTAACTACGTCACCGTTAGGTATAAATCGTACCTAACCGTGACGTCACGCGACATTTCAACTCAATATATCTCCGTATAAGTTTGATAACGTGAAAAAATAAAAAATACGTGTCCAATACTTTTCAATAATCTTCCTGATAGACTAAGGAAAAAAAAGTTGTCGTCATCCCTATTCCCGCGGGAAGGCTGTAACCAAATTCCACGCGGAGGAAGTTGCGGGCATAAGCTATTATAAATAAAATGGAGCGACGACCTGGTGAAGGTCGCGGGAATACGGTGGATGCTTGTGGCACAAACCCGGTTTGAGTCGCGCGCCTTAGGGTAGGCCTATGTCCAGCAGTGGACGTCCTTCGGCTGAAATGACAATGATAATGATATATAAAATAGGAATTAGAATTTGAATAAGTATTTAGAAACTACTACTACAGCCTATTTGCGTCCCACTGCTGGGCACAGGCCTCCTCTCATCATGAGAGGGTTTGGGCTATAGTCCCCACGCGGGCCCAGTGCGGATTGGGGACTTCACACACACATCTTTGAATTACTTCGCAGATGTAGTTTCCTCAGTATTTAGAAATAAGTACAGAAAAAAATACCTGACTATCTACAAAGTCCCTGAGCTATTTTCGCAGAAAATACCAAAGTAGAGCTGAACATTTTGCGACACGTTTCAACGTTTTTATCTAAACGGTAGGGACACACCCGATAAATCTCGCCCTCCTACGCGAGGGGGGAACCACCCAAAATGACGGTTTGTGACGCACTGTTTTTTACGCTATATTATAGATCTTCTACCATAGACATAAATAATACTTCGTATGGACCCGGCCTAACGTAGATACATGTCATGTTTCCCCACTTCATTGGTGTCCAATCCAAAGTTAAACTTATATCGTGACACTAAAGCTGGGTCACATTTTTTCAACAATGAGACGAGTTTTTAGATACGGAGAAACAGTTTCGAAAAAAGTTTTTTTAAAAACGCTTATTGTCACGCACGCTCGGTGACAAAACTTTGGATTGGACACCGTGGAAGTGGGGACATATTACGTGTACGTTAGACCGGGTCTATATTATTTACGTCTATGTCTTCTACTATATAAAGTCCCGCGCCTTTACATTTCAAAACGCTTCAATGTATTTAAAAAACACCACCAACACTCTCAACACATGTGTGCGTGCTGAGACAGCCGTCAACTATGCGTTGAGAGTGTTGGTGGTGCTTTTTAAATAATAATAAAAAAATTGAAGCGTTTTGCAATGTGAAGGCGCGGGACTTTAGATAGTAGAAGATTTCTACTTGCCTATGTAGTTTTTGACACACTATGATTTACGAAGGACAATCCATCCATACTTCCATACTAATAAATATAAATGTGAAAGGGTGTTTGTTTATTTGTTTCTTTCTTTGTTTGTCCTTCCTTCACATCGGAACGAGTGGACCGATTTAGATGAAATTTGGTATGGAGATAGTTTGAGGCCCGATATTTCCACGGGAAAGGGGTTTCCACGGTTCAAACCAATTTTTCAATACTTCTATAACTATAACTGTCTATATGTATAGTATCATCGGGTATACCCTTACTTCGAATTAGCGTATACGCTAATTCGAAGTCTACGCGGGATGAAGTTCGCGGGCAACGGCTATAGTTGATAATAAATGATCTCTAACCATAGACGTAAATAATATAGACCCGGTCTAACGTACACGTAATATGTCCCCACTTCCACGGTGTCCAATCCAAAGTTCTGTCACCGAGCGTGCGTGACAATAAGCGTTTTTAAAAAAACTGTTTTCGAAACTGTTTCTCAGTATCTAAAAACTCGTGTCGTTGTTGAAAAAATGTGACCCAGCTTTAGTGTCACGATATAAGTTTAACTTTGGATTGGACACCAATGAAGTGGGGAAACATGACATGTATCTACGTTAGGCCGGGTCCATACGAAGTATTATTTATGTCTATGGCTCTAACGGGTTTCATTTCGCTGAAAACCTGATAACGCGTAACATATTAACGTAAATTTAATGTAAATCTATATGTTTAAATTTTGAAAAAAGGCCTTCTGCTGAGTTTGTTGCGGCGCTTCTTCTCAAGCAATGGGTCTAGAAAGCGCTGGTAAATTCATTTCTGTTAAATTCATTTAAAAGTGACGTGCCCAGATGTGGCCTATTTGCTGAATAAATATTTTCATTTTCATTTTCATTTATGGTTTTATCTTACTTAAATGAATCTTTTGTAAAAATGGCTTTTATACAAAAGTAGGTAATGTTTTCACGTATGTAAAATATCTGAAAATCGCTCTATTGTCTTATCATAAAGGAAAATGTAAGTACGTAATTACTCGTAAGGACTTATTCTAATCTAAATACGCTTTAATTTTTAGTCCTTTGCGGATAATCTTTTTGATTTCGACCCACAGAGCATGAATATAATCGTGATCCACAGATAAATAAATAAATAAATATCTTGGGACATTTCACACATATTGACCTGGCCCCAAACTAAGCAAAGCTTGTACTATGGGTGCGAGACAACGATATAAATATGTACTTATATAGAGAAATACATACATATACTCGTATAAATACTAAACATCCATGACTCGAGTAGGTACAAACATTCGTGTTCATCACACAAAGTTTGCCCCGAGCGGGACTCGAACCCGCGACCTTCGGAACAGAAGGCAGGGTCACTACCAACTGGACCAATCCGGCCGTCGAAGATCCGAAACAATTACGTTATCTCTGGTAAATTCTTTTTCTGACGTGTAAAAGTACCCCTATGTGGCCAATTTGCTGAATAAATGATTGAATTTGAATTAGAGCTGTTTAAAAAAAAAATACTAAAAAAATGCTTGCCTTAGAAGTCCACTCTACTGCACTCCTAAAAATATATATTTTGTTTGATGCCGTAGACGTCAATAATTCCATCCGCAACTTCACTTGCCTCGAGCTTTTCTTTAAATGAAACCTCTTTCCAGAGCTGCGGCTACTTCAAGGAACCGCTTGTGTGCATCGGGCCTGTAGCGACGGACCAGATCCGCGAGTTCGTCCAGCACACCGCGGGCGAGAAGCGCATCGGCGTCTATCGGCTGCACTAAGCGCAATTCGGACCCGCGGCCGCGAAGTAAACATCGATTAACGCCCGGTTCCTCTATCAAACAACGTCTCGTTTTGCCTACGGCTAAAATTTGACAGATTCCCTATGGAATAAATGACAAAATTAACCGTTCGTTGGCAAAACGAGGCGTTTTTTCGATAGAGCAACCGGGCCTATCAGATCAATCGAATACGGAACTTAAAAATCCGATTCAGATTGATTCCTTTAGCGATTTTTTTTCCAATTGTGTCAGAGTTGAATTTTGCCGTGTAATGTAAGAGGGTGCGCGCACTGGGGACTTTTGTCGCCCGCGACATTTTTTCTCTTTGGAGACGTGACTTTTGGGTGACAGAAACTTTTTTGTCACTGTGACAAAGGTCACCAGTGCGCGCACCCTCTAATGCTGAGTTTGATTTCACGTTATTTGAATCTGTGGCGTTTATTAAATGATTGCGTGCTAAAAATTCAACAATGGAAGCTCATGCTGAGTAATGATTAATGTTGCCAGCGCTTAATTAAATACAGCGATGCGCGTAATTTAAATATAGAACGAAATTTCCAGCCAGCATGAGGGAATAAAATAATAGGCTGAAGGGACGTTTCCTTTTGTTTTTTTTTACTTCGTGTGCCGCGATTGGAATTTTTCGGTTAAAAAATAGGAGAATAAAATTTTAAGAGTTGAAATTGTTTTATTCAATTGATACATATTAAACAGCTCTTAATGTTTTCTTCTTATTTTTGAAATAACGGACATTAATGAAAATATGAAATATGTTTTTAAATATGGAAATTACTATAGGTAGGTTGTGTTACGATAGAGGTAAAACATCTATTTGACACAAATGAACCCTTTACCTGTTTAAGACATGTTTAAAATTTAATGAACGTTATAACAAAATACGATATGATAAAAAAAAATGAAAAACCCGCTTTGGAAAAAGGTCATCGATTTAGCATCCTTTTATTTATTTAAAGCTTAGAGAAAATAAAACAAAAAGAGGTAGTGAGCGAAACATATCATATTTTATTTCACTATACATGTGTAGTTTTAAATTAATATTAAAATAAATGTTTAATATTCTATTCTTATGAGTGTCATAAAATTACGTCTTAATAGAATTCCATGTTTAACAAATTACTGTTAAGTATAAACTTAGATTTTAATTAAAGTAAGTCTTTAACGATTGAAACATATACATATCCTACTGGCTGAGGCATTTATATCTATACATATTATAGTCCTAATATTGATGTTATAATAATAAAACTAAACATATCATGTATTTCTAAAATAAGCAGCTCTTTAGAGTAAAGTGTAAAATAAACCGTTGTTTTTCGCTTATTTTAAATTTAAAGTCAAACTATGTTAGGTGCTTAGGTATATACATATCAGTATGTTTTTTTTTAAATAATAAAACTAGATGTAAATTCACGTTTTACTATATAACACCATTCTTGATCCATTTCAAATTTTAGCCTAATAATAAGGTGTCTATTTTCAGAGATTGTTGAAAAAATACTAATAACATATTTTTCTGCCAAACATCTAGATGCTGTTAAAGATATGAAATATCTTGTTTTCCAGCCATTTTATTTTTATAAAAAATAAAACTGGTTATGGCCTAAGTCCATTCGTCAAGTATGTTATAACATTACGGTACTGTTGGTACTTAATGTCGTGTATGAAATATATAATTACCTATATGTTAATTATATAAATTATGTCAGCAGTGTAGTTTTCATTTCTACCTTATTCTCATTAATAAATACGATATTTTATTCAGGAAATTATCCACATCAAAACGAATTTACTTATCTATTGAGTCAGAAAATTTGTGTACCTACTTATATGCTTTTTCTGAAGTCTTCTTGATACAATAGGGATGACGACAACTTTTTTTCCCTTAGTCTATCAGGAGGATTATTGAAAAGTATTGGACACGTATTTTTTATTTTTTCACGTAATCAAACTTATACGGAGACATATATTGAGTTGAAATGTCGCGTGACGTCACGGTTAGGTACGATTTATACCTAACGGTGACGTAGTTAGCCCCCACTCTCCAACTTTAATGCGTTTTAACTTAGTCATTCTTTGTTAATTTGATAAAACAAAAAATACGTGTCTAATATTTTTTTATTACCTGACTGACGGACTAAGTAGAAACTAAGGCTTACTGGACGGACTAAGGCTTACTGGAGTGACGATCGCAGCGCCCCCTATCTACCCGATTTGGTGTTCACTTTTGGAACTATAAAGATTGCGCTCCTTTATTTCAACCCTCCACAGTCAGCGGGTGAAAGAAACAATATGGCCGCTATAAATGTCACAGGTTCTAAAGTACAGCAGGTGCAGAGAAGGTAAGTATAATAAAATAGCACCTCGGCAACAGAGCTTTACTACTACTACTACAGCCTATTTGCGTCCCACTGCTGGGCACAGGCCTCCTCTCATCACGAGAGGGTTTGGGCTATAGTCCCCACGCGGGCCCAGTGCGGATTGGGGACTTCACACACATCTTTGAATTACTTCGCAGATGCGTGCAGGTTTCCTCACGATGTTTTCCTTCACCGAAAAGCTCAGTGGTAAATTCAAATTGAATTTCGCACATAAGTAAACTTAGAGGCGCGAGCCGGAATCGAACCCCCGACCCTCGGCATGAGAGGCGGTAGGTCGAACCACTAGGCCACCACGGCACTTTGCTCGAACTTTGCAGAGCTTTGCTCGAATGAAATACGTGGCTGGAAATGACTTTTCCCAGATATTAGAACTAGATAGATATTTGTCGCCCCCAAAAACTGAAACGATTTCACGAAAAAACAACCGTAAAATCGTTAGAGCCGTTTCCCATATCGTTTATGTAGATAAGTAAATAAGGAAATATACAAGATTAAGTACATAGGATGTCTGCTTGAAATAAATTATTTCATTTCATTTCAAAAGATTACCAATAAAATTTTCCCGGAGGAAAGACATCGCAAGGTTCCTGCGCGCATCTGCGAATTGTTTTTCAAAGATGTAGGTACTTTTTTGTGGCATATGGCAACCGCGCGCACGCAGGCCACCTGATGGGTGCGAAATTCAATTTGAATTTTCCACTGAGCTTTTCAGTGAAGGAAAACATCGTGAAGAAACCTGCACCAATCTGCGAAGTAATTCAAGTAATTTGTGTGAAGTCCCCAATCCGCACTGGGGCCCGCGTGGGAACTATAGCCCAAACCCTCTTGTGGTGAGAGGAGGCCTGAGCTCAGAAGTCGGCAGTAAATAGGAGTTAGGGGGTAAGATGTAAGTACCTACTTTTTTATTTATTACGAATGGGCTTGCGTTTGACCCTAATCACACCTGATGGAAAGTAATGATAGGGTCAAAGGTGGAACACGTTTACCCAGAAGATATCTATTCACTCTAGACTTGAATACACCAAGATTATAGGAACTGGGAAACACAAACGCAGGGAGGGAATTTAAAAGTTTAGCAGTGCGAACAAGAAAAGATTTAACGCATCTCTTTGTCCGACTCATGGCGAACTCAACCACATGAGGATGGAAACCCTCCCGTCGTCTAGTAGTCCGATGATAAAGAGTAGATGGCGGTATAAGATCGTGCAGTTCCTGAGCGCACTCTCCAAAATACACCTTATAAAAAACCGACAGACAGGCAAACCTACGCCGATGCTCCAAGCTTTGAAGCTTTTCTTTTTTGTCGCTACACTCTTGGCAGAGTGGTCGTGGCCGCCGTGTCTTGAGTGGCGAGCTTTACCACCCGGCGCCATTCTTCTCTCACGGCTGCGCGTCTAGTGTTCTCGTGCACGGGCTGGTTTGTAGCAGATTTGACTAAGTCGGTCCATCTCATGGGGGACCTACCGCGTGGCCTGGTGCCCTCAACCCTGCCCTGAACTACCAGTCGTTCGATGGAAAACTCTCCACGTCTTGAGATATGCCCGAAAATGAGAGGATTTACGTACCACGGAGGACAAGCGTTGAAGCTTACTTACTCGCTAACCTGGTGATGTAAGGCACTATATTATTTATCCACTATGTATAGTGGTGATATCAACTCTATTGATCTTATAAACATGAAGGTTTTGTATGAATGAGACGAGGTCAACCAATGACGTCACAAAAAGGCTTGTCTTCTTAAGCATATAATGGATGAATGGACCCCCTTTTACCACCCACCCCCCTATGACGTTCATTCAGGATCGTCGACCAACTTACAGATGCGGTTGGTAAATATTTCTTAAACCACCTTGCAACCTTATTCCTTAGCAGTATGATTTAAAGTAAAAGAAGGCATGTAAGAATTTTTACCTGGTGTTGTTTACTTTATTAGGTTCTTAGTCCGTGATAACGCTGTTAGCGAAGACTGTAATAGTTATTTTCTTCCCCGTAAAGTTATTTAGAACTTTGCGGTGTTTTCCTTTCTTTGCGCTTTTGTATTACCCAGCCACCCTGCAATTAATGTAGCAGTAACGAAGTCTGTTTTCTTATATGAGAAACTTTAGTGGCTCGTTAACTATGATAAATATAAGGAAAATAATTATCCATTACTAATTGTCCTTATTACTTACTTTCCATTCCATTATCATTTAGCGGTAAGACCGCCTGCTGTATGCCATGCCATACCTCTGATATTTTTGTAATCATTTTAATTTTTTGTAGGAACCTTGTTCTCATGAGTGGTGTTCAGTAAAGAATATTGTATTGTATTGTGTATTGTATACTCGTAAATGCGAAAGTAACTCTGTCGGTCTGTCCTCTTTAGCTCCTTTTGACACTTGAAATTTGGTATAGAGTTTGGCTTATCGAGAAGGACATATGCTACTTTTTATCCTCAAATATGTATGGTTTTTGAGGATAAAAAGTAGCCTTTTCATCGCCGGACATCCAGACGGGGGAGAGTTTGCATTCTTTTGTAGTCGATACACCGTTCATTCGAACAAAACTCTTTGCATCATCTTTTCTTGGATCGGACTGCTAAGGAATGGAACTCTTTTCCGTCCTCTGTTTTCGCAGACAGTTACAATCTAGAGGTCTTCAAGACTAGAGTGAATAGGTATTTACTGACCCAGTGAGTTACACCTTTGGCCTCATCGTCACTTTCTATCAGGTGAGATAGAGTTCAATCGCTGGTCAATCGTAAAATATATATTACCGCGGTGACGCCATTATTCCGCGAAAGACGCTGGTAGAGAAGCTGTAGTCATGAATAAAAACCACAGAGTACAAACTAATATTTATTTAAATAACACGTCCCATTGATGAGCTGCGGACTAAAGCAGCAGGTTAAGCAGGGTCTGTACCACGGCCAGTACGAGCTGCAGCAGGCCAGGCAGAAGACCGCCGCCGATGCCCACCAGCACATCGTCTGCCACGTCCGTGATCGAGGAAATAAGGGTCGTGAGGAGTCCCTGAAGGTTGACAATGCCAGAAGACGGAGTGCCTGGATTCGCACCCGCTGCATACTCAGGTAGACTCCTCAGGAAGTTCACAATAGCTAATGCCTGGGAGTATAGCTTTAGGAGGGAAGTCTCCAAAGCGGATAGGTCTACGGGGATGAGGCAGCTGATTGAAGGGGGGAGGGTGTCGAAGATTGAAAGGAGAGAAAGGAGGAGGTTGTAAACGTTATTGAGGAGGGGTAAGAGGATGTTCACTAGGGGGTAGACCGCGGGGAGTTGCGCTGATGACTGGAGGGACGCTGTCACTGGTACCTGGAATCAAATTTGGAGGTTATTATTTTTCTTTTTTTAAAGTAATTGGTGGGAAAACGAACACACTGGCGACCTGATGGTATGCGGTCACTGCGGCACATGTACCAAATCTTATGACTTCCAATTAAGAATCTATAATATTCCGAACGCGTTGTTACTCCCTTTTTTATACCAATGGTATAGGCAAACGACCGCACGCACAGCCTACCTGATCGTAAGTGGTCACTGCGGCCCATGGACACCGAAACCCTATGAACCCCATTAAGATACCATAAGATCTCGAATGTGTTGCCTACCTTGAGGCCTAAGATGGAATGCCTCTGTGCCAGAAATTTCACCGGCTGCCTAAACCTCCTACCGGTACACAACAGTGCGAGCACTGCTATTTAGCGGCAGGTTAGCGGGTAAGACGGTGGTACCAATCCGGAATAACGGCCGAGGTGATAAATTTGGTCAGACTGTGAAACTTGGCAGGTTGATGTCATTTATAGGTTTGGCTTTACGTTGATGATCTGTTTAAAACTTTAAATGTTTTCACAGTTACCTTAAATATGCAACTAAACCTATAGTTTTGGCTGATAGCTATCCCCTTAAAGATGTGGACTTTATTGTAATATTTTGTCTAGTATTGTTAGAAGTTCTTTACTCTGCATTTTATCAAAGGTTAACTGGAAGTAGTTCTATGAACTTTCTAGTGGATTGCTGGATCTATTTTTATATTCCCTTGTACAACAATAAAGTTTTCTTTACTATGCTTACTCGATTGCTTGAGATATAACATAAATTCTAAGGTTTTTTGCTGTGATGACTTCGAAATAGTTTTTTTTTTAATTTTAAATTGAAGAAATGAATGAAGTAATGAAAAATGAAATCAAGAAGGTCACGAAGGTTAGACTCAACAAAAGTAATTTGACCAACAAAAAGAATGAGTAGGTTTCATGTCTTATTATCAAAACCAAGCATAAAATTCCCAAGAATAACTTTATCACTGTATCCCCTTTTATTGTGATTAAAATACATTTTCGTGATAACAACTGAGCAGAAACGTTGCAATGATTATTATTAAGGGACGCCAGATGACAAACCATTACTTACTTCTCATGATAATAAAGATTCTGCGAGGTAATGATGATTAATGAATGTCAGAACTTAGTTTTAATCCATATTAATATTATAAATGCGAAAGTAAATCTGTATGTCTGTCTGTCTGTTACCTCTTCACATTGAGATGAAATTTGGCATGAAGATAGTTGGGGTCCCGGGAAAAGACATAGACTACTTTTTATCCCGGAAAAACGCATAGTTCCCGCGGGAACGCGATAACCGAATTCCTCGCGACCGAAGTCGCGGGCAGAAGCTAGTGTTTAAATAAGTAAGTATTTCTAAGTTAAACTGAATGACTAAAAATGAATGTAAAATAACGACATATTTACATTTCGTCAACAGAATACCTTTTTAGGGTTCCGAACCTCAAGAGGTAAAAAGGATCACTCGTGTGTCTGTCCGTCCGTCTGTCACAGTCGATTTTCTCCGAAACTACTGGTCCGATTAAGTTCAAATTTGGTACGTATATGTAAGTTTGTGACCCAAAGATACGTGTAACGAAAATAAATGAATTTTAAACATAGACCCTATTTTTGGGGGCTAAATTTGAAAAATTATGAATGAAGTTTTTCAAAGTATATCGTGTGACATATCAAATGAAAGTACTCTTATGAAGATTTCAAATATATTTTTTAAATTTATTTTTTTGTCAATACTTTTCGAGGTATTTAAGAAAAAAGGCGAAAAATTACCATCCCCCCCTTAGCTCCGAACTACAGGACCTAACATTTTGGATAAAATACGGAGGATAGTTATTGACCTAGATCACAGGAAAATTATTAAGAAGTCCATGATATTTGAAATCTATCATATAAAAGAGCTTATCCTCTGAAACGGTTTGAAAATGACGTCATTGAAAATAATCAAGGCTCGGAACCCTCTCCACGCGAGTTTAAATCTTTTTGGCCGGTTTTTATTTAATTTAAAATCGGGCTATTTTAGTTTTAGATTTCAACATTTTCAACTCCCAGATTGTTAAGTAAAATCAAACAAACTGAAAAACGTGACTGAACTGAATAACTTAGGTAATGAAAACAAGCTAAAACCCAGCTCTTTATTCAGTTTATTTTAAAAGTTACGTTTGGTCTTATTTGGTCTCGTTAGGTAACTAATCATATTAAACACAGGACTTTTAGTGGCTGTTTTAGCTCACATTCGTTATGTATTTCAATGAAACTTTTTTTTAGTTCTTTGAAACTTTAGCACTTAGGTCGTCCCTTAGAAACATTTTGGGTTTTTTGGGAAATCGAGGTAGATAACTCCGCAAGTTTTGTATCTTTGTTGTACTTATTTTGATAAATTATGCTAATTACACCCCCCACTCCCCTCCAGATACGTCAGTTTTTCGCATATTGTTATGAAATTCGCTACCTACACAACGCGTAACGTTATTAAACCCGTCTGTTTTCTATGTTTTTTTTTATACTGTAGGGGGGCAAACGAGCAGACGAGCTACTTGATGGGAGGTAGTCATCGTCGCCCATGGACAAGTGCAACACCAGAGGAGTTGCCAATGCGTTGCCGGCCTTTAAGAGCTTTATTCACTCGCTTCTTGAAGATCCATGTCATAGCGCGACGGAAACACCTCTATGTACCAGATAACGTGCGTAAAAACTGGGAACTTGACAGTTTTTTCCGTTATTTATTTTCAAGTTCTAAAGGGTGAACTATAGTTTTGATTTTTCTTTAGTTTGTTCGTGAGTATTTTTTATCAACTCACCGTGTACAGGCAAACAGCTGCTACGAAAAACGCAACTAAAACCTTTAACCCCATTTTAAAGTAAAACAAAAATATTTACCAAATAACCTTTCTCCTAAAATTGTGATGTGGTTTTATATAAAATATTTAGGTAATACACAATTTATATGGCGAGTTTCAAAATGTGTATCGATGATATGCTTATGTAAAATACGATATCTATTTGTGATAGTACAAACGCGTTGCAGAATGTTACTATATTACTAAATTGTGTAATAAACGCACCCTACATGAAAGTATGCCAGTTCTTAAAAAAACAACAAATAAAATAAATAGATTAAATATTTTCTAATACGTTACCAAACTAAGTTCCCATTTCGTCGGTGCTTTTAACTGCTTGCAATTTTATTGAAGAATTGCGAGCCTTAAGTGGCAGTGGGCGGGGCACATTGCTCGCAGGACTGATGGCCGATGGGGCCGGAAAGTGATGATGATGATGAACTTAATTGGGTTTTTTGATTATATTGCAATCCGTCCAGTAGTTTTCGAGTTAAATCCGGACATACATACATACAGTTTTTTTAAAATCATTATTTTGTTTTCAGTATCGTTTAATATGATCTCTTGATATTGATAGTTTCTTTTAATTTTCAAGTTTCAAACTTCTTCTACAGACTTATTACTATTATAGGTAGTATATGTTGATGAGGAACGATTGATATACGGAAGATTTTAACGCAATAGATTAACGAAGTTCATTGAAAATATTGCTGAGCACAGAATATTTGGGTCAATCAACTATTTCTTGTTGTTATTCTGTCCCGTTTTCCAGGGGACAAAATGAGAGGGGTTTCTTAGAAAACCTGTTACGATATAGAATTATAAGACGCTTAGAAAGTGATTCATTAGGGAAGGGATTGAAATGGCAAAGAAACCCCACATTTAGTGTATTTAAACCCACAGAATAGCAGTTCAGGGGACAGTAACCATGGCAACTATTGACATAAAAAAGTTGATTCACCCATTTAATAGTAGGTACTACATACAGAATGGCCACGGAATCACCCGCCTGAACTCGCCCTTACCGTCATTTGTTTCATCCGGAGGAGAGTGGATCATAGCGGACAGAAAAGCGTAGCGGGCAGAAAATCCCACTTTACGGGCACAGGGGACGTAATAGTACATTACAGACCTAGGGTGGTGAATTCGTAAATGTCCCAGATCGCAGGTTTCTGTGGCCCAAACTGGTGAGGGCCATGAATATGCGATCTGGGGCTTTACGAATTACCGCCCGTGGTTTGTCAAAAGTTTTACATCTTGCCTTGGCCATTTTCTCTCCGCGTAGCGGGCAGAAAATCCCACTTTACGGCCACAGGTGACGTAAATTTGATATTCATTGTTGGTTCATTGAATCTGCTGCTAGAGCAGTCATCAATGTCATTCTAATAGAAGATGACACGGTCACGATCAAAATTGGGCCAATGTTAGTAGTTCATACGTGAATATAACTTAAACATACATACATTTATAACAAACTCAGCAAAAATCTCAGGTTACAGAATGCAATCATATATGATACTTTAAATGCGCTAATCCATACTAATTATTATAAATGCGAAAGCAACTCTGTCTGTCTGTTACCTCTTCACGCTTCAATTGCTGGACAGATTTGGATGAAATTTGGTATGGAGATAGTTGGAGTCCCGAGAATGGACATAGGCTACTTTTTATCCCGAAAAAACGCATAGTTCCCGCGGGAACGCGATAACCGAATTCCACGCGGGCGAAGTCGCGGGCAGAAGCTAGTCTTAAATATTTCTCTAAATATATAAGACTAGCTTGTGCCCCGCCTGGCCCTACGTATATAAACCAGCACCAGCATCAGTAAATAGGTGTGCCGTCAAATATATCATACGTATGAAAATTTTAAGCGCGCCCTGGATATTGTTCAATACATGTGTTACCTATATATTTATATTATTATTTGTTGGTACGTTTTCATGTCACGGGCCCATGGGGACCCGGTCATTCGCATTCATGGGGCCGAAGCCAATATGAAGAGGCTTTTGGTACCTTTTACTATAAATGTGAGATGGCCGCAACTGTGGAGATCTGTCCTCCCAATACAACATGTGGCTGTACTGGCGGACAGCCCTCCAAAGTTGCAAAACTATTGCCGAGGAAGGAAGAGACTTGGAGTGGGCTATGTGGATGGGAGGTGTGGACTGGAAAATCGGGCTATGGAGTGAGATAACGGACACCTGCCTGATCAATATCTCACAAATCGAAAGCAAGGCAGACGGTGACTCGCCGCTTACGCACTAACCAAGAGGCTAGCCTTCGTGGGCCCCCTATACAGGCCACCGCACGGATGGCGAGGGAGCAACACTCATGTAAGCAACTAAGGGTGTGGAGAGGTGTGCACCGGTTTCGCCTCGCGCGCACCCGGAGCGGGTTTCCCCGTTATTACGCAGATATTACCGTATTACCAGCTTTTGTACCATTTTATGCAAATAAATATTTTTGAAGTTTAAAGTTTGTTTGAATATTACAGAGCTTTTTCGGTGTACGCCGCAAATGTAAAAAGTAAAAAGTAAAAAGATTTACAGACTGTCCTTGTTTGTTTCTGATTTTAGAAACGATGACAAATAAATAATTAAGTTTAGAGAAAAATAATGGTTTAAAAATGACCTTGTTGAAATATGTAAAATCATTCTGACTAGCTTTATTTTATTTTTAATGGTTGTATGTATCAAATCAAGCAATTTATTTCGATCAACGATATAATATGATAAAACTGTACCTATGACGTATCTTATCAGGTAACTGCAATTAATTGTAACAGTGTGATAATGATAATCAGAATGGTGATGCGTATACAAACAAACCTGTGTATTTTTAATATAAAAAATCTTTCTTACCATCTTTAACCTTCTATAATCATTTGTGAGTTCAAAAAGATCTAAATCCATACTAATATTATAAATGTGAAAGTGTGTTTGTTTGTTCTTCCTTCACGTAACAACTGGACCAATTTAAATGAAATTTGGTATGGAGATAGTTTGAGACCCCGGGAATAACATAGGATAGTTTTTATCCCGATATGTCCACGGGAACGGGTTTGCTACGGGTCAAACCAGGTTTTTCAATACTTCTATAACTATAACTACCTATAACAATATGTATAGTATCATCGGATACGCAAATCCTAAGTCTACGCGAGACGAATTCGCGGTCAAACTGCTAGTCAATCTATATTATTCGTAAAGGCAGGCAAATAAGCGAATGGAAAATACCTCGTTTGCGGCCGCCTATATAAATTTCAAAAAATTCAATCATATATTCAGCAAATTGGCCATATAGGGGCACTTTTACACGTCAGTAAAAGAATTTACCAGCGCTTCTAGATCCATTGCTTGAGAAGAAGCGCCGCAGCAAACTATAGACGTGGTAGCGTGGTGGTTGGTCCTACCGCCTCTCATGCAGAGGGTCGGGGGTTTGCTTGCACCCGGCTCGGCTCGCACCTCTCAGTTTACTAAAGTGCGAAATTCAATTCGAATTAACCACTGAACGCTTCGGTGAAGGAAAACACAGTGAGGAAACCTGCACGAATTACGCTTATTGATTTATAAAAGACAAACAGACGGACAACGACATCAGATCATGTCGTTGTTTTGTTCCGTCTGTTTGTCTTTTATCTTGGGTAGCCGAAAAATTGGGTCGAAAAATCTTTTCGGTGAAGGAAAACATGGTGAGGAAACCCGCACGCATCTGCGAAGTAATTCAAAGATGTGTGTGAAGTCCCCAATCCGCACTGGGCACGCGTGGGGACTATAGCCCAAACCCTCTGTGGGACGCAAATAAGCTGCAGTAGTAGTGGTAGTAGCCGAATAATCGTAATAAAAAAAGATATAAATGCAGGAGGAGAATTATTTAATTTTTTTTTACTGCTTCAGTGCTTATCATATCATAATAGTACATTACAGACCTAGGGTGGTGATTCGTGAATGTCCCAGATCGCAGGTTTCTGTGGCCCGAGCCGAAGGTGAGGGCCATAAATATGCGATCAGGGGCTTTACGAATTACCGCCCGTGGTTTGTCAAAAGTTTTACATCTTGCCTTGGCCAAGAAGTGAGATTTTCTCTCCGCGTAGCGGGCAGAAAATCCCACTTTACGGCCAAGGGTGATGTAAAATATGTAAATGGTTAGTAATTTATTTCCATAAATAGCTACGAGTCGTATCACAGGAAACTAGGGCCGGAATATTTGGAAATATTCAATTACAAAACGGCAAAAATATTTGAACATGTGCACTAGTTTCAAAGATATTATATAACTGATAATCAGTGCCCTATAATAGTTACTTAAGTTGTTTAGTAACAGTTTCAAAGTCGATAAGTAGTGCTTATATAGAGTTGCATTTTAATATTCCACTTCAAAATATTTTCACTTTTACGAAAATGAAGTTGCGTTATTTTTTGGCGGTTTTCGCTGTTGTTTTGGTGGTTAGTATTGCTTAATATATTTGGATTATTCTAGATATAGTGAAAATATATAGGTTATCTTATCATATTAATTTTTCTTATCTTAAATTTAACTTACAATCTGCACAACCCACATTTAGAGATCACATTCACATGCAAAATTAGCTACAGAAAGTCCTCAATGGTTTTACGTGATAATCGTGTCATATCAGAGATATACCTAAATCAGATTTTAAGACTATTTTGGGTCACAATTAAGTATATTTATCAAAGCAAATCTATCTAGACCTTATACCTTCAAAATAAACATTTCAATGGATCAAAGCATAGGTATACTGTGTTTGCGTTAGAAACGGAAAAATGCTCGCCACATGGTTCGTATTAAACTTGGGTGTTGGGTTTGCATTTAAAACGTTACCAATTATAGGGATAAAAATAAAAATAATTTTAAACAGTGTATAATGTATTCACTAAACGTGGCAATTCAAAGTGCATTTATCGAGATTATTACATAAGCGTATCCTATAATGTATCCCCGCACTAAACTTATTCAACGTAGCTTTATCGAGATTATTACATGAGCGTATACGTATTTGTGGGTTTTCCTTCTCACTTCTTTTGTAAATAAAGTACATATTATACTCGTATGCCCATGGGCGTACCTTACTTCTTACCAAGAGGGGGGGCAAGCGCGTAACCAACTTCTGTCCTAGAGGGAGACAGGGGGTCTAGTCGAAGTCTTAAATAGGGACAGGGAGATTCCCTATGGCTTCGCTCACGCATCAAGATGCTCAAGTTGGACTTTAAATCTAGCTGCTTAAAGTTCGGTTGCAACGACGCGACGCGTGAGCGAAGCTATAGGGAACCTCCCTGTCCCTATTTAAGACTTCGAATACAGGCCCTTTTTCGGGGTATTTTGTATGGGGAGAACTAGATACGTCCACTGTGGCTACGAATCAGCGATTTTGTTTAACAGTTACGCATGTGAATAAATACACTCAACAGCAATGAATTCGGGTCACTTTTTATGGAAAATGCAATACAAAAGTGACCTGCATTAATTGCTCTTGGGTGTATTTACCAAATAAATTATCCGTCCTCAGGTACCAAGCGGCGAAGCCATGATCCCAGCATACTCCGTATCCGCCCTCAGACTGGCATTCGACGAGATCGCTGCAGTGTTGCCCGTCGCCAACCAGCTGGCCGCCTTACTCATACCCTTCCTTATCAACCTCATTAATAACTTGAACAATTTGTCCAACATCGTTCAAAACCTGACCCCAGCCATCTTACCATACTTCGGTTGTACCTTACCTCTCCTTTACGCCACCTTGACCGATTTAGCATCGGTTCTCTTCTTGTACATTAGCGTCCTGATCTCTCTCTTCAGATCAAACGTCCTAGCAGCACCTGGGCTTCTAATAGGACTAGTATCCCAAGTCCTGAATTTAGTGCTAGGACTCCTAACTGGATTGACCGATGGATCCGGCTTGCTCAGTGGACTGATAAAGCTGATTACTAACATTTTAATGGAAGTGGAGAAACTGTTGATTTAAAGTTAATATTAAAGTCGTATTTATAAAAGGTGTTTTTTTTAAATGCCGTATGGCAAATTTAAGGAAAGGCGAGTTTCTTTCAATTCATTGATTAGAGAAAAGGACATAGGCTACGTTTCATCCCGGAAAAACGGGAAGTTCTCGCGGGGACGCGATAACCGAATTCCACGCGGGCGAAGTCGCGAGCAGAAGCTATTAATCCAATATACTTAACATATTTTAAACTTTTTGTATGATCTTACATGAGCAATTTGACGATGCTGGGTCCTCACTAGCTCGAAAATTATCCCATTGGCCTTTGATTTCTGCGCCCAAATGTCTTATTTATAAAAATGTTTTTGAATTCCAAACGGCATCTAAACCACGTTCTAAAGCGAATATTTTCTTTGAATTGACGATAGTTTCTCGCTGGTAACGGGGTAAGGCGGCCGGTGAAATTACCTTAATGCCTGACTTATCTTGGACCTCAGGGTTGGCAACGCTTTTGAAATCTTATAATTTCGTAAAATTTTGGGCCGCAGTGACCGCATACCATAACCACAGAATATTTAATAGTACTCTACATAGAGAATTGCCACGGAATCACCCGCCTGAATCTAGCCGGCGCGCAACTCGCGCCCAACTCGCCCTTACCGTCATTTGTTTCATCCGGAGATGGAATCATTGGCCCGCGTAGTAGTAAGTACACACACATTTACAAGTGTACGTCCTCGCACGCACACAGACGTCCTCGCATGCAAACATTGACACTTCATTCGAATTGTGTTAAATCGAGTCTGATTGAGTAATGAGTAAGTTTGAGTAATGTCCTAAGTATTACAATAACCTATTCGTATCGGAATCCAACGTGGTAGCCTTGTGGTTTATACTTTCGCTCAATAAGAATCTGTAACACTAACATGTTCTGCAATTGAATAAAGAATAAAGAATAAAGAAGATCGGGGATTCATAACTTGGTTCACACTATACACTGTCAGAAACCGAGTAAGCCAGTTCACACGGAGACATCCGATTTTTTGTAGGACCGGTTTTTTGCAGGATCCGATTTAGTGGCAAAAATATTTCAATGCACGCGTTCACACATGCTCGGAACAAGGATCCTGCAAAAAACCGGATGCTTGTGTGAACGCCTGTGACGCTCAGTCAGACTAGGGCATCCAATCCCGCATTTTATTCGTGATCTCGGTATTTGCGGGATCGATGATTTATGATCCCGCGAGATTTGGGCATTTGCGGGAACCCCCTGATGCAAGATGAGCTGCTTATTAAGTCTTGTGTAAGTAAAGAGATTATAAATTCGTCCTCTGGACAAACTCATTTCACTTATTACTAATTCCTTTCGTATTTTCATTTTTCGTAGTCCCCAATCCGCACTGGGCCCGCGTGAGGACTATAGACCAAACCCTCTCATGATGAGGGGAGGCCTGTGCCCAGCAGTGGGACGCAAATAGGCTGTAGAAGTAGTTACATTTTTCGATGGTAAGCTGAATGTTTCGTCGTTTATCGAGGCTTGTTTGTAGTAGCTACCAGGATTTTGGAAATAAATAAATACTGCACTCATGTTTGTACGCCTCTGTAAAATACTTTTCACTTCTCATGCTCTTAAAATGTTACTTTAGTCTCTGCACATCGGGACTAAAGCTCTTTTTAGTCTCTAGGGACTTAAGTTTTTTTTTTTTTAATTTACATTGGAAACCCGCCTAAACAGCCAACCACAGAGTTTGTGAAAGGAGGATTATCCCCATTTCCAGTGAACCTAGACAATTTCTAGGGCGTGAAAAAACGATTTAATTTCGTGAAACACGATTTAATGATTACGAATACCCATGAATCTTGTTTTATTTAAAGTTAATTCATTTAATAATGCATGACCCAATTGGTTTTAAAATATATTAATAGTTTTCAAGTTTGAATCTGTTGGCTAAATATCATTCAAAACGTCACGTGATAAGAAACAGGCCAAGTGCGAGTTGGTGGCGCGCACCGCTACCTACAAACTTGATGATGCAAATGTAACAATACAAACTTATTATTTGCGGTTGGTGAAGTAGACACGGCTACTGCGCCAACCGCAAATGATAAGTTTGTATTAGTAAATTGTCTTTTTTTGCACCAAAATGTATAATATTTACGGTTATCAGATTTATTCCTGTGTGTGTGCTATAAGACCTTGCTTCTGGCCAAATTTCATGATTCTAGGTCATCGGGAAGTAGCCGGTTATCTACTTTGTTATAATAAATATCGTAATTTTGTATGGAACTTCATTTTTTTTCCTCGCATTCGAAGTGAAAAGCAGAGTGTTTAACGCGTGACTAAACAACCATAATGACACTCGAACTATAGCCAGCCTCGCTCTGCTCGGGTGGCTAAACATCTCGTGTCATAATGGCTTGTTTTAGTCCCTTGATAAACAATCTACTATTGTCGTATTGAAACTTTTCTCTCTGGTGATCTCGCTCCCTGCGGGACTGGAAAATGACGCGGGATATCGGTATTTAAAGATTGCGGTATACCGAGATTGGATGCCTTATAAGTCAGATATGACATTTGTTAAGAATATGCCAATCTGAGTCATCATCATCATTTCAGCCGAAAGACGTCCACTGCTGGACATAAGCCCAATACTCGAAACTCAGACCGGTCCTGTGTTACTCGCTTCAGTCGCTTCCACCGGTTTCCCACTAGAGATCTTCTACTATCTAAAGTCCCGCGCCTTCACATTTCAAAACGCTGCAATGTATTTAAAAAGCACCACCAACACTCTCCACACATGTGTGCGTGCTGAGACAGCCATCAACTATGCGTTGAGAGTGTTCGTGGTGCTTTTTAATTAATAAAAAAGTTTTAAAGCGTTTTGAAATGTGAAGGCGCTGGACTTTAGATAGTAGAAGATCTCTACCTTCACGAGATGGTCGCTCTATCTTGTTGGAGGCCTACCGACTGCTCGTCTCTCGGTTCGCGGACGCCACTCGAGAACTTTCTGGCCCCAGCGGCTATCAGGCCAATTTGAGTAAGATGGAACCAATTAGTATACATAATAAAGATAAATTTCACAATAACATTTCTCGCTGCAACCTGATGCAACCTCGCGTGGTATATCAAGATTTACAAAGATGTGTCGATATGATACAACTTACATATATAAAATGGGATCTATAGGAAAATCACGTATTATTTCGATAGTTTTCAAGATGTCTTAAGGCTTGTGCTGAATAATGAGTAAAAATGACGACAGTTTATTTGCTTTGTTTTATCGCTGCGGTGAGTTAATTATTGTAATTTACAATAAGTATGTTTTTTTTTATTCAAAGTCAAAGTGATTTATTGGTTGACGATTGAAATTGACACTTAAAGTACCTATCACTTCACTATCTCTTGATTGATCTTCAAAACTTTTTTGTTGACAAAAAATCTTCAAAAAAAAACATCTTTATCTCATTTCGTTTGTGTTTTCTTGAAACTGATTTGAAACAATAGTACAAGGTCTACAGAGAATGGGTATTATTTTGGATTCGTAAGACTTTAATTGAATCATAAATAAGTACTCGATTTTGTCATAAAAGGTTTTTGAGGAAGAATGGAATAATTCTTCTTCCTACGCAATATTATTTCAATTGGAATGTTACGTTCATTATATGCTTCCATACATATTTTCGGAAATATATTTATTACAATTTAATTTCCATTTTCCAGGTGGCAGCTAATCCAGTATTCCAGAGGATACAGCTGTCTCCATCGTGTCCATCACAGATGTGTCCATCATCCTTCCCTGCGGCAATACCAGCAGCCTGTCCAACACAAACATGTTCGCCCCAGGCCTTTCCAGTACAAACATGTTCGTCCCAGGCCATTCCAGCACAAACATGCTCATCCCAGGGCATTCCAGCATCCTGCCAAACCTGTCAGAACAACCAACTCCAGAACAATCAAATCCAGAACAATCAACTTCAAAACCACCAACTCCAAAATATATTGTCCACCATACCAGTAGTAGTTCGCCCTTCAAACAACTGCCCTTGTAACAACTGTGCTCCTCAAAATCAAATGGTCAGCCAACCAGTAAACCAGGAGGCCTTGGGTCAATTGGTTTTAAGTCAAATTTTGGGACCACATGTGCAAAAACTGTTAACTCCCAACGGCAAAAGTTGTAATCAATGTGAAACACAGAAAGCAGGTGTAGTGCCTAACGTTATTAACAACTATATCATAATACCTCCAGAGTATTATAAAGCTAATGAAACAAATGTAAAGAATGGCGATAAAGGGATTCAAGACGCAGATGCGGTTGGAAATCGCAAACAGAAAATAAATAAACAGATAGACAAAGAGACAGCTAAAACGCTTCAAGATATGATATTAGATTTTTTGAAAACTCACCAAAATGAAGATGGTAGTGTGAATAGTGTTGGACGAAGAAAACAATCTGGGAAACGCGGAAAACAAAGAAATAAAGGTAATTCAAGTTGTTTATGCGAAGAAAAAGAATCAAACACTTGTCCTTGTGATGAGAAAGGTGAAGAAAATAGAAATGGAGCGGATTTGAAAAAGGCCAAAATTTTACGAGAATTCAATCAATACGTTGAAGACAATAATCAAATGAAAATGATAAACTCAAAGGGGAAGTATGCAGAATACTTGAAAAGTCTAGAGGAAGCAATTGTAAAAGATTTTTGCATAAAGAATCCAACTATCCCAGAAAATATAGCAAAAAGCTTGCTGGCAAATGTTATACGTCAGATCAAAAATCAGGAGATCTCATACAATCGCCACGGTTCTTATTCGCCGATTGAGTGCAACAATGATAATAAAATACCACCCGAAAGAGAAAGATCACAATCTAGTAGAAGACATAGACGTCCTAAGAAAAATAGATCTGACCGACGCAACCAGAAACAAAATGTGAATACACAAAGTAGTAAAGATTGTGACAATTGTAACAAAACAGTAGAATTAAGCCCGACTGTCCTTAATATTGAAAAAGAAACAATCACTACGGAAAAAATAACAACAACCACGGAGAACCTGCCGAAAACAGTTTCTGAATCACAAATTCAGTCAAAGAAAGATTTAGTTGAAAAATTAGATGAAATAAAAGATAAGTTCGCTAAGCTTAACGAAGTTGAAACTACCACAGCGAGCTACAATAGACTCGTTGAATCTTTCCCTGAATTAGGGAACGAAGACAAAGTGCCAACGCTTTACGAAAATGGAGTTGAAGATTTCTATCCTGATTTTAGAGGTGATGCTCCATTTTACGAGAGTGGTGAGGAGTTAAATAGATATCATTACACCACGGATAGGAACGGAATGGCTGAAGGGAAAAGGTACGTTAATCTAAAAAAACACAAATCCTACTTAAGTGACACTAATCCTGAATACACGCTACCTGTACCCGTTGAAGAAGATAGCTTAGAAGCGATAGACAATAAAAATGACGCAGTGCAATTCCGCTCCCCTCCTTTGTTAGAGCTTCCAGATTTCAAAACTAAACAGATAAACAAATATTATGACTCTGAAGAAATAAATGATTTTGTTCCAGATGATTCAGAGAAAGCATCAGTTTATTCCAACTCTAAAACAAATTTTAGAGTGCTAGAGAATGATTTGAGGCCCGTGAAGGTGTTTTCGAAGGACAAAAAGGGTAGGACGAGTATTGAAACGGTGTTGGGACACTCCAAGGTGGTGAGGTATGGTCAAGACAATAAAGATATGCAAGACGAAGGTTCAACGCCTGCTATCACGTACTACTTGCCTGAGGAAGCAATGACTGAAGATCGCATACAATTACCAGATGGAGATGGGATTGTAGTTGCAAAATCAATTCGTGATCTGGAACAAATTTGGGTATAAATTTGTGAATAACTACCTACTATGTAAGATAGTCTGATGGTCTCATTAAATAAAGTTAACAATATAGTTTTTCTTTTCTCAGTAAATTTTACAAACTTCGTAATTTCCTTGGTATGAAACCTCATTACAATACACAATACAATATACTTTACATCACCCTTGGCCATAAAGTGGGATTTTCTGCCCGCTATGCGGAGAGAAAATCTCACTTCTTGGCCAAGGCAAGACGTAAAACTTTTGACAAACCACGGGCGGTAATTCGTAAAGCCCCAGATCGCATATTTATGGCCCTCACCTTTGGTTCGGGCCACAGAAACCTGCGATCTGGGACATTTACGAATTCACCACCCTAGGTCTGTAATGTACTATTATTGAACACCACACAATGAAGTAACACTACGGTCTTATCGGTTAATAGCGATCTCTACCAGACAACCTTTGGATAGTAGAGATGAAGAAAAACAAACTGGGTAAACCTCATTCATTCTATTCTAAATTTCATAACCCAACTCAAAATAAGATGAACACCCCAGTCTTAGGAAAAGTTAAAACCAGCCATGGACACGTTTTCTGTGATTAGAGGCCACAAACAAGTATGGCGGGTAGAGAGTAAAGGAGCAAGTTTTCGTCCCCAGCCGCGTCAGCAGTGCTATCTGAAGGCGCTACTGCAGATTAAGCGACTAAGTGGCGCGAAACTTGATATTTTACAGTTGTGACCGCAGTGCCATCAAATCATCCAGATACGGTGGACACTTTTGGAAGCATAGGTAAAGATTGTTGATTGTTGTAGAATAATCAGAAATGAGGATATCCGCAGTAGAACTAGGGTCACCGACATAGCCCGAAAAATTGCGAGCCTTAAGTGGCAGTGGGCGGGGCACATTGCACGCAGGACTGATAACCAATTGGGCCGGAATGTTCTCGAGTGGCGTCGGCGAACCGGGAGACGAGCTGTCGGTAGGCCTCCAACAAGATGGAGCGACGACCTCGTGAAGGTCGCGGGAAACCGATGCAAAGCAAGTAGCACAGGACCGGTCTGAGTGGCGAGCCTTGGGGGAGGCCTATGTCCAGCAGTGGACGTCTTTCGGCTGAAATGATGATGATGTAAATTGTGCTCCATTAGTTCCATTACCGCAGCTCTCCATATTCAGAAGTTCACAACGTTATTGCTTATGTCATGAGAGTTGTATTGCCAATTTCTGGAGCCTTGCTTTCTAATTTTCAGTTGACTTGTTTGTCTTTGGCTTCGTTTATCCGCAAAGTACGTTTTTTTGTTTGATAGGTTGACTTAATAATAAAATAGGAATAGTCGCGTTCTTAGCTGTTGTTTAAGAAAAATGTTTTAGCGGTTATCAATCGGCTCTTCTCTGCTGTCGTCAGTCGTGAGTATGTCGGGACTATTTAAAATTTTACTTAACTACTTACTTACTACTACTACAGCCTATTTGCGTCCCACTGTTGGGCACAGGCCTCCTCTCATCACGAGAGGGTTTGGGCTATAGTCCCCACGCGGGCCCAGTGCGGATTGGGGACTTCACACACATCTTCGAATTACTTCGCAGATTCGTGCAGCTTTCCTCACGATATTTTCCTTCACCGAAAAGCACAGTGGTAAATTCAAATTGAATTTCGCACATAAGTAAACTTAGAGGTGCGAGCCGGAATCGAACCCCCGACCTTCTGCATGAGAGGCGGTAGGTCGAACCACTAGGCCACCACGGCTTCGACGACTTACTTAGATTGCTTTTAAATTCTTCACATGTCTCGAGAGGCAACCTCATGAGGATAACATACTAAAGTGCAATCAATCTAATAGTATTCCATACCGATTTCCCAAAAAAAACACTAAAAATTCGTCAATACAGACAAAATAATCAAATTAACAATACGAGTAACTAATATTGAATTATGAAGTTTATGGTAATTTTGAACCTATAGTTTGAAAACTTGTGGGGAACATGTTTTTTATCCTTGTAACATAATTGGATAAATAAGGAAAAAAACAATTTTAGTAATTACATGATCAACATTTATTATCAATACAATGTATAAATTAACCCTTAAAACTAATTAACATTTATTGACACAATCAAATATGAAATACCTACAGTTGTCTAATTATTCTTTCTTGACCACTAAAGAAGAAACACTCATAAACCTGGATTAATACGTTCTTATTTTTAAATGAAAAAACCATCTGCAAAATGTCTTAAATATGAAGATTGTACGTTGGAAAATAAATGTAAAGTTCACACGGAGTAAGTAGGTAAGGTAGGTACATAGACCTTTTTGCACCAAACAGCGCTGACATGGTAACCTCGAGTCCGACTCAGTCTTTATTGCATCAACCACATTTGAAGGACTCATCATCATCATCATTTCAGCCGATAGACGTCCACTGCTGGACATAGGCCTCCCCCAAGGCGCGCCACTCAGACCGGTCCTGTGCCACTCGGATCCACCGCGTTCCCGCGACCTTTACAAGGTCGTCACTCCATCTTGTTGGAGGCCTACCGACAGCTCGTCTACCGGTTCGCGGACGCCACTCCAGGACTTTCTTGCCCCATCGGCCATCAGTCCTGCGAGCAATGTGCCCCGCCCACTGCCACTTAAGGTTCGCAATTCATCTTTTTGAAGGACTACTACTACTACTACTACTACAACAGCCTATTTACGGCCCACTGCTGGGCACAGGCCTCCTCTTATCACGAGAGGGTTGGGCTATAGTCCCCACGCGGGCCCAGTGCGGATTGGGGACTTCACACACAACCTTGAATTACTTCGCAGATGCGTGCAGGTTTCCTCACGATGTTTTCCTTTTGAAGCGTTTTGAAGGACTGGTCAAAGTTAAATATGGCTGTTGTCAAGAAGAGAGTTGTTGAGAAGGCTCAAAGTCACTCAGAGGGCAATGGAGAGGGCTATGCTCGGGGTTTCTCTGCGTGATAGAATCAGAAATGAGGATATCCGCAGTAGAACTAGGGTCACCGACATAGCCCGAAGAATTGCGAGCCTTAAGTGGCAGTGGGCGGGGCACTTTGCTCGCAGGACTGATGGCCGATGGGGCCGGAAAGTTCTCCAGTGGCGCCCGCGAACCGGGAGACGAGCTGTCGGTACGCCTCCATCAAGATGGAGCGACGACCTCGTGAAGGTCGCGGGAAACCGGTGAAAGCAAGTAGCACAGGACCGGTCTGAGTGGCGAGCCTTGGGGGAGGCCTATGTCCAGCAGTGGACGTCTTTCGGCTGAAATGATGATGATGATGATGAATCCATCATATTTTCCTATACTAGTGTTAAATTTAACGAACGCAGCTTAGTCGACGGATAGTCCTCAAAATATAATCGTTCCAAATTCAGATACAAATTCGTAAGGAATCTGTTTATTCCAAGGGTAATAAAAATCTTAACATTTTATTATGTAGACCTCGTTCAATCTTTAGACAAGATTACATGCTACGCAGTTGTTGAATGCTCACAAATCTCACAATTCCATGTTTAGCGCTTGGCTCCAGGTGGGTTCTAATTTGTGTCTATGCAAAAGGGCGTAAATTTTGAATAAATACACAGGCTTTGGAAATACATAGGCTGAGACTAGAAAAAAATCATCAACTAGTTACTTTATAATAAGTACTGCAAGAAGAATCCAATTAATTACTTCCAGCAGTTATAACATTTACATTAGAGTATGATGCTTTCGGTATAACGTTCAAACTGATTCGCCTCATTACTCGCCTTTTTCATTTTATAAATCGACGAACTTTGTTGCATGTAGGGAAAAGAATTTGATTTAAAAGAATCATAAGCGGCAAAACCGGATGAGAACTCGTGTTGTGAATTTGATATCGGTGGAAGATATTCGTTGCAAGCAACCGGTATATTAGACACCGGTGATCTGGTTGTACATAGTGATGCAGATCCTAGAGGTAAGTAAGGGGCTAAAGGCTCTGCGACATCTAAACGTAACGGTATATCGATATCTGAGTTGGAAATAAATCGAGTTTTAGTTGGATTTACAGGTGGTAGCTTATTTACAGCTGTCGGAATAGCCTTAGAGATAAGTTGCGAGATAATATTTTGTGTTAAAGAAGATGCTAGCCTATTTAAAGATGAGAAGATTTTGCTTGGTTCAAAGATGCTGTTTCGCGGTACAACCGTAGATGAATAGGCTGTTACTGGTGAAGTGGCGAATGGTTGTATAATTGTGTATGACGGCGGGGAAGAAGGAAAAACGAATGGTAGATTAGAAACAGGAGGAACATAATTATCAGATGAGATAACTTGTATAGGAGGCACAGCGGATGCTGGTGAAGGCATGCTATTTACAAATGAAACTTGCGGGAGTGACTGAACTGGATTAAAATTGGAACCACTGATTCCATTGATTACTGCAGAAGTAGATGCCGCTACGTTGTTATTAATATTATTATTTAATAAGGTTAATAAAGCTTGGAGATTATTACTTGGAAAACAGTTCTGATTGTAAATAACAGGTTGATTCATTTGGGGTGCTGAATTTGTGTACGATTTTGGAAGATTAATTGTTGGTAAAGAAGGAGCAAGAGTTAGTAAAGATGTTGGAGGAACTATGACGTATTCATTATTATTGAACTGACTTTGTGTAGAACTTAAAGTTGGAGTTAGTAAAATATTATTAGAGCTAAATAATTTGTCCTTTAAAGGCACAGAGCAAATAGAAGGATTAACAGGACTTTCAGAACTTTTCAGTGAGTTATTTGGTAATGTTATAGTATTACTAAATTTTAATCTAGGCAAGTCATTATTACGTGTGTTAATAGCAGGAGATATTAACCCAAAAGGTGAAAAGCTGCTAATTGTTGGCGTATTTTGAGGAGAGACTATTTTCGTAGGAATAACTGAAGATACCGGATCTAAAGATGATAATCGGTTTAAAGGCATTGGTGAAATTTGAGAACTAGTAATTGAGTCGACAGCATTCGCAGATTGAACAATATTATTAGGAGTTGCTACTAAATTGTCGTTATAAGTGGGTGAAGATGCAAGACAATTCAGCTTGTTACTATAAGAAGGATTATTCATTGTTTGTGTGGGTATTGTAGGATTTTGTGAAATCATAAGTTTTGTACTATCTTGCAAGGTACCGATATTATTATTACTCAACACTATGTTATTTCTTTGCTGATTCAAACCATTGTTTGACATGGCTTCTGGGAAATTCGAATAACTATTTTGTTGCGCTAAAATTTTACTAACCTCGGCAGTATTATTTTTTCGTATAACCAATTTGTTATTTGATTTCGTAAATAGAGTTAAAGGATCATTTTTGTTATTGTCAATGACTGTATTTTTATTACAGTCATTATTGAAATTCTGTGTAGAGACAATCGGTGATTGAATATTGCTATTTGAATAGATCATTTCATTGTTTTTATTTACACTTTGAGCCACTTCCGAGTTACAGTTTTGATTATTAACATTTTGTTTATTTACTCGCTTATTTAGAAGTGGTAAGGATATTAACTGGGGACAACCTTGATTGTTTTCTTTTACAGTATTTGTAGATACATAATTGAAGTTATCTTTAATAGAGTTTTGCATGTTATTTTGTGAAATCTGGTTAGATTGTGAATTAATTAAAATGTTGTTATTGTTACTTTGGACTTTATTAAAGTAGTTACTACTGAAATAAATAGTGTCACCAGAACTTACAGGAATATTTTTTAGTTGAGGACATCCTTGATTGTCATTATTGGGATTAGTGAATTGAATATTTGTTTTAAATTCAGGTTGAACTAAATTTTTGTTATTTACATTTATTAGATTTTGGCATGACTGGTAACTGGGCTTTTCATTGCTTTCTACGTTAGCGATAGTTTGAGAACTAAAGCTTTGAAATGGTTTATTTTTATTACAATTATCGATGTTGCTTAGTGGTTGATTATAAACTAATTTACTATCTCCTTTATCAACAAAAACAGGACGGACATTGTTATTGTTTTCTACATTCTGAACAATTTGTGTATTTAATGAAACTTTGTTCATATTTTTATCTGTATTAAGATTTGATAGTGGTTTGTGGCCATTAGAATTAGTATTGCTTGGTTTTAGTTCACATTGTGAAATTCTTTTAGGCACATTTGGCATGAAAATAACTTGATTTGAATTATTTTTTATATTGCAGTCGCCAATAGTATTTGTATTTTGTAAAACTGTATTGCTTGGTCTTGATTCTGTAAAGGAATCGACATTATTTAATGAAGTAACTAAAGATTTAGGGCAGCTATCGACTTGGTCTTGAGATTTAAATACATTATTTGACATTGAGTTTAGAGATTTAGAAAGTGAATCAGTTCTGATATTTGATCGAGTATTGACATTACTTCGAGATGCTAAAGAGTTTCTATTTAACGATTGTAATTTATCTATATTGAAGAACTGAGCTGATTCTCGGTTCTTATTGAAGCAGTCATCAGTATTTGGCTGGACAGAAATTACTTGTCTGTTTAAGGGTTTTTCTTGCGTCAAAGTAGAGAAATCATTTGGTGATGATACAAAGAGTTGGTCATTGGTTTTATCTAAATTGCTACCAGTTATAGAATTTGGTGTGTAACCAACTATAGAATCGGGCTTTGCAGTAGGAAAAAGAATGCCACTAGGAGACTGTGTCGAAACGGGAAAGTATGTTTTACAATTTGAAGCTACATTTGATAAAGGTTGTTGAAAACGACTTGAATAAAAATTCACCTGTGTTACACAATCAGTATTTGGTTTTTCGGTACATAAGTTTAAAGGCTCTATTGCTTGGTATGGCAATAACTGCGGCTGTGATGATACACAAATAGTATCCCGAGATGGTCCTTTCACAGATTCAACATTAATATTGAGATTTGGAACTATATTAAAACTGGGAGATATTGCAGAAGTTGACTCAGTTAAATAAGCATTATTAGAACTAGGTGAAAGACAACATGAAGAAACTTTCCTTGACTCAAGTAAAGGCGACGATTGTTCTACAGCTGATGGTTGTTTGTAAATAGGAGACGCAACTAAGTTTAATTTAGACGGTGTGCTTAAAGGAACCCAATTTATATTTTCGAAATCAGCTAAATAGTTTTTAACGGGTACATTTTGTGATGACATTTCTGACGGACTGATAATTATAAAATTTGTCAATGCCGATTCTGCCATTACAGATGAATCATTTGTTACCAAATCATCATTAGAAATTATAGGAGTAGACGCCGGTGTTGATTTCTCGTTTGAAGTTTCAGTCGATGATCTTAGAGATGATATCGATGATATACTCGCAAAAGGTAGTCCGCTGACGACATTGATTGTAAATAACTGTAAATATAAAGAAATTGCGTTTAGCTAGGTTCCTAAAACCCTGAAATGTGTTTCAAGGATAAAGAAAATAAGTAAAGTATCTAAAAAAAGCATGATTTCTGTGAAAATGTTGGTTTTTGATTGCACAATGGGCCGCTAGCAAATTGGTGAAGATTGTGAATAATAGTAACTCTCGTGTCGCTGAATTAAGAATACAAAATACAAAAATACAATACAAATAATTTATTGTGAGATTTTGGGTAACAAAGGGGTTTTTAAAACATAATAAAGATGCGACACATTCGGCTAATAGAAGCCATACAATATTTAGGTAAAATAAGAAATATCTACATAGACTTATAGCAGAATCGCAATACTGCAATAAATATCCATGTTTCACGTACCTGGCAGCAAATGACAATAAATACAGATAAATTATTTAATATGGGCACGCCCATATTGAACTGAGGCCGTGAGGCAAATGGCCAGAATTTTCAAATCGACACACATTAATAACTTTAATCTTTACAAAACTTTGAAAGCGTTGCAAGAACTGTAATAATTACAAACCGTAAATGTGATTGTGACATTAGTTTTTTTAGAATTTTCATATCATAATTATTAATTATGTATCTGGAGGGTTCCAATACTACTACTACTACTACAGCCTATTTGCGTCCCACTGCTTGGCACAGGCCTCCTCTCATCACGGTTTGGGCTATAGTCCCCACGCGAGCCCAGTGCGGATTGGGGACTTTACACACATCTTTGAATTACCTCGCAGATGCGGACAGGTTTCTTGATGAGGTTTTCCTTCACCGAAAAGCTCAGTCGCCACCAGATATATGTTAGCAGGCAAAGTGGTCATAAATATTTGGACACTACTACTGATAAAATAAATAATGAAAAATACTTGCTACTAGTAACCGGTGAAAGAATTTTCAATATTGCTTCAGTAGGTAGCTTTTGAGTTTAGGTATCAATATTAGTTACAATGAAACAAACGAAAAAATATATTAGCCGTCCTCCGCTGTTTAGCCCGCGTAAATCCCATTTTCCCGTTCCCGCGGGAATTTTAGGAAATCCTCTCTAATTGCTCCCGTACACTCCCCAAGGAGTGTACCTGCATGTCAAGTTTCAGCTGTCTACGAAATCTAGTTTCGCCTCTGCGCTGTCTGTCAGTCATGCAATGAGTAACTGAAGCGAGTTTCATAATATTAACGTTGGTTGATTGATTCGAGCAGGGTTAGAATATTTTATGTCACATTTTATTTGTCTATAGACGTCCACTACTAATGGAATTCACTGTACGGGCTTAGGCCGCCAGTATTCATCGTTCTAATAAAACTTCACAAGATTATATCTTGTTGAATATAATTAACGATCAGTAGGTAACTATGTATTGTTTTTATGTAACCAGTACAAAATGTAATCAAATAATCATTTTCCTTTTATCTAACGTGACATAATGTTACGCTCACTGTAATCATGTTATTTATGTAATAAATGTTTCATACGAATTAATTATCTTTGTAAATTAATTGGAATTAATAATTTTTCACAATAAATTTTATGTGTACTTAGTATGCTGCTTGCTTGTTCTAGTTATACAAATAGATAAACAAGGAATTGCATTATGTACCTAACTCATATAAATTGAAACGTGGAGCTGCTGCTGACACATTTTACCAAAAACAATTCAAAAATAGCGTTCTACTTTTTTAAATAATGGCCAAAGGATACATTGTTTTTGCCTGCATTCAGGCCTTGTGCTTACAGGTAAATTATATAAATATTATATTATTTACAATATTTTACTCTCGCTCTTATTAACATTGCTTTCAAACAGAGAACAGATGTAAAAAAAAACTTACACATCAAAATTGTTTATAAGCATTGCGTCAGGTTATGGAGGGTTGAAGTAAGGTAACGGTGGTGAGGAGAGTGTGTTTTGTTTTGTTGCTTATCAAATCCGCTGCAAACGTTTTCGATTTTGACCACTATCTCAGACGACAATACTGATATATCTTTTATGTTCAATAGGAATTACACGTGAAGTTTTTATCCCTTGTCTGGCCTATTTTTAAATGAATAACCGTGTGAAGCCCGAAACTCGATTCTGGCAGAATTGCGCTATATGTGCAGAAGCCATAAATCAAAAGAAAGAGAGAGAGATACAATACTGATAATTTTCTGGTACATAATTTCAATAAAACCACTACGCAAGGATTGACCGCGATCGCTTTTTTTAATAGACCGTACTAGGTATAGTAAAAATATACAATGAAGAAAGACGAAGCTAATTGATCTAACTGTTTCTAAATGATTTCTAAATGGAAACCAAAGATTTACACTTTTTTCTATGCAACGATCTGAGATTAAAATCTTCTTGCAAACACTAAAAACCACCTAAAAACATATTATGTAAAGAGCTCCCTGTATAAGTACAAACATTAATAATGATGTAACTTAAAAGGGATGTATAAGTGCCCAATCAGTCTAGGTCGTCCTTGAATCAGTACCTACATTGGCCAAATTCCTGACATACTGACGAGAGGCTAAATAAGTACTCGAAACCAACGGGCTTGCATGAAGAGGAGGGATGAATACTTAAATAGAAAGCAAGGGAGGTATGCTTGGATAGAAGCAGGCAGGCGTTTTTCTGTCGGTAGACCTCCAACAAGATGGAGAGACGACCTCGTGAGGGTCGCGGGAAACCGGTAGAAGTAAGTAGCCGAGGAACGGCTTGAGTGGCGAGCCTTGGGGGAGGCCTATGTCCAGCAGTGACCGTATTTTGGCTGAAATGATGATGAGAAGTTTTATTTTGCCTAAATAGACCTGTTTTTATCTAAATAAATAACAAGATAAACATGTGATTCACGATAAAATCCCATACGTGTATTAAGAAATCATGAGAACGATTCTTATATATTTTGACTATTCTGTCACTTGTACATTGTTAAGTTACCTATATTTCGTTTCTGTTTTTCAGGGTGCCTATTCCGCATGCTTACCCAGTACTACCGTAACAGAGACCTGTCCCAGCATTGTGGCTCAGCCCAGCTGTTTCACCACTGTCTCCCCCTGTGAGATAGACTACATCAGTCAATATGCTGTACCGACTGTCCCCATGTTACCCGTACCAAGCGCTACTATAATTCAGGTATTGTCATAGCGACTCAGTCCATACTGACTCAACCTAACCGTGTTTCCAGTTACCATTGTCTCCCCCTGTGAGATAGACTCATCAGTCAATATGTTCCTGCGCCTACAACTGTCCCTGTGTTACCAGGTGCTACTATAATTCAGGTATTTTCATAGTGACTCAGTCCATACTGACTCAACCCAACCGTGTTACCAGTTACCGATCTCTCCCTCATACTCATCAGGTAGTTCAGTGCCTTACTGTCCCTGTGTTACCAGGTGCTACTATAATTCAGGTATTATCATAGTGACTCAGCTCATATACTGACTCAACCCACCCAACCGTGTAACCAGTTACCAATCTCTCCCTCATACTCATCAGGTAGTTCAGTGCCTTACTGTCCCTGTGTTACCAGGTGCTACTTTAATTCAGGTATTATCATAGTGACTCAGCCCATACTGACTTAACCCAACCGTGTTCCCAGTTACCGATCTCTCCCTCATAGTCATCAGGCAGTTCAGTCAGTGCCTTACTGTCCCTGTATTACCAGGTGCTACTATAATTCAGGTATTATCATAGTGACTCAGCGCGTACTGACTCAACCCAATTGTGTTACCAGTTACCGATCTCTCCCTCATACACATCAGGCAGTTCAGTGCCTTACTGTCCCTATGTTACCAGGTGCCACTATAATTCAGGTATTATCATAGTGACTCAGCCCATACTCACTTAAGCCAACCGTGTTCCCAGTTACCGATCTCTCCTTCATAGTCATCAGGCAGTCCAGCGCCTTACTGTCCCTGTGTTACCAGGTGCTACTATAATTCAGGTATTATCATAGTGACTCAGCCCATGCTGACTCAATCCAACTGTGTTACCACACTTACCAGTTACGGTAGAGTATAGATAGTACTGTCCCTGTGATCCTACTTCGGGCATTTCGCTGTATAGCAAGACACAAGTTAGAAGGCGCGCGGTGAAGCGTTTAAGCCGTTGACGCAGAGTCTATTGTTGCTTTATTCGCGCGCGTTCTAAGTTGTGTCGTGCTATACCTACTGTCACTGTGATGCAGGGTCTACCATTTTTCAGGTGTTATCATAGTCGTAGACCATCCAATACTGCAAAATAATGCTGCAAGTACCTACCTACCTCCATGCAGCGGTCGAAGTGCCGTCACAAACAGGCAACCTGGAGTCGAACCTAAATTACAAACAACTGCTACAGGTGTCGCCACGAGAGTTGAGGTAAATGATAATGATAAAGGTACAAAAATAATGGCCATTTCATCAGTACGAAAGAAGAACAGTAAAATTAAAATCCCGGTATCATTACATGACATGTTTTTGTGTTGCGTTTACTTCGACTCTCGTGATAAGAACACTCCGGTACATACTTACTACTCCGCCTATGGTTCATCTCATCCCATCCCATGAAGGTAAGGTATGGTAGATTACTGGTATTAGCCTTCATGGGATTGCCAAGGTATTGTTACCATTTCGGAGCTCCATGTATGCTTTTGGCTACCATCACGTTTTTTGGTGCCGCTTCAGCTGTCCAGACGTAAGTATATGTCCTTTAACTTTGCAAAACTTGTGTAGAAACCTTCATTTTATCTAAGCAAGACTTTTAATACAGCAACTATATCTCTGCTGCTCTGTCTGCTGAAACTGCATCATCTAGGTATTCTAGGTAATTAAGGCAGTTAATTATAGCTTATAAGTGCTTCCAAGCATTAAGTATAATCTAGGAAAATTTATTGCTCTACGGTGGCATTATAATCGCCGTCCGGCCAATTTCATTTGCATATAGTTCACTCCCACTCCTACTGTAACGTGAGATTAATATCTTTGAGTGGGCAAGTATAATGCACTGTATATAAGTGAATTTATGACCCAAAGAATAACTATTTTTGACTTCTTTTTTGCGATGATCATAACTAATAATGCATTTGAAAAATAAAGCCACAAGTGCGTCTAAAGAACAGGTTTTTATTTACAAATAGCTTCTCTTTTCCCATTGACTTTAAGTGTATGTTATTTACGATTATTCACATTTATTCATTCACATTTTTCAATATTCACAGGACGGCACCGTAGCCAATAACCTGGCGAACGCTCTTCAACTCCTCATCGTCAGCAATTTACTCAGCAACACGTTACCTACCACTGACATAATCAACCTAGGCGTGCAACCAGCCTTGCAATTCGCGCAACCAGCCTTGCAATTCGCGCAACCAGCCTTACAAATCGCGCAACCACCCCTGCAAATCGCGCCGCCTCTATTGCAGTTCTTACAACCAGCGTTGCTCGGTTCTGGTTGCGGCCGTGGTTGCGGCTGTGGTGGCGGCTGTGGGTGCGGCTGTGGTTGCGGCTGTGGCTGCGGTGGACTGAACTATATATTTTGAATAACTGCTTGATTTGTTCTGTCAAACAATAAATGGTGTTTAAAAGCATAGTCGGTGTAATTTTGTCATTACCTGCGTATTTAAGAGTTGCCAGTGAACTCATCATTTCTCAACTTTTCAAACAAGCTCTTATTTATAGTTAATCAAGATATTTATAGTTAAACTAGCTTCTGCCCGCGACTTCGTCCACTTTTTCCGGAATAAAAAGTAGCCTATATATTGACTAGTGTTAAGAACCACCTCCATACCAAATTTTGTTGAATCCCGTCCCGTCCAGTAGTTTTCGAGATAAATCCGAACATACATACATTTTTTTCTAAAAATCGTTATTTTGTGTTCGGTAGCATTTACATAGTCCCCTCGACTTGATAGTTTCTTTTAATTTTCAAGTTTCAGACGCGACTTCCTCTACAGACTTTATTATTAGTATATAGATGAATGAATGATTGGTTCTGATGATGAATAAAATGGATTTGGTGCCAATATCCAAAAGAGGCAAAATAAAATGCAATAAAATTACAGCCAGAAACCCAAACTTAGTTTTTGAATGGAGAAAACTAAAATGGTGGTCGTTTCTTTATTCTTGTGCTCCACTATTAAGTATTTTTAATACTTGGTGGCAATCTGATTTTATCTGATAAAAATAAAAGAAAACGTAGGTAACAAACGCTCTTTACATCTGTATGGATAGTCGATTAATGTAACTACCTAGGTTTTTAAAGTCTATATGTATTGGATACCTAATCAATTAACGTAAATTAAATATTTACAGCTTAAGAGACAGTTTGCCCTATTTTCAGGTCGATAAGATATGAAAAACTAAGATAAAAAAGACTCCTTAGTATCCAGTGCTCTTTTCAAAAATTTAGACATTTGGAATTAATGTGATATGGAAATTGAGTTGCTAAAAAATTAAGGTACGATATAGTACTTGATACCTACCTGATCGCGAAGACGAGAAGAAGAGTCTGTCGTGAAGGTCGCGGGAAACCGGTGGAAGCAAGTAGCACAGGACCGGTCTGAGTGGCGAGCCTTGGGGGAGGCCTATGTCCAGCAGTGGACGTCTTTTGGCTGAAATGATGATGATGACCTACCTGATTAGGTATTCATAAACAACATATTATTTAGGTTGTTATAGACTATTTTCCTATATAACTCGTTAATGCAAAATGAAATTAAAATAATGTAATGCGGTTTTAATGGTTTGGACGGAAATTATTTTCCTTTGTTGATTATATTTTCCTCGACATGACGTTAAACTGTCGCACACTTCTGCTTGAGTCATCAAGTATGAGTGTGATGACTGACTAGGGCGCAACTATGATGGCGGTCTAGTCAGGTAGGCAATGTCAGAGCAGGGTATTGTCTTAGAGCGGTGGCGGAGGAGTGATTTCAGATCACCAACGACGGCGCTCATGAGCCGAGTCAGAAGGCTTACTGCTCACCCACCAACACGCATTGGACTAGCGTGGTGGGTTACTCGTCCAAACCCCCCCACAATATGGACTCACACAATCAGCACCGGCCCCTAGTGCCCGGCGGATTTTAGCTTGCGAGTTGTCGTTAGATTCGTCTTAATCGTGAGAGTGACACTGGGTACATCAAAATTGCAAAAAAACAAAATGGCTGACTTTTGGACGCATTTTAAACGTTTCAAAAAATATTTTTTTCGTCAAAGCCTATCGAGTCGATCACAAAAATATATCTATAATGTGAAGTTTGATTGCAGTCGGGTTTTATATTTTTGCAAATATCGAGTTATTGACTTCTGCGCATCGATGGTCGGTCACCGCTCAAGTAACGTGCCGATGCCTATACCTTGTCATGTAGCTGGCTTTTAGAAACGTATGCCTATTATGGGGAAGATGGGGTAATTCTCTAACCAGAACCACCTAGAACAGAGCCAAAGGATAAGAGCCAAAGGATATAAAAGCTCAGGCCATTTTGTATATGATTTTCCATACAACGTTTTCATTGCTGTTGAGTGTACTTATATTATTTTAGCACGTAGAATTGAATAGGTACCTAATTTCCATCTTTTCCACCTCCTTTTTGCCTTCGTTTGGAAATGCATTGCTGAGTGAAAAATTCTTATTCCCTTTATGCTCTGCCTCAAGCTATCTAGCAACTTTTCGTCAAAGATTTTAATCGGCTTAAGTATGAAAACCGAAGAGCCCTGACGTGATGGCCTAGTGGTTCGACCTACCGCCTCTCATGCAGAGGGTCACACCTCGCATTTGCGAAGTCATTCAAAGATGGGTGTGAAGTCTCCAATCCGCACTGGGCCCGTGTGGAGACTATAGCCCAAACCCTCTCGTGACGAGAGGAGGCCTGTGCCCAGCAGTGGGACGCAAATAGGCTGTAGTAGTAGTAGTAGTAGTACCTAGTAGTAAGTATGAAACACAACAGAGTAAGCCCCAAGCCGCTAACCTTGGGTTAGCCTCTTAACCCACGTCAAATTCATACAAATAAATCACAGTTAAGCGGTTAACCCGAAGTTTTAAGAAGCGGCTCGGCTTAGATACTTTCTTATTTAAATGATTAGTTGTCTTCCTTGAACGTGGTACAAAGTTTGAGACGTGACATAAACATAAATAAAGACAAGAAAACTAGTGCATTCACCTTTGACTGAGGTGTCGAATTCATAATACCTACCTTACTTGTAATTAAGCAATAGTTATCGATGTATGCATATACTTATTTGTTTACAATGTGTACCTACATGTGCGTTCTTTTTTGTCATATTACTCAGAAATACGTGCAATTTTTTTTGTTAACGAAGTGGAAATGCTTTACGCTTGCCCCCAAAGGCTAACGCCATTTGGGAAGGTTATGTGGGACTCTCCCCGCGTTACCCCGACCCCGAATGGGAAGGAGTTTGGCGGGCCTACCCTCTGAAACCACTCTGTTATGGGAGCCCCATGGGATCTTAGAGCATTCGAGTCCCCATAACACGTATCGCCCTGAAAGGGCAACACTCACCTCATACGGGTGGCAGGAGTGAGGTGCCATATTAGGCCCCTCTGAACAGCATTTTTTCATTTATTTCGCTAACCTGCGCTCTCCCACTGCTGGGCACACCCATTCCTCGCGTTCTTCAACATTTATTCATATCCATATTTAATATTATAAATGCGAAAGTAACTCTGTCTGTATGTGACCTCTTCACGCTTCAACCGCTGGACCGATTTGGATGAAATTTGGTATGGACATAGTTGGAGTCCCGGGAAAGGACATAGGCTAGGGCATAGCTTCCGCGGGAGCGCGATAACCGAATTCCGAGCGGGCGAAGTCGCGGGCAGAAGCTAGTAATATTATAAAGCTGAAAGTTCGTGTGTCTGGATGTTTCTTACTCAATCACGCTAAAAAGGCGTAGCAGATTTGCATGTCACAATTTTCATTTTTTAACCTGGATTTAGGCTACTTTTTATTGTGATTGGTATTTAGTAATTTATAAGCAATTATATTCTACTAGCTTCTGCCCATTTCAATTTGAATTAAACACTGTGCTTTTCGGTGAAGGAAAACATCGTGAGGTAACCTGCACGCATCTGCGAATTAATTCAAAGATGTGTGTGAAGTCTCCAATCCGCACTGGGCCCGCGTGGGGACTATAGCCCAAAAGCCCAAAACCCTCTCGTGATGAGAGGAGGCCTGTGCCCAGCAGTGGGACGCAAATAGGCTGTAGTAGTAGTAGTAGTAGCTTCTGCCCCCGACTTCGCCCGCGTGGAATTCGGTTTTCGCCCTCCCGCGGGAACTAAGAGTTTTCCGGGATAAAAGGTAGCCTATGTCCTTTCCCGGGGCCCCAACCTATCTTCATGCCAAATTTAATCTCAATCGGTCCAGCGGTTGAAGCGTGAAGAGGTAACAGACAGACAGACAGAGTTACTTTCGCATTTATAATATTAACTAGCTTCTGTCCGCAACTTCGCCAGCGTGGAATTCGGCTATCGTGTTCCCGCGGGAACTATGCATTTTTTCGGGATAAAAAGTAGCCTATGTCCTTTCCCGGGGCCCGAACTATTTCCATGCCAAATTTCATCTCAATCGGTCCAGTGGTTGAAGCGTGAAGAGGTAACAGACAGACAGAAAGAGTTACTTTCGCATTTATAATATTAGTATGGATAATATATATTTTATCGTGATTTTGCGATGTAGATGGGGTCATGCCCATTTATATCTGTCAGATCTTTGGATTTATCTTTCTTCCATGTTTTTGAGACAGCCTGTATATAAAAGTCTTCCCTTATTGAGTGACTGATTGATAAACAATGCACAGCCGAAATCACTGCTTGTAGAGAGGTAGGGTCCTTGGGGATTGCAGAGGCGCATTTAGATAGGGAGAGCGGGAAAAAGGTACCTACGCGGGACTATACTTACCTTAATAAAAGGATAATAATGAAAAGTCGAGAAGGGTCATACACAGAACGCGAAAACAGGGGTCTTTCCTGTGGACAATGCAATAGTTAACTTTTTGGGTATACATAACTTATGTTTTTGTCATACAGGTTACAAGAGAGGATTTGTATGTACATGTATGTAAAGGCCCAGCAGGAAATTAGGCTTTAAAACCCCTTAACTTTGGGCTGTCCACAGGATAGATTTGTAACCTTAACTCATACTAAAAAATGTGTATGACTCAGAAACGCCATGCTTAGGTACTTGCGACTTATTTCATTCCCAATAGACTGAAACAGACACTAGATTCTAAAACCATAAATAAAAAAACCGTACATATTTTAAGCATTTTGTTCATTATTTCGAAAACAGAAACGTCGATTGAACCTGTACACATTTGAAGCATTTTTTTTAATAAACACATTCTTTAATCCCTGTGATCTTCTTTCTTTCAAACCTACAACCTACTACCTGTATTCTGGACAAATAAATGATTGGAAAAACCGTTGAACCAACATCGTTTCAGCGCCATCTACACTAAGTTAAGGTAAACTAGGAACTAGTACTACTAGTAGATGTAGGATAATCCGTTCCCACAGGAGCAAGATGGAAGGATCAGCTCAGGAGAAGTTGGCAGCGTGTTGGACAGCAAGTTGGAGACCAGCAGAAGCTGCAGGGTGTTCGCCAGGTTGTTGGCTACGCTGTTATCCTGTAAGTTAAAATTAAGTAAGTAAGTAATTCATATAAAAGCATTACATTTTGTTACAAGTGAACCGTCTGACGCGGTGTTTCGACGTCAACTTAAGAACCTTTTGTTGGAACATCCGTTATATTCTGTTAAAGAATACATGGACTTAGATTTATAAATTTGTAATATATAATTTGACATACCAATTGTACCATTAATCCTATTCCTTGTTAACATTAATTCTTATTTTGGTATGAAAAGACGATCCTAACGGTGAAACATTTTATTCCTGATTTTCTTTTTATTTTGATTTTGTATTCTTTCTGACGATCTCAATGTGAAATTCTCTTATTTTGACATGTAAAATATGCTGTAATTTGATATTGAGAAATAAATGTCTATGTCTATGTCTATGTCTACATGCACAATATCGTGCCAAACTGCAAAACAGTTCTCGGCACTTTTGCTCTTGGACGTTATTTTATAATTCTAAGTAACGCTTAACAACTTAGTACTTGAATAAGTTGTACCTACATTCAAGTTTACAATGAAATTATAGTAAATTACAGTGAAAACAATTTATCATTGTATGTAATATTTGTTTCGAATATAACTATGCAGCTTCGTCAGTCTTGCGGCCCAATTGACGCGTATTCAAAGCTAAATAAAAAGAAAATAACATCCTGGCAACACCAAACTGTCATTCTTAGTTCTCGCGCCCTCCGACGCGATATTTTTTTGTTGATATCCAAGTTTTTAATTATTTTATTCTATAAAACTTGCTAAAAAGGATGATTCAACAGTTGCAAATGTATATAAAACTTGAAATAAGTGTGGACTACAACATATATGGTCGAAATCCCTCCTTGTGCAGTGCAACAGTATCGGTGTACCTAGTTTGGGTCCCCAAAATGAAAGATACTTAAGTGAGTGAGTATGTAAATACCTATTTGAAAAACAGAGTCGTGGCTATCTACATAATCTATTTATCATAATAAAACAAACAATGAAGCGATCTATATTTCCGTTCTTCAAAAGTTAGGTTATAATTTTTCGCTACTGCCGAACCGAACATCAAACAGTCTAAATAGGGTATTTCAAACAGTGAGTTGAACGAGTAGCCAGTGCATATATATCTTTTGTCAAATAAATAGTAAAGATGCTGAAACACCTCCAGATGATTTGGGTGGCCAGTACCTTTATTGAAATCAAAGGGTGTCCATTCCATACGAAGGACACCCATATCAAAGATCGTAGCTATTGCAGTTCCCTTCTGGCATAACTATCTATTCTTACAGTCACAGACTTATATTATGATGCAGTGCTCCGCACCGCTAGGTAAATAAATAGTACATCTTTATACATATGGTTTTAATACTCGATACTATATGCATTTATGCATAAGAACACCCAAATAATGGGCCTCAGTTGATTAATTTAACTGTATGTTCTAGTTCTAGGCATAAGATTGTTGTTTTTCAAAAACCCTTTCAAACATTTTTATTACCTACTTAAAAATGTACAGAAAATGATCAGTGAAATTAAAAACTTGGTAGTCTTTAGTAATATATTGCAAATTTTAAAGATCAGAACCAATTTCTATCATATATTTTAAAGTTCTTAAAATATTGATCACCCGAACTTATTGGAACTCATAATGCCTATTTACTTGATTTTTTAGTTTGATGTTGTGAGATGTTGTATATTGGAGGGTCTCCCCTGAATTACTGTGTCCTGTAGACTATAATATGAGAATATAAAGCATATTTAGATAACCCATTTAGACAGTAAATATTTATTTGCATTATATGTAAATGTTAGACACGCTGACAATCATTGCACATGCACATATAGGTACTATTTCTTACCAAGTATTAACAAGCTTTTTAGGTCACAATGTCAATGGACTGGACTAAGTAACAAGCGTACAGCTTAGCATATGGATGCATGAGTAAGATAGACATACTTAAAAATAACATTTAGTAATAAAATGTTTAGGTTTAAAGAGGCACATGAATGAGTATGTACCAAATCTAAAGTTAATGACAAGAAATAAAAGTGGTTAAAAACTTAATAATTATACATTGTTAATGTATTAAAAATTAGAGACAATATTCTTGACTTGAGGACTTTCTAAGCATTCCAACCTTTCATGGCCGGATTTTTATTGTTATTTTGAGTACCTTAATGGTCTTTTGAGGAAAGGTATTTCCACATTATACAGTTTTTAGTAATGATGTTGGTAGTCATATTATGAGATTTATTTTTAGATTAGATTAGAAATCGAACCTTCCAAATTACAAATTTAGACAATGGGCTTTATTTATTTTGCTTACTGAAAATAGAAGTAATTCCGATAACGAATAAGACCATCTGTATAACCATATGATTGCAATAAAAATTGAATTGAATTGAATTGAATTAACTATCAATAAACCTAGTAATAAGTTTTCTTTTCCTTTAAATGATCTACCTGGTAATTCTACTAAGTAGGTACTTTTGAAAAATTTCTTGTTTTCTTTTGTACTCACATGGATAAAGTCATTTTACTACAATTATTTGTTTATTTTTGTTTTCATTACCCCATATTCATTTAATGTAATGGTAACCTGGACTTGAGGTCTATTAGAAATATGGACGCCTGCGCAAAATATTATAGCAATGCGTCGAATGCTCCCATTTGTCGTCTACGTTCCGTAGGCTTATTATTATTATTGCCCTTTTCAGGATGGAAATAATATTTTCAGTTACTGTACTGGGATACAAAACTTGAGAATTTAATTATCACAAGATATGAATTGTACATACAGTAGTACATTATAAGCAATCTTAAACACCAACGGTGTAAACTGCAGTAAGAGTGCTGCCAGTTTCAAAAGACTTATGTATATTAGTGGCTCAGTTCCCATAGTGATATCCTAATATCATATTTATATAGATGGACAAATATCAGCCATCACTCCTGTCCTGCACATATTGCAACCCTTGCTATGTTTTTAATTGTTACTCAGACACAGGACTATAGACCAAGACAAAAGGCTTAAGTAGTGCTAGTATTATCAGGTGCTATTTTTGTCCTGATTGGGCTACATACCCTGGGCTGGACCCTGGGAACCTTCATGTTGGTATTTTATATCATAGTGTTCTTAGTTTCTAACAAACTTATCATATACCTGGTAGAATTTGTAATTATTTATAATAATTATGCTATTTGCACATGTTGCTCGCATAGTCTGGTCTTCGAGTACAGACAGGTTATTATTTTTCATAAAAATTTGCCTCCTGCTAAAATGCCGACGGCAAAAATTTCATATAACATTTTTTGCGAAGCGATAAGCTTAAAGATTGCTGAAACTAGCGTTACCAATTTTCTGAATAGGGTTGGTAATACATATATGTTCTCATTCAGCATGCAGATGTAATATTTGCTTATTTTCGGATATACCTATGTACAAATTGTACAGGAATGAGCAGCCAGCAGGTTCTGCTGAAGTTCCCGACATAGTTATGTTATGAAAGTGTTGAAAATATTTATTTGGGAAATTATTAAAGAATAATAGTATTTTTAATAAAAGTGAATATACAATACAGTACTATAATTTAAAGTAGCTTCCGTTGGAAACTTTAAACTATTATGAATGAGCATGAGAGACTGTATCACGTTGTGATATGGTATACTTTCGTTGAAAGTTAAAAGCTCGAAGTTATAAGCTCGTGTTGTTTTAGTAATTCACTTTTGACAAAGAGCGTATGACCAATTATTGTCCTTTAGTCTTCCGTTGGAAGATTTTGTTGACATGGTCAGATTATGAAGGTGGTTCTTTATTAAATAAATAAATAAATAAATTATGGTCCTGTAGCCTTCCGCTGGAAGATTTTATTGACATGGCCAAATTCTGAAGGTGAATTTAGTTTCGTTGAAACTAACAATACCTAATCAATTTGATTGCCACCACACAGTCGGTATTACTTACCAAAAAGCTCATACCTGCTTCCCGTTGGTGAAGGCAGAGACAACGAAACGTTCGATACTTACTATTACAGTACTTAAAGTGAATTAACATTAAAATGCACATTTGCATGATGAGTGATAAATCCAAATATCTGAGGTGTTGTTAAAGATGCTTTTCAGACGGGTCTCGATATATATATATATATAATTGGAGCTTCATGTATTCGCTTTATGAGCTATTATACAAATTGTGCAGCAGGCACTCAGGACCGTATTTTTTATTAAATACTTATGTTATGAAAACTACTGATCACTTAATATAAATAAATAATAAATAAATAAATAAATAAATAAATATAATATAATACCTTGATTACTTGATGTAAGGGGTTGCTCTAAACGTAAGGGTAGATTGTGAGTGTGAGAGGTCCTTAAGTGATAACCCCTAAATTGAATTTTTAACTTAAAATAAATATAAATAAATTACGACGCCTACTACGAGTTCCCAATGAAATGAAACTAATGGCTGTAATGGAAACTTTATCCAGATAGCAGATTTTTGTAGTTGGACATGGTAGTTGAACCCCTAAGGTACATACATGGATTTGATTTGATTTCAGATATTTTACAAGCTCTTTAATTTCGGGAGCTGACTTTCAGAAGATGATTTATCACCAGAAGTTCTGTACTATATGCACTTTTTTGATGGATGAACACTGTTCAATGAAGTAATAAATTATATAAATTATTCAGGAACTTTATAGGCAGTTAAAAAATCCTGTTGTTTGAGTTCTTATACTTATGCCATAAATAAAACTGTATCTAACTTGTAATTTTGACGTTGAATGTGAATACATCATACGAGAACTTATGCTGGTAATCTATAATAATAAATTCACAACCGGTCACAGTAACGACAGTTTGGATCACCTTCAGAGAAAGCGACAATTTTATATTATTTATTCCTTACTTATTACTTAATCACATATACAATCATAAGTTTACTCATTCGAGATTCGGTTACCATACCTTAATTTGTGTAATATTTACAGCAAGGTAGGTAGTTGAGAAATTTTGTCCAGTGTCTGGAATTTCCAGTCCATTTGGTTTTGGTTCCTTGCTCAAATGCTCAGGAACTCTAGTTTTGTTGTACAGTTTAAATTATAGGATAGGAACGACCAACTTTTGTTACATTTTAAAGCTTCAAATTAAGAGGCAATTTACATTAACGGTCGGGAGATGGTTGTGGAACAGACAACCATGTGTTACATGATGTAATGTGTAGCATATTCTGCTCGCCCCGCTGATATCTGTTATTTCACTTGCATTGTTTAGGTGTTACTATGGAGCTAACATCACTAAATCATAAAAATGTATAAAACATTGTTTGTTATACTTAATGAAGTGAACTTTTGAATTCAAACTGAACATGAGCCACGAGTCTGTTGTGTTATAACTGTTAATGTATGTAGGTGACAATTCTAGGTATATCCTTTAGATTCATGGATATAAGGTTAAACTTTCATATATAATTATTTATGATCGACTATAGTCTAGTTAGAATAGACTTATAAGTTCATAAATATTGTATTATTTAGGTCTTGTTTGGAGAATGATTACTTTTTGTTCTCTGAACATCCTGCATAGTTATATTCGAAACAAATATTACATACAATGATGGGATTAAACGAACTTACCTGAAGTGAAGTTCTATCCTGATTGTATGTAATATTTGTTTCGAATATATAAGAATATCCCTCCCACCCCGGTGAGGGTAGGATAAACACTCACCTCCCGAGGGTCAAGTAGTATTTAATATAAATTAAATACTACTTTCTTAATTATTCATTTAACTTGGTGCTCTGAACTAAATGACAGTTTGGTGTTGCCAGGATGTTATTTTCTTTTTATTTAGCTTTGAATACGCGTCAATTGGGCCGCAAGACTGACGAAGCTGCATAGTTATATTCGAAACAAATATTACATACAATCAGGATAGAACTTCACTTCAGGTAAGTTCGTTTAATCCCATCATTGTCGCTTAACAACAATAAACTTAACTTTCCAACAAAATCTTTTTTAATTTCAATTTGAAAATTGGCTTTTTTATTCTATGTATTTCATTAGTGAGCTCGCTCGGTAATTCATTAAAAAAATTAGGAATTAAAATAATTACTCGTTCGCTTACCATAATAATTAATATACTGAGGGACTAAAAAAAGTGCTATTATTGCCAGAATTGCCACAAACATATTTTTTTCATGTCGAGTTGAAAGTTGAGATTGTAATAAAGCTCTAAAATTACTGGTGTCACAAGCAAAACTTTCAAGCCACACAACCCTGATAGGTTTAGTATGGGGTTAGTTAAATTTGTGAGAAATGTTCGAAGAAATCCATTCTAAGGTCCATGCTAATCCATACAATATTATAAATTGCTATGGAACCTGGTTCTGGAATAAAAACATTGATTGATTGATAAATGCAAAAGTAACTCTGTCTGTTACCTTTTCCCGCTTCAATTGCTGGATAGATTTAGATGAAATTTGGTATGGATACAGTTCTAGTCCCGGGGAGGGACATAGGCGATTTTTTATCCCTAACAAACGCATACTTCCCTCGGGAACACCATAACCGAATTCCACGAAGACCAAGTCGCGGGCAGAAGCTATAGTAATATTTACGTCCCACGTCTTTCCTCACTAGAAGGTTATACGTATCCCGATATACGTAGCCCCCAAGCGGGAGAATTACGTGGTACTACCTTACTTTGGCACACATATATTTGCGAAGACTTCTAACAGATAATGGAAACTGAAAATGACAGCTCTGAGCCTCTAAATGATTTCCTGTCGTATTTCAAGGAGAATTTATTCTTCCAGTGATTTTATTTCGATGCGTCGTCTACATATTATGAAAGTACTACGTCGTATATTATGTTTATCTAACATTGCAATAGCTATATGATTGCAATAAAATTGAATTGAATCGAACGGAAAATCTTAATATGACCATAGAAGAAGTAAGGTAAACTTAGAAGGACAACCTTCAAACGAATCAGCGTACGCCCGAAATAAGTGTTAAATGCGATAATAGATGTCGCTGCCTAGGTAGCCTGCATATACATTTGAACTCAATGAGCAACATCTAGCGCTGTACAGTTGAAGTATGAAAAGTTGAAGCTCCCTGGCTATTTCCGATGTAAATACGCCGTAATGTAAGGAGATTGACAGTCTTATATAATTACATTGTCTGATATGACCGGCGATAATGAGATAACAAAACCGCATAATAGGACAATTGATTGGGACACAACCAAAGCCAACAACGATATACCACTACCATAGCTCTTTTTTCAGAACCATTAGCAAGTGCTCGCACTGTTGTGTCCCAGTAGGGGGTTAAGGCAGCCGGTGAAATTTCTGGCACAGAGGCATTCCATCTTCTATTCGCAGTGACCACTTACCATCAGGTGGGCTGTGCGCTCGTTTGCCTATACCATTGGTATAAAAAAAACAGATGTTAAATAAGTACCTGGATGACGTTTGCAGCGGATAAACCGCACTGTCCGTTGTAGTAGGCCGGCGAGACCAACCCTGGAGCCAAGCCGGGGATCACATTGGCGTAACCCTGATTCAGCAGTAGAGGGCTGCTGATGACGTCCACGCCGCCGCAGCCGCAGCCGCAGCCGCAGCCGGGGCCGATGCCCTTGATGATTTGCGAAGCAATGACCTGGATAAGAAAAAAAAAATACATATCGATTCATGAAAGCTGACACGTTTAACATTCTCTAAATTTAGGATATAATAATAATAATAATAATCATTTATTTCAGACACAGGTCCATAGCGATGTTAGTAACAGAGTGATTTAAAACCTATGTTAGTAAAAAGTTAAAACAACAATAGAAAAAATTCAATTATAAATTGAGCCACGCCCTTAATTTGCCCAACCCAGTATTTAAGGATAGGGCAGTCATATCTGCTCGCTATAGCCTTCAGAATATTGTTGGGACTCTCTCTAATCCACTCTAGTAACGGGGCAATTTTCTTCCTCGTGATAGCATGGAAGCCATCTACTCGTGCCTCAGCAAACATGCCAGAAGCACTGCATTTCCTAGATAGTCCCAACAACATTCTAAAATTATAAGACAGGGGTTGTCTAAAAACACGCCGAATCGACACGAAACATTTTTTTAAAACCTGATCACGAAATTTTACGTGATTCGGTTGAGAAACACGACCCTTTTACCCAAGATGAAACGTGGACGCATTTTGTGGATATAGGAAGGAACCGGGCCTTAGGGTTATTGGAACATGAACATGAACATAGGTACCCCCCAGCCAGACAATTCCAGTTTAGAATTTTCGTCTGATACCGCAAGCGTATTATCATCCGTAGCAATAGACTTGGTAGCCGATCTCGAGCATGAACTCAGTCCGGGATTCACCCTTTGTACCACCAAGGCGGATTACATAACTTACCTACTCATTGTTATATTATAAGTAAGGATTCACAATCAGCCGGAGAAAAATGAACAGCTCGGGGACCCGTTTGGCCTTCGTTATAAAGAGGCGTTATTAGCATATTGGAACGTATTTTCTAATGTCAGTTTGCTCCATATATTTTGACATATTCTGTTAGGCACTGTTCGTCCATATGTTATTACTTATTATAGGTAAATGCCTACATCTATTTATAGTCTGCTCTTTTGAACTGCGAGTGGTCGTGATTTTATTTAAAAAAAAAACCCTGAATAACACCGATTTTCAGTTCTGAAACCATTTTAAGGAAAGAAGTGGGAGTTTCGGTTCCAATTTTTAAATGTTACTTGCTTAAAGATTTTTGTAGCAAAAAATAAATTCACAAAGGGACTAGGGAAGGTAACTCGATTATTCTTTCTTGTTATTTTTCGGAACGAGAGTTTCTTTAAAGTAAAGCTTGAAAAAATGTTTGAATATGATAGAGTTTTAAATTAAAACAAAACAATAGGTAACTTACATTGAAAAGTGCGAATTGCACACACGCGATTACTATGATTTTGGCGACCATGTTTAAGCCTGGATTAGAGACTGATGCAAATGCTATGACAATTGGACATTTATAGTGCCTTATTGAGTAAATATATATTTATTAGTTCCCAATATTTCTTAAATTTTCGATTAGATTACATTCCAGCTAGGCTCGTGACACAGTGATAAAAGATTATAAAAATGTACGAAACTATTATCGGTAGTTTCAAAACTATTATAGGTAACATCCAGTTGGTAAGGTGTGGTTTATCGCAGATGGTTCATCAATAACAAATGTCAAGATTGTAATTGGTAATGAGGTAGTTGCTTACTATCAAGCCGTTTAGAAGCCCTTAAGGTTCTATTCCAAGACCTGCGATCGATCGCGGCCGTAGCGGCCATAGTCGTTGTATGAGAATGTATGGAAGCTCTTCCGCTGCTCGAAACTGTTCCGCTTAACTGAGCTGTATAGTGCAATAGTGCAGGCGTTGAAGGGACGTGCAAAAATCATGACGGTGAAATGTTTCTTGATTCGCCTACCTTGGGCTCTATTCAAAGCCTTAAATAGGGACAGGGAGATTCGATATCGCGGCGCTCACGAGATTTGAAGTTCAACTTGAACGCCGTGACGCGTGAGCGCAGATATAGGGAATCTCCCTGTCCCTAATTAAGACTTCGAATACAGCCCCTGAGACCCTCGACTTTATAAAAGTCATGTTGCTGAGCGCGCGCATGGTTCTTTATAATTGAGGGACTCCCCCCCCTACGTAAAATTAAGGGACTTTCTTCACTTATTGCTCTAATTCTCCTGAACTATGCATACTTATTCTGACAAGGCATAGGAGACTTTAAAGTCCATTAAATTTTCAACAATTTAAGCCAAACTGCAGCTTTGAAACCCGTGCCTATATGGGCCATTCTGTGGCCCGTCTAAAATTATCGATTTCCAATCAATCAATCATGTTCTTCTTCTTCTCGTGTGAAAGTGATCAAACTTAATCTAAGATTTTTTCTGGCAAATTTCGCTACTGCTATCCCTTGGGGAGTCGCTTTGACAAGGTTTTTAATTGTGCATTCCACTGGACATCGTTGGCACTGCGTCATATGAAATCATATATTTATTGCTTGAATGTAAGTGTATACAAAATTAGGGGACCGCCACAACCAGTCAGCCAATAGTAGATACCTTGGAGCGAATGACAGTCTAGAACTTGAATATTTTACATTGTTTTGCTAGTGGTAGGGCCTGGTGCCAGGTCTGTCCGGGGAGGTACGCCCGTCTTTCCCCGCTAACCTGCCGCCAAATAGCAGGGCTCGCACTGTTGTGTTCCGGTAGGGGGTTAAGGCAGCCGGTGTAATTTCTGGCACAGAGGCATTTCATCTTAGGCCTCAGGGTAGGCAACGCATTCGATATTTAAAATGGTTTCTTGATGGGGGATCATAGGATTTCGGTTTCCATGGGCCGCAGTGACCACTTACCAGATGGGCTGTGCGCTCGTTTGCCTATACCGTTGATGTAAAAAAAAAACATAGTACGTACACGTACATCCATTTTTAAATTTCTGAGAATTTCGTGCAGAACTCGTAGTTGGATAGTAGTTAATTATTGCCCTCTCCAGCGTGGTCAGGGCTTGTAATTTTATATAGAGGTTGTGATCATACAGTGACAATAAATATACAAAAATTGGAACACCTAACGCTTCAAAGTTTTTGCTAAGAATAATAGTTTTCTTATTAAGTATCTCTTCTGTTTATGACAACGGTAATTCGTATACATACTACTAGACCTCGAGAAAATTGCTTTTTATAAGGTCTTATAATAAGCTATTTTCTCGAGTTTCATGTCATTCAGTACCCCAGCGCCTACACTACGAGGTGTGGTATGTGTTGGGATATTTAGTTATGAGTCAACTCAAACGAAATCGCGGGTAGCGGCTAGTAATTCAGAAATTCAAATTTCTATGTTCCACAACGGCGACTTATCGGGTGTGAGCAGGGAACCCTCAACTGGCTATGGGTGAAATAGATTTCGTGTAAAAAAAAGAAATTGATTTTGTGTTATGACGATTGAATTAAAGGTGTTTCCTTGGTCCAAGTATGCAGGCAGCACTACTTCTTGAAAAAATCAATAATGTCAATAGTGTCAACACTTTTTTTCAAGAAGTAGTGCTGCATACTTGGACCAAGGAAACACCTTTATATCAATCGTCATAACGCAAAACCAATTTTATTTTTTACGCAGAATCTACGCCACGGAAAATACTGAGACTTTTTTCTCTTGATACGGAAGGTTATTTCTGTTTACATTTTTATTTATTTATTTCATAACCGTGGATACAAGTCCTTCAGTCGGAATCATAGAGATTACATTAATCTAAAATAACTTAGTCATGGCTGCGAAACATTCGCGAGTGGACCGGGGTTTCATCCGTCGAGCGGCTGTTTCGTGTCGCGAAGGATCGAGAGGCATACAAGAAGCTAGCGGCCAATCTTCAGGACTGAAGAGGCGCGCTAAGAGAGAGAGAGAGAGAGAGAAAAGAACTTTCTACGTAAAATTGGCATGCAAAGCTCTTTCACAGATTTTTTTATTTACAGGCCACAAACATTGTATTTAAAGTACGTTTATTTTTCAAGTTACAAAATTATGAGGATTTAAATTATCACTGTTCCGAATTGCACTAGAATTTGAATTTTTCATATTTTGTGACGAAGCATTTAGTTTTATTCCTTTAATTTATTTAAGTAACCAAAATTTTCAAAAGTTATGAAATATTGCAACAGGTATTAGTTCAAAGCACATCAAGAGCGAGTAATGACAATTTCAAAACAATAAAAATTGAGATTCAAAAACGTGCCCGAATTTTGGCGTTCACCTTTTTTTGTTTTTATCTCTCTTCATAATGTTTGATAAAGAGAGAAACAAGCCTCCGCTCAACCCCGCGCACCTGGCCCGAAACTTGGTCATAGATCAGGCTTCGGTTATAGGTACTATATATTACCTCCATGGTGTGCAGGTTTACAAAATTTGACAGCTGTAGTGATGTGGCTAATCAAATTAAAAGATAAGCATTTATCGATAAGGACTCCAAAAGAAAATAACAATAAACATAGAAAATTGCATAAATGAAAAAAATATTTATTGACAGTAAATTTTGTTCTCTTTTAACTATTTTAACTATTATCACACTATGGTAATAAGTGTTTGATAATTTAATATAACCGGTATAATTACAAGCTTTTGAACATTTTTGTATTTAAAAAGATACATGATAACTACAAGATACAAGGTAAGAATGATACCATTGGACGAATACGAATGAAAGTCATTGCTATAGTTTTTGTGAATAATTTATTAAATATCACTTCAATAAATATACAATCACGCATCAGAACATTGAGAACAAATCCTTGTTGGTATTGTCGATGGCCGTCAACGACTGGTATGGCGATTGGAAGTCGGCTTTTAGGTTCTGCGGTCCGTACTGCGCGAAGACGTCTTTGCCAGGATAACCTGGACAACTTGGAGCCAGTGCTTCGAACGGAGACATGAGGTACACGTTCCTCGGGCCAGCATTCGGCACGTTACCAGCCCCGAAAGAAGGGGAAACTCCTATCATAGAAGGCGGCGTTGGATCCGCGAAGCCAGAACTTCCCAGGAATTTGGAATTAGGAGGGGTGAAGGAAGGACTCTGCTGGTTGTAACTGGCATCTGGAGTATCCGTGACGTAGTACCCTTGAATCGTTTTTGTTGCTTGCTGTGGAGGGTATGCATTTGGCTGTTGTGGCGGAGAATCGTTTTGGGGAGTGTAGGGTGAAGCGGGAATAGAGGAAGATGAGGGAGCTTGTCCCAATGTAGTGGGTTCTACAGGGAAACCAGGGGCTTTAGGATCTGCCGGTGAATCAGGTGCATTCATCAGATTAGAAAGAATAAGCAAGTGCAACGCAATAGCCAAGTTGTTAAGTACTGTCGGATCTAAGACAGACTTCAGACATGGTGCTTGTAGGTTTGATACACTGGGTACGGGGAAAGGTGCCAAGGAGTTCATAGACGATGTCATAGGTGGCTGTGCCATTGGCAAAGGCATTGAAGGGCCCATTGGCAGGGTCACAGACGTTGCCATTGGCAATGTCATTGGTGGCGGATTTGGGAAGTTCGGAAGGCTTGGCAAACTTGGGAAATTTTGAAGATTAGGAAGATTTTGTAAGGGAAAACTGAACGGTGGGTAGGTATTAAGAAGAGATTGTATGGCTGGATTTGGGAAGGTCATAGGGACGTTGGGCACATTCGGCCCACCTGACCGCATGGGACCCATGGCACCCATTTGGATGTACTGTGTCATCTGAGGTGGCATTTGTGCTGTTATCATCTGGAAATAGAATTTAAATTTTAAAACAGAATTTTGAAATGTTTTTTTTTTTATCAGTCCGTAAGCATGTTGTAACTATTCACAAAGGAATAAATATTTGTAATAAAATAACTACTTAATTGAAATATTTTGAACTGAAGAGCTTGAAATTTTGATCAAATTCATAAAATTTGTTCGCTTAAACACTTTGGTTGATGTTCTTATTGAATCATATTATGACAAAAAATTTATTGGATGACCTTATTTCTTTACCTTTACGACAGACCATTGCAAAAAGCAAATTGTCCAAAAATTAGGAGTCATTTTGACTCCAAATGAAGTGTTAAAATGACAGTATATAGTTTGTCCTCCTTTTCATATAGATTTGCTTATCGATAAAAAGTAATAAAATATTATTTTAGTAATCTAAAAATCTATTGCACTTTTAGTTATGTCATAGAAAACATAAATCATTTTCATAATTCTTTATCAGTTCTAGAATTTCTACATCGCACAAAACTTTTTGTTAAAATGAAAGAACAACTTAAAATGATGACAAACTACGTAGTCATCACCTATTTTTCTTTCAGATCATGGAAGTCGTAAATTAAATGTTTTGCTCATTTGTTAAATACCTAATCTATCTTTTTGAAAGTTTATTGCATATATTAGTAATAAACTAAACGAACATACAAAACAAAATATAAACACATTATCAAAAGGTTCCCAAACCATTTAATAAATTTAATTTGGACAACATTTGCTATGCTATGGAAGTTGATATCCGAATTTTAGTATATAATTTCCGAAAATTGACGATGGAACCGTTTGGTTTATTTGGTGACTAGACCCAAAACTTATAGGTAAGTCATTATTTTATCCAAGACCTTACCTAGATTCTGTAAGAAATTTTGAAAAGGCGTCATTTTGTACGTGATCGATATAAGTGATTTTTATCAAAATCCTGACGTTACCTGGGTTTTGTAATAATGGACAATTATGTATTTGAAATGTATTAATTGTTTAAGTCATTTTTAAATGGTATACATATAAGTATTGAAGTTATCTATTATTATCATATATCCAACTGATTTCTTGACATTGCGTTTACAGTAAAGTATGTCACACCGGACTCCAGGTTAGATAACGTTTTAAAGTCTGCAAAATACAACCTTTTTTCACTATTAAGTCCTGTTACACTAAAAAAGTGTAATTTTAACAAAGAGCACATTAAGTACTCCGAATTCCTTATCTTACATTGTTGATAAACAACCTTGTTTTAATGTAATTTTTATGCTTAACATCACAAGAAATTCCTTTTCACGTAACCTAATATCACGAATATGTTATCATAATTTTGCAACTTATAATTATGTCACTGGCACGTTGCAATAAAATAATGAATAAAAAGACTTGTCATACCGTTATTGTATCTTTTGTTCAAAATGCTGTCAAAAATACTGGTGTTCGTTTTAATCGTGTCAATTTATAAGGTAATACATAAAATTACATTTTGCATTGAAATTTTTATCTTATCGTCTTATCGTTTAGGTCTATTAGGTCATAGCTATGATTTGTATATCTATGACTTTGTACTGAAAGCGTAAAAATATCAATAAGATTTTAAATAAGTTTAAAAAAAGTAAACTAGATCTACTTGTAAATAGTGGTTACTTTACACACACACACCCATTACGCACCTTAGTTCTAAATAGTCAATTCCTGTGCATTTATCAATTTGTTTTTATCGTTTTACCTACGCACTTAAGAGGGAAGAATAGTGCGTTACGCGTCCATACAAAAAGACAAAACGTTTTTCCTTTTTTTTTTTTTGCAATGGATTCAAAGTTCTTGCAAATTAAAAAAAAAGGAAAACCTATAAACTTAATATTTCATTGTGTCAATAACATATTAAGAAGTCATGAAGATTGGAAAATATTAAGAAGTGGAAAAACGTTTTTTCTTTTTGAAATTTTTGTACGGCCGAGTACTATTCTTCCCTCTTAAGTGCGCTGCGTTATTTTCTTTGGTGGGTAAGTATACACATAAAGTTTAACATAGAGTCAGCCACTCAAATGTCCTGCCATAACGAACATTGGCTACATCAAGACAGACAATTTTCATATTTATAATATAAACGATTAATATATTTGCAGTAGTATTAATAATCAGCCAAAAACACCTGTTGTAAAAAAATATTTTCTATTTCAGGTAAAATCTGAAATAACAAAAGGTCAAAATACATCTCCAACAAATGTAAGTATAATTTATATAAATTAATTACTAAGTCACTGACATACAACGCACAGCTAAAACTACTGGGGCCTCATTCGGGGCGAACTTGTATGTGAAACAAAAATTGAGGGAGGTCCAGCACGCGTGGTCGAATTTGATATCGTCAGAGTTATAATAATGTTATGAATAACAAATATATTTGTATCTGTGTTCTTTATTTAATTCCTATTTTGTCAACAGGGAAGGTCACAAGGCAAATCACAGTCATCAGCCACAGCAGCTGCAGCTGCGGTCAGCACAACACAGTCGGGCACTAAACAGAATGGCAACACTACTCCACGACAAACGCAAACGGTAGGTACTTTATTAGACCCAGCTGCATAAGCCAGGATAGAATAGAAACCAAAGTTACGGGTTGTACTTACGTTCCCCGTTGAATGTTCCTGTAGTCTTGTAGATACTTTATCTTCCCTATTGTTCCATCTCGTAGACCATTTTGCATTGCATATAATAGGCATTTCGCCAGCAGATGTATTCTTAATTATTCTTCGCCACATTCTGGGCATTTTGGGTCGTCTTTTACCTGAACATTAGTAAGATGTCTGTTCAATCGGCAGTTATTATTCCAATGGCTCATCATCATCATCATTTCAGCCGAAAGACTTCCACTGGTGGACATAGGCCTCCCCCAAGGCTCGCCAATCTTAAGTTATTCCTATTGTGTCTTATGACTTGTCCTTCCTATGTATTTGAAGAAGATCTTCGATGGTCTGTAATTCGCTTCCATTTCATCGGAGTTCATTTTCATTGGTAGCAATCCTATACATGGAACGTCAACCAACTCAACGCTCATTTATACGCTTTCTTTCTTCCTCACTGTTAGTCCCTGGACTTCATTATTATTAATCTCTTCGATAACCTGATTCTACAAATCATTAAAAGACCCTTTTCATATAAAATCTAAAATAATTGGTATACTTTCAGATCCCAGGTAAAACAGGTGGAAGCACTGGTATATCCGCTTCACCGCGACTACAACTTGTAAGTATCAGTATTATGAGGATAATGGCCGCAAATTGCTATCTTTATATTAATGTCTTCTTATATTTCAAATAAGGATATTTAACATATGCGAATATATGTTTCGTACAGGTACCGGGACAAGGAAGTATGCAAACGATTCCACTTTCTCAGCTAATGGTAAGTGTTTTTAATATTATCTGAAAACATATCAGTTAGAAATCATCAACTCTTTCTTCCATAGAAAATAATGATGCGTTGAACGGAAAATACGGTAACTAAGTTAATATTTCTTCTCAATTTCAGGGTTGTTGTAACCAGCAAAGAGGACTGACTGGAGCAGCCCCAGGGTATGGATATAACGCCGGGCTCTCTGGCATCGGTGGCATCCAAGCAGGGCAGATAGCTCAGGTAAAAATCCATGAAATATTAAAACAAGCTTCCAAAAAATATTAACTGACATGGCCACGATCATTATATTCTAGAAAACATTTTATAATGATTATTTACTGGTACTAAAAAAAAATTGCCTCCTTGCTCTTTTACTAATGGTTTTAAGAATAAGAATAGGAAAACGTTTATTTGTCACATTAAAAAAAAAAAAACAAATAAAAGAACAGAGAATAAAAAAAACAGGAGATTATTAGCTACTTCTAATAAATTATGAGGCAAATAGGATACTGTTCAGCATTTTCTGCGAGTGCGGTCACCGCTCTGCGCAGAGCTGGTTTTCAGCTGTCCCCCTTCTATTAAATTACAAATGTCGCAAATGTTTTATAATAATTAAAATTTCATCTTTCAGTTGTCTCCCCTCACGATTGCGCCTCCAAACCTGGCGCTGAAGCCATCACTCTGTGGTCCCTCTTCTGTCATCACCGGCCCCGTGTCTTCTATCACCATCCCCCCCAGCCAGTGCGCCACGGTCATCGACAACTCGATGGCCAATTCCTTAGCCAACGCTCTGCAGTTGTACATCGCCAAGGATTTCATCAACTCAGCTGCTTGCAGCAATATCATTTCAGACGGTGTCCCATTCTCAGCCGAAAACTTCGTATCGGGAGTCGATTTGAACGCTTTAGTACAAACGGGGAGCCAGATTTGCGAAACCGCTGACCAACCAGGTTACTACGATTGGGCAACGATTTTGAACTTTTTGAACCAGCAAAATGAGCCCTGTGCTTGTCCTGTTGCTCAACCACAAGTGGACTGTGCTTATGGCCCCGAGCTAACAGCTTTTGTCAATTATCTATCACAGAACGGTAAGACTATAGATCAGATCACGAACCAACAAAATGTGAATTACCAACAGCAGGGTGCCTCAGGTAATCCAGTAATGGATGCGTTAGCAGGGTACCTTGGCTGTAGTGCTTCTGAAGTCTCTTCGTGCTGCTATCCAACTGCTCCAGAAATTCAGTTCCCGGTGGAAATACCAGCCCAACTCGTGTGTACCTATGGCTACATGCCGACTACAGTGCCTGTGGTTAGCTTTTGTGTTGAACCTGTGACACCAGACGGGTTCATCATAGGTCCTCAGTGTCTTTAATCTATTTTGAAACCTTGAATAAATAAGTTTTTTTAACCAATACACGCTCTAATAACTATGTTAATAGTGTTGATGTACTGTCTTCGTCGTTTTCAGTTTGCGTACTTGTTGAATTGGGGTTAGAGATGAAAAGGTATGGGAATCTGATATGTTGGATTCATTTAGAAACAGGACTTAAATCATCTTTACAGTTCATAAAAGGTATGGTTTTATGCGACAAAAACATAAGTAATCAACTGGAGACGTCGCGAATGTGGCGAAATAGGCCTTCGAGAAATCGTAGCGATACTTGAGACAAAATACTAAATGCTATCGTTTCAAAGCAAATTCTGCGTTTTTTTCTGTTTACGTCGTTTTTGCCAAATAAAACCACTTGTTTTGATATTGTTGATGTTGTTTATAATACATACCTACATTATGTATGATTCAGATGTTGCCGTATCATAGTTATCAATTATCAATGAACAAAAAGGTATTTTACAATGAAATAATTTAATTTTAGTATTATTAATTTAGGGATAAGGCTATTGCTGCGTTTTAGTTGGTAATGTAATAAATATGTTCAAAATGATGAGGTTTTCATTATTTTTTGGAAGATTCTGAGATTTTATCGATCGAAAAACCTTGATCTACTTTATCCCATAACCATAGTCATGAATTAAAATTTAATAAAAACCTGTTTTACATTTGAACCATGAATGCACTTATGGTTGTTTAAACCTACATAGTTTACCAAAGTTTTCCACAGGCTTCCTTCTTTTTCCACTCTCCTCTATTGTGTGCAAACTCCTACCAATCTGCGTCAAATAAGACCAAGTTTACACGCCATCTCCTTTTAGGTATGCTGGTTAGCTCGTGGAACCCATTCTACGGATTTTTTGGCCCGCCGTTCCGGATACATACTACTTAATCGTTATATATATAATATACTCATGTATACCTATTATTATTATTATTATAAAAAAGAATAAAAATAAAGGGAGGCGACATTCTTCATCATCATATCGTCTACATAGGTAGACAGACATTAAGCCCTTCCTAAGGTTTATTACACAGACAGACGTTACAATTTTGTAATTCTATGCCAAAGTTTAGGCAAACAAAGTATGTTTTTCTTATTTTATCATTTTATTATTACATTGTATGAAGAGACGATCATAACGGTGAAACATTTTATCCCTGATTTTCATTTTGTATTCTTTCTGGCGATCTCTAATATAAATTCTTTTATTTTGACATTTACTTATTTGTTTATGTGTGTTTCCTCGCGATGTTTTCCTTCAGCGAAAAGCTCAGTGGTAAATACAAATTAAATTTCGCACAAAGTAAACTTAGAGGTGCGAGCCGGAATCGAAACCCTCTGCATGAGAGGCGGCAGGTCGAACCACTAGGCCACCTCAGCTATGTCTATTCAAATTATTAAAATTTGGTAAATGGAGCTCTTATCACAATTTTACATCACACTTTATTGGGATAAATAAGGAGATAGTGTCATTATTTAGGAATTTGGTTTAGTATCCCTCCTTACTAACAAACTCAAATAGGGAGAGTCCTAGAGTGACTTTGATATCGTGGTCTCCGCGCGAGGACTACATAAATAATGGGTATCGTTAAAAACAACATTTAACAACAAAAATATAATTTAATATTCATAAAATAAATTAATTACTTAACACGATAGAAGATTCAGCAACCTACCGTAAGGACCAGACACTGGAAGTGACGGTACACAATCATTTCCAAATACATTTGAAACTAAACTGGGTGAAATGACATTAGACGAAGCATAACCCGGAGAAATAACGCTAGGTGAAAGGACGTTACGTGAACAAGCGTTAGGAGAAATGACACTAGGTGAAATGGTGTTAGCGCAACGGCAAGTTGGGATGGAGTTGCAGTAGTTGCAGCCGCAGTTGTTCTGGAGGAGATTGCAGACGATCATCAGCTGCAGGGTGTCTGCCAGGTTCTGGCAGACGCCTGGCGTGCAGTCGGTGATGATGGTGGGCTTGGTGATGCAGCCACATCGGGGCTGGATGACGCTCCTGGCACTGATTTGTTGACTGATTTGAGGTATGCACTGTGACGTGACGGCCTACAAAATTGAACAAAAATTACTGACGATATGTTATGTGCCATAATGGACGTAAATTATTATATATATTATATTATATTATATTGAAAGGCAGGCAGTTGATCAACTGATAAATTATTAAATACCTTGGGAAAAGATAAATTTTATTGCGAAGTGTGTCTTCCGATTTGTGGCATTACCCCTTTCTCTGTATGGATGTCAAAATTTTAGAGGCCTAAGTGGCAGGTTTCCTATTTAGAATTTTTGATCAACGATATTTAACCATCCAAAATCTTCCATATACACATTTAGTTAGTACAAAAATGAAATGCGCATCAGTAGGAACTTTGACTTAATTTTCAACATAGAGCATGAAACCTATGTGTAACATAGGTGTTCAAGAAAATAGGAAAATTTTCATTATTTATTTATTTTGATTTCCTCAAATATAATTGAAACAAGTATCAATGTCAAAGTGTTAATAATGTTTGTAATAAAAATACCCACCTGATATTGGAAAGCCAGTAGTGAAATCATAGCCAGTTTCAAAGACATTTTTCTTTTCGAAATGCGCCTACGCACGCGTTGTAGCTTCCTAGACAAGGAATTCCCATAAAATGCTAAATATATTTATTTTCCGCTTAACTTATCCGTTTTATATCAGTTTACCAATATTTACTATTATATTCGTATTGACATCGCTAGTAATTAAATAGGTAATATTGAGATAGCAATCTTGATTGCATGTTGGATTGAGAAAGAGCTAATGCCATCAGATTTGATAATAAGTGATTAGGTACCTTAACATACTGGTATCACAATGACAAACATATACGATATAATTAAAAACCTTTACACTGTACGAGTAATCATCATCGTTATCATCATGTCCATCAAACTTTCAAAGCTGGGCGTGGGCTTACCCCAAAGTTTGCAATACAGTCTGTCCTATACCCTCATCCAGAGGATTTGGAAATACCGTAATGTAAAAAAAAACAGAGTTTTCTTATGATAATATTTATTTCTTAAGAACTCATAAAATAATAGGCTTACATAGCCCTGACAAATCTGGGCAAAGAGGTGTAGCCAAAGCACAGCTGCTGTAAGGAGAGCAGATAGGCAGAGCTGCTACAGAGCACGACGCACATCCACAGCCTCCGCACTTGGAGCAAGGGGCGAACGCCTTAGCTACCACCGGGAGACCTCCAGGAAGGTACCCCAAGCCACAAGGCAGCTCAGGAGCTAAAGGCGGCAAGATCAGCTCCTCATTAAGTCCAAAGTTCACGTTCAATCGTCTGCACGGCGGTGGCTTATAGCTTGGTGCGTAAGCAGTCACGAAATCGGGGCATCCCACATCATATATTAAGTCTCCGTAAATGGGGACGTCGCATTCTAGGTCATACTCGATGTAGTCAAAAGGTGCCACGTCGTAGATAGCGGATGGTGTGACAATCTTTTGTTTTTCCGGGAGAGTTTCTCCAAGAAGGTCGCTGACGATGAATAGTTGGAGTGTGTCGATGAGAGACTGGACGATGTTGCCGTCCACAAGGGTTGGCTGAATGGTGGGTGCCACTACCGTGGCTGCCGGCGCGCAGGGTCGACGGATATACTGGCCTGAAGCTACCTGTAGAACACAGAAAGTTAGTTGAGGCGTGATAACGCTAGGCATACGAGATCGGACACTGACTGGGGAGGTTTATAGACCAACATGCCGTCATCATTCTCTTTAAAGTTGTCAAACTAAAATTATCTCTAAGAACTTTAAATAGGTATTGAGAACTTACATGAATCAAGGCTACGGTGGCTACAAAATACCAATGCATATTTAAAACTTCTAGTAAATGAGTGTCACCAAAGTTCTGTACAACTTTAAATAGAGAAACAATCCTCATTATCGAAAGGAACGTATTACTAACCTAGTTTCGCTTGTGACATAGATATTATTGAATTGCAAAATGAAATTTTCCGTTTTGAAACGGTTGAACATTTGTATGGTTTGAAAAACAAGCCGTGGTGCTCTTAGCAGCTTGTCACCAACTGTCATGCAGGGTGGTTTATCCATTTAGCAGCTCTGAGTATGATTTGTGATGTGATTGTATTTTAACATATCTTCACCTACGACGTAAGTTTGCGAATTTTAATAAGTAGGTACCTATTTTATTTTGTGTGTAGTTTTTTTTTCGTAATGTTTGAAGCAACCAAACTTAGTAACGAATGTTTACGATTTCTCATTGTTTCAAAAATTCGATAAGAATATACTTACTAAGTTACATTAATCTAATTTAGAAATAGTGCCTTATCATAATATTATTGCAATTACCTATTAGTTCCGGTCAGTTTTTATAACGTGTTGTATCGTGTCCCTAGGTACTGGAAATATTTTAACTATCTACAAGTGTAAAATAGAATATTTAAGGAATTTTTCATGCATCTAACCAACAGCAACTAAGTATGACGAAAAAAAAAACAACTTAGAAAATCATAAATCACGTTTAGAAGTTTCAGCTGGTTTAACTCCAATACATTAATAATAATTAGAAGAAAGTCGTTCGTGCAATGCGATCCTTCACGCGATTAATGTGTCTGTTCATCGTCAATTCTAGCTCTGGGGCTATATTCGAACGCCACGCGTCACGGCACTCAAGTTGAACTTTAATCTAGGTGCTTAAAGTTTGGTTGCAATGCCGCGACGCGGGAGCGATCCTGTAGGGAATCTCGCTATCCCTATTTAAGACTTCGAATATAGCCCCTAGTGGGTATCATGAGCATGAGTAGACAATGAAAAATAAGGTTACTTACTTATGCAGCTGCCCATACAGTACAAAATCTTAAATATAAAAGATTACAACTATGTTATGCTAAAAATTAGCATTTTTCATTTAAATAAACAGATTATTATTATTTTATACAAGAAGGGGTAAAGGCAATACTTTGGGTGGCGAACTCGCACCACAAAATAGGAATTCTGGGACTCTGCTCGAAACGGTACATAGAGCGTTCATATCTCTAAATAAAAATTCACTTTATTCCTATTTAGCGAGATAGTATATCAACCCGATAGTGATACACAATCTTCCTATTCATTGGGAGGTGCTATAATACAGATCTTGTACCCCCATTACTGCATAGGCAGAAAATGTACTCTTGTCACAGAATATTTTATAGTCTACTACATACAGAATGGCCACGGAATCACTCGCGCCCAACTCGCGCTTACCGTCATTTGTTTCATCCGGGGATGGAGAGTGAATCATTGGTCCGCGTATATTTTACAAGTGTAGGTACAGAGGTCCTTGCACGCTAGCATTGACACTTCATTCGAATTGTGTTCGAAATCGTGCTTTCCGCCGTGTGCTCTTATTTAGGGATGCGGATTTTCTTATGTAGCATTTCGAATAGAGATTCAGCATGTTATGTCTCTGTATATGACTGCCTTTAAGCTAAAATCATGGCCAACAGCCTGTTGAATTGCTGACCTAATAACTTACAAAACGCTTAGGCAACTTTGGTAATGTCTGGTAATGTTTGTAAGATAATAACATGTGTTATAATGTCACTGTTACTCATTTTGTGTAACATGCCGTATAAAAACTTTAAAATATACTATAAAGGGTTTAGTTTCAATTTCATTGTGGTCTAAGTTATCTTTTACTTATTTATGACAAATATGTTAATGCTACAAAAGATTTTCTTGCTCTACTTAAATATATTCGCCATAAAGGTAGTTAAACTCGTCTTTAGTTTAAAAAAACTTTAACTGCGAATAATTGGTCTGTTAAAACTTAAGTTCAATACAACAGTTAGCTTAATATTTAAAATATTTAAAATAAAATGGCATGATCTTTGGATAATTTGAGAGACAAGATCGCATATTGTACCAAAACTTAACAGCCCTTAACAGCCGTCAAAATTTACAGCGTAAAAAACACCAAGTCGTATGCTTATAGTTTAGATTTACGCTACGCTTGCAAGTGGCGTGGCGAATGCCTTTTGAATTCCTTTTAAATGCCATATTTGCTTTTGTACTCATTTTATTACATTTTTCAGTTGGCACTTTCACAAACCATCTACAATGCGTCACCTACTTGCTCCTACCCGCCAGCGTCCGTGTCTGCAGTACCAAGCTACCCCATTGCTTCCGCGACTGCATCTACTGTAACTGTGACTGCAACACCTTTGCCCGCATCTTCAATAGCATCGTCCATACCTACAATGGCGTCCTGTTCATCAATAGCAGTAGCAGCGTCACCTATCCCTATATCAGCTTCACCTATACCTGTAACAGCGTCACCTAAATCTGTGGCAGCGTCTTCTATACCTGTAGCAGTTTCACCACTACCTTCCACACCTACAGGTACTACAGAAGCGAAAGCATACTTCGTACCAGGGCCGGTACCTGATCCGAAAGTCACTGTTCTAGGAGATATACCAGCAGTGGTCGAAGTGACGCCTAAAATCTATCCAGACAGTCCTTCAGCATTCCCAGATCCTGGTTACATAGAAGTGAAAGCAACTATTTGCAAAGATGGAGTTCCAAGTTCAATTGTTTCAACTAGTAAGACAGGAAAAGACAATTCTCCCCTGGCGCCTGTAAAAAGATTGACGATGGCGTGTGCTAACGATGATCCGTTCCTAGCAGCCTATAAAACACCTCTTTTAGCAAGCCAGCCAGTATGCCCTGGTATTTCAAAGATGGATTTATTGCCAACTCTAGCTGAAAAGCAGGACAAAAATAATCCCATTGATTTTGGAGGATTATTGGATAGTTTTATGACTTGTTTATAAATTGTTTTCTAAAGAAAGTAAGTAATATTAATAAACTTTACACTGTAATTGTATTTAAAACTTGTTGTTTTATTGTTAACTCTTTAAAAATAGGTACTCAAAATGCCTACAAGTGCCGACGTTCTAGTCGTTCTAACAGATTATTGTAGTTTGATATGTAAGTAGGTTTGTGTATTATTTAACCAGCGCTTACTTATCTTCCCCGTAAAATAAAAATAACATCATTTTTCCTCGAAGTAAACAAATAAAAGCTTCTTTTTTGTAAAAAAAAAATCACTTTGATAATTTACTACAATAATAAATTAATTTCACTTAATAATCAATTTCACTTTAAAAATGTACTACAATCATACAGGGGTTATCGAGTCGAAAACCATGTCGATAATTTTAAATGTAGCATCACTACTAAATGTCAAACGAAACTGTCAAAAACGATGTGTCACTGTCAAATCCTCGCCGCAGGGAACTAGTGTTTTTCTTTCTTCTCGTTTAATTCCAGTTTATTCCCAATACATAATAAAGAAATACACCAAAATGGTAGAAGCACAAAAATTCAGACTTGAACAGGAAATGAGTAATCTGGTAAATGAACTGGACAGGAGTTGTTTACGAAAAATGCAGGTTAGTTTGAGGTTATGACTTTATCTCCGAAATATTATGCAATGAGGAATATAGGTTATAAAATCACGTTAAAAACCGGCATCGAATGTGTTATTATTAATATTCTAAACATGTGGATGAACTCCAACTATTATTGGAAGTTATTACTTACAAACATTGTCGAGAAGACCCTTCCACTTTGTCTTGAAAAGATGGCCAATTTCATGAATAAATAATTGAATTGAATTGACCTAGAAGTCACCACCGCCCTCCGGCCCCGCCCATCAAATCTTACTGCTGTTGGGCTGATGGGAAAGTTTGTAATCAGTTGCGGATCCAGAATTTTTGTTTGGGGTGGGAAGGGGGGGGCTTTTTGGTCACGAGTACACTTGGGTGGTTTGGGGGGGGGTCAAGTCCTAAATCCACCACTGTTTGTAGTCAACATTGCAACGACAATGGACCACAAGGCAGCAATTGAAATCATGAAAGTCCTTATATAGAATAGAAATATCGGTAACATACTCAATTGCAAGAACCCACCTCCTGTATCCTAGCCAGATATGTATCCTTGATCTATCTATAGCACAGAATATTTAATAGTACTACATACAGAATGGCTACGGAAACACCCGCTTGAATCTAGCCGGCGCGCAACTCGCGCCCAACTCGCCCTTACCGTCATTTGTTTCATCCGGAGATGGTCAGTGGATCATTGGCCTGCGTAGTACACACACATTTACACAGACGTCCTCGCACGCAAACATCACTGTTCATCAAGTGTAAACACTTCATTTGAATTGTGTTCGAAATTGTTCTTTTCTAGGCTGTGTTTGCACAGGGCCTAATGCGGACTCGGGACTGGAGACGGTTGATAGACCTAATTGCTAGTTTTTGTTGATAGAATGACGTGATATTTTCCAGGGTGACATGCACCGCTGCGCTGCCCGCTGCAGCGATGACACAGAGTCCTCCCTCGAGAGAGTTCACGGCTGCATAGAGAACTGCACGGAATCACTCAACCAGGCCAACAATTACGTACAGGTGAAGAAAGCAAAATACATACTAATATTATAAACTAGTTGTGCTGCGTGGAATATAAAATAGAGATGACGACAATTTTTTTTCCTTCGTCTATCAGGAAGATTATTGAATAGTATTGGACACGTAATTTTTCTTTTTTCACGTAATCAAACTTATACGGAGATATATTGAGTTGAAATGTCGCGTGACGTCACGGTTAGGTACGATTTATACCTAACGGTGACGTAGTTAGCCCCCACTCTCCAACTTTAATGCGTTTTAACTTAGTCATTCATCGTTAATTTGATAAAACAAAAAATACGTGTCTAATATTTTTTTATTACCTGACTGACGGACTAATTAGAATTTCGATTTCTTCACCCTGTCGTCATCCCTATTGCAGATAACTTTTCTTTCCGACATCCAATTTTAATCAAACATAGCTTATAGCTCTATCTACCCTTGAAAACTGCGGATAGATTTCTAAAAATCGCTGTTTTGTGGTCTACCATACATCTTTAGACCCCTATTCCCTTTTTGAACTTTTCTTTCTATGTACAGACGCCGGGTTCTGCTCTTTTATTATAGTATAGAAGAAGATAGATATATAGATGTGAAAGTAACTCCGTCTGTCTGTTACTGGACCGATTTGGATCAAATATGATATGAAGATAGTTGGAGTCCCGGGAAAGGCATAGGCTACTTTTATTCCGGAAAAACGCATAGTTCCTGTGGGAATGTTATAACTGAATTCCACATTGGTGTAGTCGCGAGCAGACGCTTGTACTTAATAAGTTACTGTAATAATACAGATATATGATACTCATAGAGCATACCATACACCATGTTTCAGAATGAGATCAACCACTTCCAAAACAGACTCCAGCGTTGTGTCATGGACTGCAATGATTCGGCCCGGGACCGACTAGGCTCTGACCCTAAACAGGAAACGGTAAGTTGAACCACCACCCCAACAGCCTATTTACGTCCCACTGCTGGGGCAGATCTCCTCTCATCACGAGAGGGCTAGGCTTATAATATAATATAATATCCTTGGGCCATATCACACATTGACCTAGCCCCCAACTAAGTGACGCTTGTATTATGGGTGCTAGACAACGATATAAATACTTATATCACAGATCCCCCATTAAGAAACCATAAGATCTCGAATGCGTTGCCTACCCTGAGGACTAAGATGGAATGCCTCTGTGCCAGAAATTTCACCGGCTGCCTTAACCCCCTACCGGAACACAACAGTGCGAGCACTGCTATTTGGCGGCAGGTTAGCGGGGAAAGACGGTGGTACCACCCCGGACGGACCTGGCACCAGGTCCTTACTGGAACTGAGATTTTAAATCATGTTTTCATTTACTTTCAGATTGACAGAGCGACGATAGATTTTGAGAAGTGTGCAGTGAAGTGTGTGGACAGACATATAGGCCTCCTGCCGAGCATGATGAAGACGATGAAAGCAGTCCTGGCCAGCGGGAAACCACCTCCGATGACCAACCACTAGGACGGACCTCACCTTACTACTACAGCCTATTTGCGTCCCACTGCTGGGCACAGGCCTCCTCTCATCACGAGAGGGTTGGGCTTTGGGCTATAGTCCCCACGCGGGACCAGTGCGGATTGGGCACTTCGCACACATCTTTAAATTACTTCGCAGATGCGTGCAGGTTTCGTCACGATGTTTTCCTTCACCGAAAAGCTCAGTGGTAAATTAAAATTGAATTTCGCATATAAGTAAACTTAGAGGTGCGAGCCGGAATCGAACCCCCGATCCTCTACATGAGGCGGCAGGTCGAACCACTAGGCGACCACGGTATCCGACCTCACCTTAGCATAGAATATTTGATAGTACTACGTACAGAATGGCCACCGAATCACCCGTCTTACCGTCATTTGTTTCATCCAGAGATGGTGAGCGAATCGTTGGCTCGCGTAGTGGTACACACACATTTACAAGTGTACAGACGTCCTCGCACGCACACAGTGACACTTCATTCGAATTGCGTTCGGTGAGGCAACGGTACGACAACGGGTGAGACAACCCGTAATCCCAGGGGAGACCGGGGAAATGGGTGAAATGGAGGACCGATCACCCAACTGAGACCAGGCAGTCGTCCCCTTCTATAAATAATAAATTTACTTGGAGGAAATGACGCTTCTATATGGAATGACAGCTCACTTACTGTCATCATATCCCGGTCTATTAACCTGAACTTGCTGGTGCAACCTGGGCAAATTCATTATTCCTGTTTTATCTTTCAGTAATATATTAAGAAGTTTGAAAACAGCGAAATATTTGACAGCCTTTTACGACGTTGCCAAATTTCGGGTAATGGAAAAATGTTGCTACGTTTATCCTTATTTAATTTATAAATTTACTACGCTCAAAATTGTGTAAATCTAATACCTAAGTTATTTAGCAGTCATGTTTTTTTTTAAATTATGCACCTTTTCTCAACCATGTGCATTTTTGCAACTGTTAAAGATTCGTTTTTTGACGATCGCACCGTAAAGTGCTAACAGGAAAAATTAACTTTGTGTTTTTTTATATATATACTACTCACTTAGCACTTTATTTAGCATATCCAAATATATATTATATAATAATAAATATAATAATATGTAAGATACAGAAAAAAGATATTGAATTTCTTGTTACTCTGTCATATTAATCATTTTTTGAGATATTGTTTATTTTGTTTCTAATACGAACTAGATATATTTGTTGTATAGATGTGTAGTATGTGAACTCGAAATAAATAATCGGATGAAAAAGGTTTTTAAATCATTATTATTTTAATTGTTTTATTTCACCAATTTTAACAAATCTTAACCTTTGTTCGTATTGCTTTTGTTATTTTAACCATCTTTAAAAACCGGCCAAGTGCGTGTCGGGCCACGCGCAAAGTATAGGGTTCCGATGATGAGGATGCCCACAGTACCTTTCTAAGACTTATTAGCATCTAGCTAGCCTGTGGTATGACGTGCCCGCCCGACGCCCCTGCCGCTCGAGAAATATCATTGGTCTTTTAATCATTTCATAAGTTGTTCGACTATGACTCGTAAGTTTGTATAGCCTACTTAGCTGTGATAGTTTTCCTTTCAACTACGTTATATATGCCACAACCGTGATTTTTTTCAGCCATCCAAATACCACCATTTAGCTGGCAGGGGGGGGAGGGGGGACACGTGACTCTAACAAAAATAGCACTTTAAAGCTTAATATTTCACAAACGCATCACTTAATCAAAAAATGGTTTTAACAAACCCACAATATTTTTTAATACCTATTCAACGATATGCCGCACCATGGGGTACGCAAGAAAAAAAAAATACATCCCCACTTTACGAGTAGGGGAGGTACCCTATAAAAAAATATATTTCAAAATTTTATTGTACCACTTTGTCAGCGTAACTACTATGTATATTCATGCCAAATTACAGCTTTCTAGAACTAAGCATCTCCGAGCAATAGTGCGGACAGACGGACGGACGGACGGACATGGCGAAACTATAAGGGTTCCTTGTGGATTGCGGAACCCTAAAAATGGCTATTGATTCGGTCCATTATTTATCAAATACTAGCTTCTGCCCGCGTGGAATTCCGTAAACGCGTGTCCGCGGGAACTATGCGTTTTTGCAGGATAAAAAGTAGCCTATGTCCTTTCCCGGGACCCCAACTATCTCCATGGCAAATTTCATCTCAATCGGTCCAGCGGTTGAAGCGTGAAGGGGTGACAGACAGACTAACAGACACACATACAGAGTTAATTTCGCATTTATAATATTAATATGGATGAACGAACATTTGGTCTACAATCTAGTCGATAACTCCATAAAGACAAAAATCTATTATTTAGTACCTAAGTAGGTACAACATCGAATAAACTTCCGTGTAGGTACCGATATAATCATCATCATTTCGGCTGAAAGACGTCCACAGCTGGACAAAGGTCTCTCCCAAGGCTCTCCACTCAGATTGGTCCTGTGCTACTCACTTCCACCGATTTCCCGCGACCTTTACAAGGTCGTATTATGTAGAGACCTACCATCTAAAATCCCGCGCCTTCACATTTCAAAACGCTTCATTTTTTTTATTATTATTTAAAAAGCACCACCAACACTCAACGCATAGTTGATGGCCGTCTCGACACGCACACATGACTCGCATCCCCAGTGCAACACTGTACTAAGTCAAAATAAATATAAATACGCCGATATTCGTGGAATGCTCGCAAAATTTTTGTCTATTCAACTAAGTATATATAATATTCAAGTAAATTTCGAGATTTTTCGACATAATACAGTGTTGTACTGGGGGTGCGATGTGTTGAGAGTGTTGGTGGTGCTTTTTAAATACATTGAAGCGTTTTGAAATGTGAAGGCGCGGGACTTTAGATAGTAGAAGATCTCTACCATTGTAATGATATTCAATTTACTTTGGAAGTTCTAATATTTTATTTTTATTTTAAGTGTGGTGACATACATCCGACATAACCCGAAGAATTGCGAGCCTTAAGTGGCAGTGGGCGGGGCACATTGCTCGCAGGACTGATGGCCGATGGGGCCGGAAAGTTCTCGAGTGGCGCCCGCGAACCGGGAGACGAGCTGTCGGTAGGCCTCCAACAAGATGGAGCGACGACATCGTGAGGCTCGTGGGAAACCGGTGGAAGCAAGTAGCACAGGACCGGTCTGAGTGGCGAGCCTTGGGGGAGGCCTATGTCCAGCAGTCCTATGCCTATGTCCAGCAGGCCTATGTCGGCTGAAATGATGATGAGGGATTTTTATCCACGGCTATGCGAAATAGATGTTTAAATTAAAAGAAGTAAAAAACACAACGATGTTAGGTAATTATTATCATTATTATCGCGTTCCAAAGAAATAGTTTTTAATGATGTAAGTAATACATTAACACATATTTTGATCTTGATAAAGCGTAATATAAACGTAATTAACGATTATCGATCGAAACAACCAAATTTATTATTATTTATCGATATTTCAATAGGGATTTTGTAACCAAGTTCAATTTTGAAATCGATATTTTATCTTTTTTATCGGGTTCAAAAGTTTGGTATTTAAAGGTGGTCATTTTGAATTTGGGTATCTAGTGTTAAATCGTCATATACGATGTTTAGTTCAACTGCAGTTCTTTATTTATTATTTGCTTATAGTGTAAGTAAATTAATCTTCAAATATATAAAATTCTCGTGTCACGGTGTTTGTAACCAAACTCCTCCGAAACGGCTCGACCGATTCAAATGAAATTTGGAGTAGGTCTGAAAATAGGACGTAAGCTATTTTTGATACCAAAAAAAATCTAATTCGGTACGAAGTCCGCGGGGTCAACTATAGGTACTTATATAAAACTTCAGTTTTTGAATGACTGACCCGCCGAAACTACTGGTCGTAGGAAGCTGAAATTTGGCACGTAGGTTCCTTTGGGAGTCTAGGGATTAGGGACAAAGGATTACTCGAAATTCCCACGGGAACGGGAAAAATTACAACTACGCGGGTATCTAACTAGTAAAGAAAAAGTGTCTAATTAAGATACACCAGTTCAAATCCAAAAAGTTAAAATACTTGCAAGAAAATAATTAAAGATTAAAGAATCACCCGTTTTTTTCAGGCCCAAGCACAAGTCCTACCCGACTGCAGTTTACTTCCATCGAACCTTCCACTGCCTCTCAAGAACCTTCTGTCTCTATCGGCTCCTAAATGTGGCTGCCCTGACTCCAACTGTGGCTGCCCTGGCTCTTTCATCACAACTCCTAGGGTCCCATCCTTCGGTTGCCCTAACCTCGCAATCGGTCTGCCAAACCCCGTCGTTGGCGTCCAAAATTGCGGCTGTAAGAACGCATTCGGAACTTGCAACTGTGGTAACCCTGTTGTCGGGAATTTGTGCGGAAAGTCTACTCCATCCGTAGGAGTTGCCACGACTTGTGGCTGCTCGGATCCCGCTGTGAGGATCATAGATGGTTGCCCCAGCTGTCAACCGGTCTATAGCTACAACCTCCCGTCTCTCGGCGTGCCTACATGCGGTTGCGCGAACCTTGGTTTGACGAATTGTGGTTGCGGAGCAATAGGCCTACCCTACTCTTTCGGTTTGCCGCTAGTGAACGCTCCCATGTCCTTGCCATGTGGTTGTACCGGGTCGTGCCAATGTCCCGTGAACGCTTGCAATTGTAAAGGCCCCTGCGGTTGTCCGCTCAACTCCTGCACCTGCAATAATCCTTGTGGTTGCCTCAACTCTTGTGGCTGCGTTAACTCTTGTGGCTGCGTCAACTCTTGCGGCTGTGTCAACTCTTGCGGCTGCGTCGAGGTTCCCTGCGGTCTACCAACAGTCAAAACGACATGCACATGCGTGACTCCAACTATAGAGACCCCATGTGGCTGCGCCCAGGGTCAGCCGCAATGCGCGTGCACCACGACCCTGGAAATACCGACTTGTGGTGTTCCGGTGGTGCCGCCTTTCGCCCCCGTGATTGGGATGTCCCGTTATATGCGACAAGTGGTCCTCCAGCCGCCGTTCTTGTGAATAAGATATGTTTAAGTTATTAAATTATTGACACTATCTATGTTGTTTATTTCTTATCAGCGACCTGCTCCTACTTGGCACGGGTAGCAACAAATTAAACACCAAAACCTTCATCGTGAATCCCTCTATTTATAAACGAAATGCCGCATGAAGATCCTGTGAGTATATTTTGAGGTTATTGCACCACCATTGTCCATTCGAGTCCATGCCTAGGGATATAGGATTACCCATATGTATGAGTCATACAATCTTTTTAGTATGAGTTAATGTTACAAATCTTTCCTGTGGACAGCCCAAAATTAAGGGGTTTTAAAGCCTAATTTCTTGCTCGGCCTTTACATACATTGTAAGTACATACAAATCCTAAAGAGATAAGATAAGACATACAAATCCTCTCTTGTAACCTAAACACAAGTTATGTATACCCAAGCCGTTAGGTAATTATTACATTGTCCACAGGAAAGACCCCTATTTTCGCGTTCTATGTACCTACCTATGACCTAAATCCCAAATAACGATAGACAGTCTCACTTGTGCAAAACAATTTCAGGAAGCGGTAATTTTCCGTCCGTGCATCTCACACTAGGCACACGTTCACTGTTGGACTGGGCGGGGACAGATCTCACTTCACGCCGAACGACGTTCGGGCTTTCTGTTTTACTGACTCACCAAACAGTCATTTTAACGTCCCGAATAACAGGTTTATCTGAAAAGTGATAAAGAAAATCCTATTAAGTTTGCTATAGGATCACTTCGTGAACTTTAATAGATGCTGGCCTATATTCGAAGTCTATAGGATCGCGCACGCGTCGCGTGAACTTTAAGCAGCTAGATTTAAAGTTCAACTTGATGCGTAAGCGATCCTATAGGGAACAGGGAGATCCCTATTTAAGAATTCGAATATAGGCCCAGGTTAATCTAACATTCATTGCACGTCTAGAAACTTTCGCTGTAAGAGGATTGACGACGTGGTCCAGCGGTTGAAGCGTAACGCGAGGTAACAGACATACATTACCGACTTACTGTCGCATTTATAATTTTAGTTGGGATACCCACCATCACCACAATAGGTCCATTTGCGTCCCAGCTCTGGGCACAGGCCTCCTTTCATCACAAGTAAAGAGGGTTTTGGCATATTCCCCACGCGGGCCCAATGCGGATCGGGACTTCACACACATCCTTGAATTACTTTGCAGATGCGTGCAAGTTTATTCACGATGTTTTCCTTCACCGAAAAGCTGAGTAGTAAATTCAATTTGAATTTCGCACACTACTACTACTACTACAGCCTATTTGCGTCCCACTGCTGGACACAGGCCTCCTCTAATCACGAGAGGGTTTGGGCTATAGTCCCCACGCGGGCCCAGTGCGGATTGGGGACTTCACACACATCTTTGAATTACTTCGCAGATGCATGCAGGTTTCCTCACGATGTTCTCGCACACTACGTAAGTCCTAAACTCAAGAGAAGAGCTTCTTCTGCGCGCGACTTCGCTCGCGTGGAAATTGGTTATCGCGTTCCCGCGGGAATTATGCGTTTTTCCGGGATAAAAGTAGCCTTTGTATCTTCCCGGGCCTCCAACTATCTCCATGGGCGAAGAGCCAAATTTCATGAAATCGGTCAAGCGGTTGAAGCGTGAAGAGGTACTTAACAGACAGACAGACGGAAAGACAGATAGACAGAGTTATTTCGCATTTATAATACTAATATGGATGACTAATCCTTAAAAAATCAAGTCTCAAGTTCAATACACTACTCGAATAAGATGCTTTATTAGGTCAGTTCACTTTACGTCATTGTAGGTATGTTTTACAACGAGTTTGCAAACCCAAGCATGCAGCAGGTTGTCCAAGTATAAAGAAATGCTTTTTTTCAAATATGAGTGACAACAGGACGTAGCTACCTAACCCCTCGCTGTTGTCTATGAAATTGATACCAAAATCATACACGCGCTCTCACATTTTGAGGAGTTCCCTCATTATCTCACGGTTCCCGTCATCATAACTGAATGAAATAAAAAAAAAACCGCCTTCAAAATCCGACAGACTGCGATGTTAATGTCAAGTTCACTATCGCCCGGTTCCTATATCCAAACCTTAGATCCAAACAACGCCTCGTTTTGCCTACGGACGGTTAAAATTTGACAGATTCTCTATGGAACAAATGTCAAAAATCAACCGTCCGTAGGCAAAACGAGGCGTTTCGTGGATATAGGAACCGGGCCTATGATTATCATTTCTTTGGGTCGGTGCACTTGACACCGACTTCGCAGTCTGTCGGAGTTTGAAGGCGGTTTACATTTTTTTATGAAAAATTTTTTTTGGCTACAGTTTCCAAACATTACTATAGAAATACATAAGTCACTCTGAAGTCCTCAAAATTGACACCAAAATCATCTACGTGCTAGCAAATTTTGAGGAGTTCCCTCATTTTCTCATGAAACCCATCATCAGAACTGAACCAAATTAATATGGACCCAATTCGGAGATACCTACCCTTTCGATTAAAAAAAGAACCATCGAAATCGGTGCACAATTGACGGACTAATTGCGGAGCATACATACAAAAAAAAAATATAAAAAATCATACAGACGAATTGAGAACCTCCTCCTTTTTTTGAAGTCAATTAAAAATTAAAATGGGACCAAACCGGGAATACCTAGTCATCATAGTCTACCAGTTAGATTCAAATTCTGCGAACGGATTCTGTTCCAATGTAACACAGTGTAAAATAGCACAGGGAACGGTGGACCCTTGCACCCAATACATACTTACTCGTATTTACCTCATTGTCAAAATTAGACCCACATTTTTTTTTTCCTTATTAGAAACATACGTCTTGGTTCTGCAATTACATAATTATTTATTAATCACCGAAAAAAGGTACAAATTTAGTTAAGGTAAGGGTTGGTACGTTTAGTGTAAGTTTAATATTTAAGCTATTTAAGTCCTTCTTCTGCCTGAAACACAGGATTTTCTATTTTAAATTTTACTTAACTACTTACTACTACTACAGCCTATTTGTGTCCCACTGCTGGGCACAGGCCTCTCCTCATCATGAGAGGGTTCGGGCTATAGTCCCCACGCGAGCCCAGTGCGGATTGGGGATTTCACACACATTTTTGAATTACTTCGCAGATGCGTGCAGGTTTCCTCACGATGTTTTCCTTCACCGAAAACCTCATGGTAAGTTCAAATTGAATTTCGCACGTAAGTAAACTTAGAGGTGCGAGCCGGAATCGAACCCCCGACCCTCTGCATGAGAGGCGGTAGGTCGAACCACTAGGCCACCACGACTTTTAACGAGCTCAGACACAGAAGTAGGTAATATTTTCGCTACATTTAGATTTTTTAATTATACCTATGTCAGTAAAGTATTTAATGTAATATTGTAAACTTACGTACTGAATAAATATATTTATTATTTTATTTTTCATTTTATTTTAAATATCAATAATCGAAATCGACGTGTAACCTACAAATAAAAAAACACATAAGTAGTAGGTACTTATTACATACTACGTATAAATTACTTACATACAGATCAATAAAATTCAGTTTTTTTTAAGTCGAGTAGCTAAATTTAATTAGAAGTAAGGTAGGTGTACCATGGAAGGCCACTCTAACAAATAAACAGTTATCATTCGTTTATTTCCTGGATAAATGAAACTAACAAATATTTAAGTAATACTTTGTTTTATTACGTAACATATAAACCACTTTTTTGAATTGCAGATTTAATCAATATTGATTAAACTTCAGTTTCATTGAACTCTTCCAAATGGCCTTGCTAGAAACAGGGCTCCTTAGAAGGCCATTATAATAAATCAGTCATTTAACACTAAGAGTTAATAAATAGCGCTTAAATCTACAATAAAAAAAGTAGTTTATATGTTACATAAAAAAACAAAGTATTACTTAAATATTTGTTTGTTTCATTTATCCAGTAAATAAACAAATAATAACTGTTTATTTGTTAGAGTGGCCTTCCATGGTACACCCACCTTATTTTAACGTCGTCGATTCCCGATATCAATAAAGCGAGGGACTGTACTGCCAAAATATTAGCGCGAGCGATTCGCCGCCGCGTCTGTGGTTTCCAGTTCGATGGGTGTTTGTGTTAATAGAAGGAATTTGTCATCGCATGGCAATAACTACGAAATTTTAATGATTGGCCTTCGAAGGAGCATGGCGTTCCATGGTCCACCCACCTTACCTAACAGTGTGGTAAGAGAAAAATGTGGGCTGGACGTATTATAAACGGGAAACATGCGTAAGTTCAACATACATATTAGTGTGTGTGTAATAGGTAGACGATTTTCTATCTCGCCGAAACGTTGGTGGACTAGGAATATTTACTAGGATGCAATACAAGAGGGATGACGACAGGGTGAAGAAATCGAAATTCTAATTAGTCCGTCAGTCAGGTAATAAAAAAATATTAGACGCGTATTTTTTGTTTTATCAAATTAACAAAGAATTACTAAGTTAAAACGCATTAAAGTTGGAGAGTGGGGCCTAACTACGTCACCGTTAGGTATAAATGGTACCTAAACATGACGTCACGCGACATTTCAACTCAATATATCTCCGTATAAGTTTGATAACGTGAAAAAAGAAAAAAATACGTGTCCAATACTTTTCAATAATCTTCCTGATATACTAAGGAAAAAAAAGTTGTCGTCTCCCCTATTGCTAGATTAAGTACCTATCTATAAGAAGAGAAACAAATTTATCGACGGTTAACGAATTTTTAAATTTTAATCGATAACAGTTATGTCATGTTATCTTGGCAATCAATAATAAGCCTAGTTGTGAAATAGCTTGTGATGTAACAGATATACATTTTATAAGGGAACTTTGATTTCGGTAGGGCTCATACGTGTGTACCTACTTGTTTATAAGAGGTAAGGTTATTTAAAGTTAATCATTTTTAATTTACTAACATAAAGAGCAAGTTGCGGTGATAGGTGGAACTAAAGTATTAAAGTTAATAAAGACGTAGATTGTTTTATAGTTCGAGTGAGATATCTTTTAAATTTCGAGCGATTCCCATGTAGGTACTTACACTTATCTCAATTGCGAAAGGTGAGACCCCCATTTTTATTTGCCAAACTACTTATAATATAGAATAGAATAGAATAAGTATTTATTTTGAAAAAAACAAACAATAGGTTTTACATTTGGGCTTATGGCTATCTTAAATCAAGTTTTTTTCAAAAATGGAATCCACTCAGCTTTAGCCGAGGAGCATCTCGGCGCTGATTTTCAGTAGATCCCTGACGTCTTAAAACAAAAAAAATAAAACAAAATATAAAAACCTGTGTGTAAGCGACAAGTAATGTCGCTTACACACAGGTGCAGGTGCAGGTACAGACATAGCAAGTGAGCTTATTAAAAGAGTGGGAACGTACCGGGCAACACACCTCGGAAATCCGAGGTCGCTCCAGGAAGTCGTCGGCAACATGAAGGGTCTGCTAGGCTTTCTTCAGGAGCTGGGCTGGCAGGAGTAGCCTCGCCAGCCCAAAACCACGCAAAATAGGCGCAATCATGACGTCGATTTGCGGAAAACCAGCCCACGCAAACCTATACCTATACCTAAAGAAAAGAAAAGTGGTACAAACTTATACAGCGTCATACAGAATTAACAAAAGAAGTGGTATTACTGAGTAATTATTATTTTTTTGGATTGGTTGTTACATACATATAGGTAATTGATTTACCGTACCTATACTGCTCGGTCTGAGGCCTACTAACTTCAGAAGCTATTATTTAAAAGAGAAGAAGAAGATAATGGCACCAGTCAACTTCTATGACATTATTCAGGCCTGTTTATGAATCACTCGACCACACCACCTAGACCACAGAATATAATGGCCACGGAATCAGCCGCCTGAATCTAGCTGGTGCGCAACTTGCGCCCAACGGAGATGGAGAGTGAATCCTTGGCCCGTGTAGTGGTCAGGGTGCCATCTGCCATCTATTTGGCATAATTCTTTTTGTCCGAAACTGTTTACGCATAACAGGCTTCGCATAATTTATTTACGCCGAATCTTGACTTTGCCGAATTTTTATTAAGCATAATTCTTAATTGGCCGAATGGGTGTTTACCCGAATATTGTGTTGGCATAATGTTGACCTGGCCGAATTTTATTATGCATAATATTGTTTGGCATACTAGTAATTTAGCAGAATTTTGATAGGCCGAAATATTATCCGAATTTATGTCCGAAACAACAATTAATGTAGGGAGCGCCAAAGTTGCTAGCCCGAAAACTGGAATTCCGAAAATGTATGTCATAAACGATTTTAGCTGAGTAAGTAAAAAAATTTGTTGGATATAATTTGTTCAACATACTTATCTTTATTAGATAGCTTAGAGTTCGGAAGTTCACGGTGTGCTGTAACACCAAAGTTTGGAGCAAAGCCGACTCGCATAAGTTAGGTTAGGTTATTTTTTATATAAGTAAACAAATTATCATTTAATAAAAATCCCCCCTCTCCCTTCGAGTATTTATTTAATTAAATCTGCGAAAATAAAGGTATGCGAAAGTAGTTTTCGGCGTAACAAATTTCGGCGAATGTAATTTTCTGCCTAAATAATATTCGGAATTCGAAAATTATGCGTGAATACTATTCGGCGTAAATAGATTATGCGAGATTAGTTTCGGCGTAAACACTATTATGCAAAATCGAATTCTGCCAAAAAAAATTATGCGTAAACAATGGGAACCGTAGTGGTCATTCATTCATTCATCACTCATTTACAAGTGTACAGACATTATCGCACGCACACAGACGTCCTCGCACGCAAACATTGTCACTTCATTCGAATTGTGTTCAAAATCGTGCTTTTATAGGCCGTGTCCGCCGCGTGACTAGAAATAAATGTGTCTGGGTGATTCCATAAAAGTTGGTTAACTTGGTGTTTGCAGCAATTTTTCACATTCAAATATGAGGCGTTATGTGAGATAGATACAAATATGAGGCGTTTGATACCTAATTCATTGTGTTTAACCAGCAGTATTGTCAGTGCTGCTAGAGAGTCCAAAAAATAATCCTGTCCTTTTGGACCTCGAGAATTTATTCAGGTAAAGACATGAATGATTTTCTTTCCAGACATGGGGCTCCTGGGTGCGATAATCATCGCACTAGTCATATCATCATCATTAAAACCTTCGCTTTGCCTGGGCCGACAAAGGCAAGCCATCGCTTCGCTTCTCCAGAACCTCCTGGCATCAAACCCTCAGCTCCTCAAAATGGCTGCAAGCAGACAGCTCTGTAACCAAGCTCCCACGGTCAGCTATGCACCGGCGTACGAAAGCTCTGTCCCAGCGCAGTATGTCAGTACATACGTCCAAAGTCCGCAGTACGCACAACAAGCTCCCACTGTCGTCCAAATGCCGTATCCGCAAGCTGTCAAGAATTGTCAGAGCTACCCAGCGCAGGCAGTTCAAGTGACTGAAACGTATCAAACGCCTCAAGTGACTCAGCAAGTTCAAACAGTCAGTCAAACTGTGGCCCCAGCAGTCCCCAAATGTCCTGTGGCCGCGCCAGCTGCCTTGGTCAGCCCGTTTCTACCAGCAGCGTCGCCCATATCGGCGCTGATGCCACCTACGTCAAGCCTTCTGCCACCAGCCAACCCGGCGCAATTCAGATGTAACTATCTGAGGAAGATCCCTATACCGCCGCCTTGTATGTAGTGTAGTCTGTTAATTTTTATTAATTAGGTCAAGTAAATTATATAATTGATGATAACTGGATTGTTTTCTTTTTCGGTTTAGAAACCCTCACCCAGTGGTTGGTTACACTCTTGACAGCACTGGTTAGAGAAAGGAAATCTATGTAGAGGTAATTTTTCAAACGTGCAAATTACTTGCAATGAGTCTTCAATTATTATTTTATCAGATTATATTATCTATTATTTGATTACGGACGCGCCACATGTATTTTTACATCACCCTTGGCCATAAAATGGGATTTTCTGCCCTGAGAAAATCTCACTTCTTGGCCAAGGCAAGACGTAAAACTTTTGACAAACCACGGGCGGTAATTCGTAAAGTCCCAGATCGCAGGTTTCTGTGGCCCGGCAAAACCTGCGATCTGGGACATTTACGAATTCACCACCCTAGGTCTGTAATGTACTATTATGTTGCTTAACTTAAAATAACATTCCTTTTAGTAGGTAAGTACCTATACCTACATTTTAAAAATATTAATCATGTTCCTTATTATTTTAATTATAAGTCATGATAAATGCTTAGTTATTGAAATTTAGTAGGTCATCAGAAGCACGTATAACCTGCCTACATCATTCTTTACGTACCTCTATAATTATTACTGCATTGCATACTTCCAACATCGTGACGATGTAGTTAATCTCGATGTGTTTAGTGAATATAGGTAGGTATCTTTAGAGAAACCTGAATCCATCCATCATTTTAAGAATACTCGAGGGTGTATCGATTTATTTTCGATCCCTATGTAGGTACCTACATACCTATACTTCGCAAGCTAGCGAAGCTTAGCACTAAGTGTCATTTATGTCACTTCCAATTAAAATATTATGCAAAATTATCATGCACTTCCGCATGATTCCGAAATTATATACTTTACATCACCCTTGGCCGTAAAGTGGGATTTTCTGCCCGCTACGCGGAGAGAAAATCTCACTTCTTGGCCAAGGCAAGACGTAAAACTTTTGACAAACCACGGGCGGTAATTCGTAAAGCCCCAGATCGCATATTTATGGCCCTCACCTTCGTTTCGGGCCACAGAAACCTGCGATCTGGGACATTTACGAATTCACCACCCTAGGTCTGTAATGTACTATATTGGACTCGTTCGTGATAAAAATGTCTGTTGAGTTCTGTTATCGATGGGTGACTTGCATTGTATTCAATGCATTACATAACATTTATATCCATAGAACCTTTACTGATTGTACTAGGTAACTTCAAAGTCCTACCGATTACCTACGTATTATGAAATGATGACTAAGGCCACGATACGTTACTAGTTACATTGTGTAGGTAGATGTAATGTATGCATTGCAGGAGGTTGAACGAATAGAGATAAGTAATTTCTGTAATTTTCTTGTTTATGAATCCGTCACGCTTGAGAGATTAACCCAAAATTAGTTTGCCTCCACGTCCCCTCGTTCAAGTTCTTCTACCCTAGGAAGGCAAGGTCAATATAAAAAGCCGCTAGAAATTCCAAGATGAATAAAATTTACCGTGAATGACCGCCGCCGCCTGCCGATGCAACCCTAACTAGAGCATTCAAAACAGTTTTTCAGATCCAATGATAGGATACAAAAATATCGTCCACATATCATCAAATAAGTACTTAAATATATTCGTGAACTTCCCCTCTGCATCATACCGTGTCAGGTGGGCTGTGCGCCCGTTTGCCTATACCATTGGTATATATAGGCAAACGGGCGCACAGCCCACCTGATGGTAAGTGGTCACTGAGCCCCATGGACACCGAAATCCTATGATCTACCACTAACAAAATATAATCCCGAATTCAGTTTTGGGTAGAAAAGACGGTGGTACCACCCCGGACGGACCCAGCACCAAGTCCTACCACTAACAAAATATATACCCCGAATTCAGTTTTGGGTAGGAAGGTAGGTTACCTTCCAGACATTTCGTCATGGAAAATATCTTTCTCATTTGGCAATCGAACATATTTTCGTAAAACCTATGCAACGCTTGTAATGTTCCGTAAAATTCCGACGAATTACCAAATTCAGATAGTAACAAAGATACATAAGAGCGTGTTTGTGGAATTAGGTTAGTGTGTATGGAATAAAGTCGAAATGAAGGAGTTTTTGTTATTTTTTTGCGCCATCATCGTCAATGTAAGTAGACGAATATTGGTTTCTGATCTCAGTTAAGGTATGAGTTCTATTCGTCGTAGCTCATCAGAATAGAAATCCCCTCCAGTCGAGACTGTACAGGTTACTAAGTATCTTAGCATCAGCATGGAAAGAGTAAGGTACACCCGGAATGACAGAATCATACAAATCAGCGCACGCCCGAAATAAGTGTTCAGATATATGCGATAATAGATTTCGTTGAAAATAAGTGTTCAGATATATGCGATAATAGATTTCGTTGAAAATAAGTGTTCAGATATATGCGATAATAGATTTCGTAGAAAATAAGTGTTTAGATATATGCGATAATAGATTTCGTTGAAAATAAGTGTTCAGATATATGCGATAATAGATTTCGTTGAAAATAAGTGTTCAGATATATGCGATAATAGATTTCGTTGAAAATAAGTGTTCAGATATATGCGATAATAGATTTCGTTGAAAATAAGTGTTCAGATATATGCGATAATAGATCTGAAAACTTGAAGAGCCCCCAGGATATTGCTCACATACAGAGCTTTAACGATGTCACTGGCCACATTGTCGTTTATCGGGTGAAATCTCTTAGTTAAGAAAAAGTAGCTAAAAAAACACGCGGATAAAAAAAACAAGAAGGTACAAAATTTAATGAGCCCATGTGTTTTAACGGAACGCTGTACTAACAGTACTAAACTACCTAACTAATAATATTTTTCTTTTCAGGTAAACTCCCAATGTGGCTGCGGTTGTTCACCTCCCCCGATAGCGCGCCCGTTGCCCCCCTGCCCTAGACCGTTACCTCCATGCCCCCCACCCGTCTGCCGTCCTCCACCTCCTTGCGTGGCTCCAATACCAGTTTGCCCCCGGCCTTTACCTGCCTGTTCATGTTCCGCTCCAGTGGTAGAATTCCTCGACTACCCCGTCTCATACGAAGTTGTAACTCCGTGCGCCACAGCGCTGCCAACTTGCAATTGTCCATCTCTTCCTTCTCTTCCAGTCTCACCCCAAATCATACCAAGTATCGGCTCTCCAGTGTATCCTGGCTGTAATATAGGCCTCTCGCCTTGTCTAGGGGGTGTTGATTTCGCACCAGTAGCTCCCGTAGGGTTGATCAACCCCTTCTTGCCTGCTGCTTCCCCTATATCCGCGCTAGCTCCTACGGTATCATCCCTGTATCCCCCAATCAACCCCTGTAACTGTGGGTGCAAATATTTACGGCAGATCCCTATTCCGCCTCCTTTCATATAAGTATGTGTTTATTTATTGAATAGTTTTGTAATGATAGCGCCTTGTTGAAAGTATTAAAGGATCTAAAAGTAAACTGTTTTTTTTTGTGTTATTTAGAAACTACCTCGTATTCTTTATGTTTTTGATAATGTGTAAAATTGCACGTGTTATTTAGATACTAAAATAAGATTTCAATCAACACTTACACACGAAGCATATCATGATACATTCTAGGCAAGTAAAATAGATACAAAATGTAATAATACCGTGTATGCTAAAAAAAAGATGTTAGCAACGAGTAGGCATGATCAGTCTGCATTTTGATACTTAAAAAGAAAATTAAACTTTACTTGACTTGTGGTAGTACCTCGCTTTTTTGAAGATATAAAACGTAGTATAATAAATAAGTAGAATAAATAAATATCTTGGGACATAACACACATATTGACTAGCCCCAAACTAAGCAACGCTTGTATTATGGGTGCTTGACAACATAAATACTTATATAGAGAAGTACATACATATATAAATACTAAACATCCATCACTCGAGTACAAACATTAGTGCTCATCACACAAAGTTTGCCCCGAGCGGGATTCGAGCCCGCGACCATCGGAACAGAAGGCAAGGTCACTACCAACTGGACCAATCCGGCCGTCATAATGAAGACAAGACATAAAGCGTTTTTGATTTATTTGCACATTTCTATTGTATTCAGTTTGTCACATGCCCAGATAGACGCATGTCTAAGTTACCTAGGCTACACTGATTAAGTAACTAAGTTAAGAAACGGAAAAATTGTAGCTAGTTTTCTTAATAGATTAAACACCTGACATTTCTTGATTAGATAAAGATAGATAAAATATTACATAAATAGAAGAAAAGAACGGAGAACATAGAGATTTTCTCTCAATTCGTTGGAAAAGACAGACATGAAGGCTGTTGTTTTTGTAATCGGCCAATTTCTTTTAGTGAACGTAAGTTAACTATACTTCATTTCATAATTATGGAGGGTTGTAGTAAAGGAGCGCAATCTTTATAGTTCCAAAAGTGGACACCAAATCGGGTAGGTTGGGGGCGCTGCGGTCGCCACTCCAGTCAAGCCACCTAGGCGGATAGTCTGCTGAGGCGAAAATGCAGCGAAAACGGTTGTGAGGAGAGTGTGTTTTGTTTTGTTGCTTATCAATTCCGCTGGACACGTTTTCAACTGTTTCGCCATAGGTATAAGATTGCGCTCCTTACCAAGACACATTCCCATAATTTATGTATCAGACGAAATACGTCAACTGCAGGACATAAGCTCATACAAGTTCACGATTAGCTTGAGCGGGGTCAGCTATCCCACTTTATGCGCCGAACGGCGTTTGGGGTTTAGGGATTTTCTGATTCACTTAGCCGTCACTTTGACCTCCCGAATAACAGGTTTATCCGGAAAGAGATACGGAAACTCTTATTACGTTAGCTATAGGATCACTTCGTAAACTCTAATGTAGACGCCCTGTAGACATTTAATAAATATTTATGTTTCAGAATGCTCTCAGCCAATATGTCTCCAGCTTCCCGAGTTTCCTCTCCCAAAAGCTAGGGAAATCTCACGAAAATACCATAGTAGAGCGCTTTGAAAACATGGCGTCTCTTCTTCGGACCACGCCACGACCACAGAATAACCAAATATTTCCAAACCATCGTCAAAAATTGCAAATGACGGACGAGAAATTCAACCTAGCCGAATTGTTTAAGAAGTCAGCTTTGAAAGCATTGATTTCGGCAGCTGATATGCACTACAAGACAGCCAGAATGTTTGAAATACCTTCGAGACGCTCTTCTAGAAATAATGATGTCATTATAAGAAGAAGTAGGGGCTATTATTAATGGGAAAGATGAGATGGGTGGAAGGAAAGCCTTCGTTGTCAACGTAGTGTCTGTACCAGTTCTATTTATTTTTTGTATCAATAAAATTAATTTTCAGAATTATACATTATTGTGTTTGTTTTCTTAGTCTTCATTGTGTATGATATGAATAGAAATTTACTATAGGTATGTAGGTGCTCAAATATGAATAGTAGGTACCTCTGTCTTACCTCAGTATGAAAGCTGCTAAAAACTGTTCCTAGGTGCATTATTGTAATCAATAATTATACTTTAAACACACTAATCTTCGGCGGAGCGGGGTCAGCTATTTCACTTTTTCGCGCCGAACGGCGTTTGGACTTATTGGGTTCTAGTGAAATTAGGTACTCACTTAGCAGTCACTTTTGACGTCCCGAATAACAGGTTTATCAGTAGCCATAGAGAGATTCCTTTTCCGTGCGCTACAGAATCACTTCGTTCACTTGCATAGATGCCCTGGGGCTATATTTGAAGTCTTAAATAGGGATCTCCTTCTTCCCTATAGGATCGCTCACGTGTCAAGTTGAACTTTAAATCTAGCTGCTTAAAGTGAGCGATCATATAGGGAATTAGAGAACAGAGAGATCCCTATTTTAAGACTTCGAATATAGCACCTGGGCAATCGAGCTCGGTTGAACTCTTTTTCGAGAACGTGAGTTAGTAATGCTCGTTTAATAATACTTAGTATAGAGATCAAAAAATTAAATAAATTTAGGTGGCGCACTTGCCCTGATGATTATGATGATGACTCTTACCAAAATATTCGGCCTCGTGTTCAAGGTCTGACCTGCCTGACTGACCTTCAAGACGCCCTTTTTCATCATTTCAGTCGAAAGACGTCCAATGCTGGACATAGGCCTCCCCAAGGCTCGCCACTCAGATCGGTCCTCTGCTACCTACTTGCTTCCACCGGTTTTCTGCGACCTTCACGAGGTCGTCGCTCCATCTTGTCAAATTCAAATTCAATCATTTATTCAGCAAATTGGCCACATAGGGGCACTTTTACACGTCAGAAAAATCGGCCCATCGGCCATCAGTCCTGCGAGCAATGTGCCCCGCCCAATGCCACTTAAGGCTCGCAATTCTTCGGGCTATGTTGGAGACCCTAGTTCTATTTCTGATTCTATCACGCAGAGAAACGCCCTTTATAACCGACTTTAAAAATGTATGTGTAAGGTGATAAGGGGCCGTTCAAGTATTACGTAAGCAGATTTCTTACCATTTTTTACCCCCCCGCCCCCCTTGTCATCAAAAGTAAGCAAAGCTCTTACCCCCTCCCCCTATGCTTACGTAAACATTTTTAGTTATAAATGTTTTTTTATATTGTCATTTTAAAAATAGGAAGATCCATGGAAAGATTAGGTTTAACTGATACACATAGAGTAAGGGACAAAAATATTATAATCAGAAATAATATAATAATAATATATAATAGATGCATTAATTAGACAAGTGAATAGCGCGCGGTAATTTCCCTAATGCGCGGTAATTCCCCTAATCGGTTCTCAAAGCGAGTGCCTAAACATATGCATTATTTGCGGGAATCCCCGAAAATGCGTTTCGTTTTCACGCATAGACAATGTGAGGGTTGCCATTCATGTAAAAAAGTAAATAACTAACGATGACGTAATCATCATCTAGACCCCCCTACCCCCCATGTCATCCAAAATAAGCAAAACAGAGACCCCCCCCACCCCCCCTTGGTGCTTACGTAATACTTGAACGGCCCCTAAGGTGTGTGTAAATGTATGTATAAAGACTCCTCGTATGTAAAAGATTACTACCCCGTAAAGCAAATTATGGCCAAAAAGTAATTGATACCTAATTATAAAATTAGTAATTATCTGGGCTTAGTTTTTGAAGTCGGTGTCAAATCAACGAAAACAAAAATACCTAGTGCTGCCAAACATATAAAATAATACGACGTATGTACCAAACCAACAATACCAAACCCTGACTGGTAGAGAATGCCATGGGCATTAAGCTTACCATTTGAACATAATACTTATCTACTTGTTCTCTTCTGCAAAAAAGTTAAAATAAATAAAAATCCTCGAATTTGTTTGGCCCTGAGGCATAATGGTAAGTACGTTTACATGAACGGCGTTCAAAAGGACATTCACGGGCGCGTTCACAGGCACGAGCGTGTAAACAGGCTGTCTTTGAACGCGCTCGTGAATATCCAAATAATAAATAAAGAAATAAAAAAATTAAATGAACGCCGTCGATCGGTCGGCTGTCGGTTTCCTATCGGTTGTACGGCAAAGATCATTGTATGTTTACATGCACGGCGTTCAAAACGACACTAAACGGGCACGTTCACGAGCTCGGGCACGCAGGTATAAACGCAGCTTAAGATGGAATGCCTTTGATATGGAGATAGTGAATCGTTATTTAGGGATCCCATAAATTCTACATATATTTATTTATTTAAACTTCATTTCACATTAGTAAAAAGTAATGCCAAAGGCAAACTTTTGGGCAGAGCAGAAATTGTTAGGTAGGTAGAGATCTTCTACTATCTATATAAAGTCCCGCGCCTTCACATTTCAAAACGCTTCAATTTTTTCATTGTTATTTAAAAAGCACCACCAACACTCTCAACGCATAGTTGATGGCTGTCTCAGTACGCACACAGTATTGAGAGTGTCGGTGGTGCTTTCTAAATACATGGAAGCATTTTGAAATGTGAAGGCGCGGGACTTTAGATAGTAGAAGATCTCTATCTTTCTGTGTGATATACTCTGCCAAAAAAGGCCCTGTTTTTAACATATATATAATATATCTGTTTAAACTTGAATAGGGACCTGTAATCAAGGTAGATTATCATCACCTTGTTGTGTAATAAATAAATAGTGTTCTTCGATGCATTTTCAGGCCTATTGCAGAGTATTTTGATTAAACAATAATATACGATCAAGATAGTATATGTTTGAAGCGATAAACATCTGATATCGGCATAGGTATAAAACCAAAAGAAGTTATTTTCTGGGAACAGTGTGATTTAATATTTTGGCATAAATGGCAGCCAAGCGGGCTTTGTTATTTTTATTTAATTTTCTATTAGTACAGGTGGGTTATTTTTTATACCATTTCACATTAGGTTTTTCAAAAAACCTTTTTTATTTTGTTTCATTATTCTACGCGCTTTGTCTCTCAAGTTTTTTTGACAAGGCTGGTCACCAAGAGTTAGTGCCCCAAATCAGCGATTTAAGAGAAAAAATAATAATGAATATTTTTGCTAATGGCGCTAGGTTCGTCCGGGATGGTACCCCCGCCCCGGGATCTATCCCCGCTAAACCTGCCGCCAAATAGCAGTGCTCGCACTGTTGTGTTCCGGTAGGGGGTTAAGGCAGCCAGTGAAATTTCTGGCAAAGAGGCATTCCATCTTAGGCCTCAGGGTAGGCAACGCATTCGAGATCGTATTATGGTTTCTTAACGCATTCACTGCCACTTCTTTTTACGAACTTTCGCCAGGTGCCACATCTGTCATTAAGGGAACATTGCAACGCACATGTGCGTTCAAGGCACTGCGGGAAAGTCAGCAAAACGCATATATGCGTCGGTGGCAGTGAATGCGTTAATGGGGGAACATAGGATTTTGGTGTCTAAGGGCCACAGTGACCACTTACCAACAAGTGAGCTGTGCGCTCATTTGCCTTTACCACTTATATAAAAAAAAAAAATTATGTGTGTACTTCATTATTATTATAATTCTAATTTTATATTAAACTAGCCATCTCATAACCGCGTATGTCTTACTTTTCCCGTTCCCGTGGGAATTTCGAGAAATCCTCTCTTAGTGCTACCAAGGAACCTATATGCCAAACTTCAGCTTTCTATGACGCGTCGTTTCGGCTGTGCGTTGTCTGTCAGGCAATAAGTCAGTAAATAGGTTCTGCTCGAGACTTCACTCGCGTCAAATTCGGCTATCACGTTCCCGCGGGAATTATGCGTTTTTCCGGGATATCGGGACTCCTGTCCTACTATCTCCACTATCCAAAGGTTGTCTGGTAGAGATCGCTATTGAGCGATAAGACCGCCTGCTGTATGCCATACCTTTTTGTGTAATTACATAATGTCTACTGTTCCTTGATTGTGTGGTGTTCAATAAAGTAAAATGTATTGTATTGTATTGTATCTCTATTGTATTGTTGTGCAAACCAAATAAATATGTCTATTCTATTCTATTCTCTTCTATACCTCATCTAAATTGGTCAGGTGGTTTAAGCTAAGCATGAAGAGGTATAGACAGACGGACAGAGTTACTTCCGCATTTATAAATTACAATACAACAATATACTTATGAGAACTACTACTGCAGCCTATTTGCGTCCCACTGCTGGGCACAGGCCTCCTCTTATCACGAGAGGGTTTGGGCTATTTAGTCCCCACGCGGGCCCAGTGCGGATTGGGGACTTCACACACATCTTTGAATGACTTCGCAGATGTGTGCAGGTTTCCTCACGATGTTTTTCCTTCACCGGAAAGCTCAGTGATAAATTCAAATTGAATTTCGCACATAAGTAAACTTAGAGGTACGAGCCGGAATCGAACCCCCGACCCTCTACATGAGAGGCGATAGGTCGAACCACTAGGCTACCACGGCTTGCTATATATATATATCTATATATGACTGAATATTTATTATTATATTATTATTTTCAGAATATTTGCGGACAATGCCTGCCACTCGGTGGATGCGGTTGCCAACAGATACCAGTGCCACAGAGCGTGCCAGTCCAAAGCTACCAAGTAGCCAACTGCGGCTGTGCGAGAAACAACCTGCCAATCGCCAATCTGCCAAATGGCATCCAATTCACAAATACGCTTCAAGTTCCCAATAGCTTACAAGGACCATGCGGATGTGTGCCTAATAACTTGCAATTTTCAAATGTTCTCAGCCCTTACCAAGTGGCCAATGGCTTACAAATGGCAAATATGCCACTATCTCAAAATGATTTGCTAGCTTTGATGAATGGCATTCCTATACCAAACAGCCAAAATGTTTTGCAGTTGAGCATACAGGCATTATTAAATCAATTGGGAACTAGCTTGCCGAGCAGTTGCCAGTGCGGATGCCAAACTGGTTTGGCACAAAGTTCCTATTTAAATGCCAATAATCTTTTAGGTATTAACGGGTATTCTAAGGCTGTCAACAACGTGCCATTGTCTCTGCCAAGCGCGCCTTGTTCGAATGTGCAGATGGTGAACAGCTTGAATGGCATGCCAGTGGCTGGGACGCAGGAAATAGTCTTAAACAACGCACCCTGTCAATGCCAATCAGTCCAAAATCCTAACTCTATGTCATTTACATTATATTAGTATTTGAATTTAGTCGTAGAATGTAATAAATTATTTATTTAACTTTGTTTATACGTGTTTTTTTCGCGGGAAACTGGTGGAAAGAAGTAGCACAGGACCGGTCTGAGTGGCGAGCCTTGGGGGAGGCCTATGTCCAGCAGTGGACGTCTTTTGGCTGAAATGATGATGATGAAGTGTTTTTTTATTTAGCTGATAAAGTTCAGTTTCAACACCTTGACGCTATAAGGTTTTAAAGTTCGTTATAGATTCACTTTGACGTTCCTTTTGCGCCATATATATCAGACATATATCAGACATAATGAACGAATTTATATGAACTATGTACAGTCAGCAGCAGAAGTAGATAAGCTGTCCAGGTGTTCAAAATGACCTACACACGCCCTTAACGTCTTAAGAGAATAAGGTCGTGTGTAGGTCATTTCGAACACCTGGACAGCTTATCTACTTCTGCTGCTGACTGTACATATACTAGTAATTAAGTGACTTGTAAATCTAATATTTTTTACCAATAAACGATACGAGTACATACATACATATTATCTAGGTACTATATAAAAATAAGTCGGGTTTTCCTCCCTGACGCTATAACTCCAGAACGCACGAACCGATTTCCACGGTTTTGCATTCGTTGGAAAGGTCTCGGGCTCCGTGAGGTTTAAGGCGGTACGAAGTCCGCGGGGTCAGCTAGTCAGACATAAATCCTTTGAAGCGGTCTTTGAACTTTATCTTTTATGTTGGTCTGGCTTATAATATAAAGTACTAGCTTCTGCCCGCGACTTTGCCCGCGTGGAATTTGGTTATCGCGTTCCCGCGGGAACTATGCGTTTTTCCGGGATAAAAAGTAGCCTGTGTCCATTCCCGGGACCCCAACTATCTCCATGCCAAATTTCATCTCAATCGGTCCAGCGGTTGAAGCGTGAAGAGGTAACAGACAGACAGACAGAGTTACTTTCGCATTTACAATATTAATATGGATTACTACTACTACTACAGCCTATTTACGGCCCACTGCTGGGCACAGGCCTCCTCTGATCACGAGAGGGTTGGGCTATAGTCCCCACGCGGGCCCAGCGCGGATTGGGGACTTCACACACATCTTTGAATTACTTCGCAGATGCGTGCAGGTTTCCTCACGATGTTTTCCTTCACCGAAAAGCACAGTGATAAATTCAAATTGAATTTCGCACGTGAATAATTTCAGAGGTGCGAGCCGGATTTGAACCCGCGACCCTCTGCATGAGAGGCGGTAGGTCAAACCACTAGGCCACCACGGCTTACCTATAAAGTATTAATATTTACTTAAATTTTAAAATGTCTACGTAAATCACAACTCATATGAAAACTGGGTTATCAATTACAATAAATAATTATTTACTTATTTGGGTAGGTACTGTGAGGGGGGGTTGATGTTAGCTCAGGTAGATGCTGCAGGCACGGAGATCAGCGGTGGAATCCGAAGACACGAAGACGATGTCTAGCTTATTAAAATATCTAAATCTTGAAGACTGGCCTAACACTGCCCTAACTATGAAATAATAGATTTTACATCACCCTTGGCCATAAAGTGGGATTTTCTGCCCGCTACGCGGAGAGAAAATCTCACTTCTTGGCCAAGGCAAGACGTAAAACTTTTGACAAACCACGGGCGGTAATTCGTAAAGCCCCAGATCGCAGAAACCTGTACCTCTAGTGTATTTTTCGGACCTGGAAAATACTTCTCGACCGCGTTCGCGTTTACATCAAGATTGTATGAAAACTCGAACAGCGCCCCTAGCGGTACGTTTTGTAACAAGGTTTAGCGAGTGTATTTTGATTAATACGAATGAGTGACGAGCGAGAAAGTGAGTAAACGAAAACGTCCACGTTTTCGAGTGACTTTTAGTCTGACTGAAACGCAATACGCAATTCGATCTGTCAAGGTCACTGTCAGGCTAATACGAGTAGTTTGAACATTTTTGAAGATACTAAACATGGAGATAAAATTAAGAAGACACACGGCATGCAGGACTTTTCAGTGCCTTACAAAATTGCTGGTATTTCCTACATGACATCAGTAGAGCTAGTATGTATCTGGGCAAGAAGCGAAAGAGGGAACTCGGTTGAAGAGTTACCTTCCATATTATAGTTGGGACTTAGGAGTTGTTTACAAGCATAGTTTAGAGGAAGAAACCGGATATTGCGCTGCGAGGAAAGTATATGGAATACCGATTAGGCTACCGCAGGAATGTTTTTCAATGAGGAACTGTTCCTACGATAGTTTTACAGAGAAGATGTTTAAGGGAAGATACTTAGGTATTGCTAATGTTGTCTCGGTCCAAGAACGGAAAGGCTCCATCGATCAATTTTCCTTCACCTAATACAGAAATGTTCACAAGAAGCGTAAGAAGCGTCATACTCCGCCCTACTCTAACGCCACCTTATGATGGCCCATTTCTAGTGGTTGAGAGGAGGAGCAAAGCGTGGGTACCTGATTAATAGAGAAGGCAAAACGACGTGCGAATCAATCGGTCGCTTGAAACCAGCCTTTTTGCTGAACGATGAAAAGGCGTACATCGCGACGTAGTCGATATAGGAATAGTCTTTCCAGGCGTGGAGGATTGTGCCAGCACCATCGGCATCGTCCACAAGGCACGGCATGGACGAGAGATAGGCCGTGTCATGGATTATCGCTTCGGAACTACATAAGTACATATTTGGGTGAGGTTCACAAGAATTGTGCGGTAACACACGGGAACTTGTATGTACTGTCGCCGTCGTGCCCTATAAGTTCCGGTGTGTGACGGCACATTCCTTGTGAGCCTCACCCATTTAAGCGTTCTAAATTATTATGAAATAAATAAAATTGAAAGTATCCAAGACAGTAGTTTGTTCTCATCATCACCACTCCCAACGTTAACGTTAAATAAATTACGCAAGGGGAAATATATAAAAATGGAAAATTGTGGCTTAGTACTTATAGCTGTATACGTATGAGTAAATACCTATGATGAGTGAATACTTACAAGCATTATATCAATCTAGCTTATTCTGACGGCGACTTCATTCACGTGGAATTTGGAGAGCTCCCGCGGAATTATGCTTAGTAACACCCCCCAATTCCCCAAGGAACCCATATGCCAAATTTCAGCTTTCTACGGCCAGTAGCTTTGGTTGTGCTTTGATCGATCAGTTGCTGACATTATGCTAATGAAATATAGATACTTACAATAAATAACACCAATAAAAACTCAATGGAATATATTACATGATTTATTAGTGTTTAAAATTAACTGTGATGAAATTCAGGTAGGAATCAGCAGTTGGCTCATCCACGGGGTCTGGTCTTAAAGTTGCCACAGTTGTTCTTGACTTGCCGGGGCAGAGGCAGGAGGAACACTGAAAGAAAATATGTATAAGTGTTTGTTTATTATATTAGGTAAGTATTTGTTTGAATCCGTGATGGTGGCCGAGTGGTTCGACCTTTAGAACTCTTCATGCAGTGGATCGGCGGGTGTTCGAATTCGGCTCGCATCTCTGAGTTACTTATGTGCAAAATTATCTACTACTTGGCTTTACTGTGAACGAAAACATAGTAAATCTTAAAGAAACATGCATGCATCTGCGAAGTAATTCAAGGATGTGTGCGAGTCCCCAATCCAAACTGCGCCCGTGTAGGGACTATAGCCCAAACCCTCTGGTGATGAGAGGAGGCAGTGAGACGTGAATAGACTGTTGTGGTATCACATCATAGGTATTGCATATTATGTTAAATAAAAACAATTACCTACTATAATAATACTTACTGTATTTTGCTTGTATGCACGCATTCTCCTTCGTATTTGATAAACAAACCACGCGCCGCGCCAATTCTTAAAGTATGATTCTTCTCTTCTTCTCTTCTTTCTACATGCAAGACAATTTTGCCAATCTCAAGTATGGTCTACGGGCCGAGCATTGTATGGAGGAAACAATTAATGTACGATATAAAAGATAAATCAAGTAAGCTTGGTGAGGCTCAACAAACGTCAACGTCCATCTTCTAACTCAAAACACTTCGAGTAAACTATTCGTAAGACGTTCATCTTTAACCTTTGAGTGCATTTGTCAACACCGTTCTCGCACACGTTCATGTATTGTCACCATCACTTTGCGACATCCGCTATACACTATAAAATTGATGGTTTCTGTCTTGGACACTTTGCCATTATCAAAATATTGGCCTCAGGCCGGCAATTATTCAATAATAAACATTTAAATTATCATTAATATCAAATTTGAGGAGACTTGTTAAACGTCAATCACGACAATGTCAAATATGTGACGGAAGGCAGTGAGTTAAAACGTCTCGATCGCGTTTGCGTTTTTTCAGGTTTTTTATGTCAAAATTGTCAAAATGGCCAGAAGTGTTGCCAAGTTACCTACATTTTCTAAAATTTCTAGGCAACCCGGAGTAATTTATGTAATTTAGTTTTTTGTTAAACCAAATCGAAGTACATAGTTATAGGTATATTCATCACAAACGTGGAGTATCTCAATATTAAAAAAGAAAGACACACTTATACGTATGCGAAAAAGCATAAATAAATAACATACTTAGTAAAAATTATCTCAAGAACACAATACAAGCATATTAAGACATAGAAGACATACATATATCATTTATTTTACTTGAAAAATCTAAAATTTTGAAGTAAATTTGGATCCGACAGGTTGGAAAACCTAAGTTCTCACGTTTTCACGTGATAAAGTTGGGTGAGTAACTTTACTTCTTGCGTTTCGTTTAATTTACTTTTCAAACTGTCAAATACGAGCTTACACTCGCAGTTAGTCGGAAAACGTGTAAACGAATTCGCATTCGTTTTCGTAAAGTAAATGTCACTCGCTGAATTGACTCCATGTTTTGCCGCTAGGGGTGCTGTTTGTGTTCTCATACAAAAATGATGGATAAACTCAAACGCGTTCGATGCGTTTAGCCCGCATAAAGATTTACACTCATGTGAGAAGAGGTAAAAACAAACCGAGCCCGAAGTTGAAGCTTACACTCGCTTGTTAAAACAAAACCGATCGTGAATAGTTTACTCGATTCACTTCGTGACATCGTTTTGCATTTTAGGTGTAAAAAATACACTAGACCTACTGCGATCTGGGACATTTACGAATTCACCGCCCTAGGTCTGTAATGTACTATTAAGTTGATTTGATATTATATTTTGAGAGATGCGTTCATTACAATCGATAGAAAAAGACTAAATATATTAATATATATTTCGCTTCCGTGGAAGACTGAACAGCGATTCCAGAGTGCGCCTCACGACGAAGAAGCAATCGTGTTAGTTTTTAAGATTCATTTTAATATGTATGTTAGTCTTTAAGGTATATGTAATATGGGCCTAGATGCCTGAAATAAAATTTATTATTATTATTATTATTAAACAAACACAATTCTACGCTTAAAATTACCTATTTTTGAAAGAAAATGTGACAACTAACCGATTGTACTCGGCCAGTCTCCACAGTACCTACTTAAAACAAATATTGCTTGTAAGCAAATTCCATATGGCTTTTGCATTAGATACCTATTTAGTTCACATTGTAGAGATCGGAAATAAATATTTCACATTCTCATTCTCACATTGGAGAACTTTTCAATAGGTTGTTATTCGGATCTATTAACTATATCTACTATTAGCATCTGCCCGGGACTTCGCCCGCGTGGAATTCGGTTATCGCGTTCCCGCGAGAACTACGCGTTTTTCCGGGATGAAAAGTAGCCTATGTCCTTTCCCGGGACTCCATCTATTTCCATAGCAAATTTCATCCAAATCGGTCCAGCGGTTGAAGCGTGAAGCGGTAACAGACATTAGAGGATTTCATCCTATAAATTAATTTAACCGGCTGCCTTAACCCCCTACCGGAACACAACAGTGTGAGCACTGCTATTAGGCGGCAGGTTAGCGGTTAAGACCGTGGTACCAACCCGGAAGGACCCAGCACCATGTCCTACCACATCATAAGGTATATGTGATGTTTTATTTATGGAAGCTATCTCTAAGTACAGTCAGCAGCAGAAGTAGATAAGCTGTCCAGGTGTTCAAAATGACCTACACACGCCCTTAACGTCTTAAGAATAAGGTCGTGTGTAGGTCATTTTGAACACCTGGACCGCTTATCTACTTCTGCTGCTGACTGTACATTCAGAAATTCAGATCGCATACTAGCTGCGTGCGACGTATCCCTATTCACAATTAGTGTTGCCATCTGTTTGTATTTAGCCCTGTCCTGTTTGTCTTTTTCGAGTTGTGTCCGGCCAAATATTTATATATCCGGCCTGTCCGGCTTTTGTTTGGCTTTTTGTTAGCGCCTCAAGCGAAGCAATGATTTGCCGAAATCTTTGGCTATGAGGACGGGCGCAAACGAAACTCAATGTTCAAATCACTTTCTAATGTAGAATTTTATTACGAACTACTTTACCTACAGAAATTACGTGGCAGAATATTATTTTGCAATTCCAAGGAAATGGCGCATTCCGGCTGCAAAAGGATTAATTTCAGCTACTAAGGAAGCTATGTTTGGATTTTAGTTGTGGTGATGTCAGGTTTTTAGGGCAAAATGTCCGGCTTTTTTCTGGGCAAAGTCCGGCTTTTTCATTTTAGGAGGTGGCAACCCTATTCACAATAGCATTCCAATGATTTTTATTAATGGGTACACAGGGCATATGATTGGTACAACTAGAGGTTGACATTACGTGATAGCGATCCAGAGCCTTAAGAGATCGAGGAAGAAGAAGATTTCTCCAAGCTATGGTTCTTAAACAAATGTGTCAAGTATCAAAATTTAACAAAGAGAACAATGAAAATACCTATTTTCGAAATAAAACGTGCCTTTAGCCTCAATTTTAAGTTAACAGCGTATCTTTATTAACACTGTGAATACTCATAAATGGCCGATAAAGACAAACATATATAATTCTGTTCACGTATTTACTTAATTATTCCATTGATCATGGGTAGAGGGGTGGTGATTGTTTTTTGTTTGGCGGTAAGTCTTTTGGTGATTTACAAACAAACATACTTGCCATTTGCGACGTTCACACGTCATTTAATATTAGATTTTAGTGTTCATTATCCATCCTAGTACGCTTTAGAACAATTTTGATCCTTTAACAAGAGAAGGTCATGAGTAATTTTATGAAAATACTAGCCATTGCCCGCGACTTCGTCCCGCGTAGAGTTCTAAATTGCGTACCCGATGATACTCTAATTATAGATGGTTATAGTTATAGAAGTATTGAAAAAACTGGTTTGAAAATACTATCTCCATACCAAATTTCATTCAAATCGGTCCAGTTGTTGCGACGTGAAGGAAGGACAAAAAAACAAACACACTTTCACATTTATAATATTAAGTGTGGATTATTTCGTAATTTTTTTCATATTTCAGGTGTTAGCCGCGAAAACTGTAGAGGGTGCTTCACTAGCAGGACTTTTAGGATCTGATGATGAAACGATATCCTATATAACATCAGTCATCGACGGAGAAGACGAAGTTGAAGGATTGACAGATTTACCAGTTGAAGATATTCTAGGAGGAGAGACTGAAGGAGATGGAGTTTTGGATAGCACTATTGGATCAATTTTGGGAGGAGTGACTAGTGAAGATGGGGAGTTAGATAGCATCTTGGGATCAGTTTTGGGAGGTGATGACTTGACAGATTCATTTGTAGAAGATACTGTAGGAGATATTTTAGAGGGGTTGAGTGGAGATGGAGATCTAGATAGCACTGTAGAATCAATTTTGGGAGAAGTGACTGGTGATGGAGATGTAGATAGCACTGTAGAATTCCTTTTAGAAGAAGTAACTGAAGATGGAGATTTGGACAGCACTGTAGATTCTATTTTGGGAGGCGATGACTTGATAGATTCAAAAGTAGGAGACATCTTAGGTGAAGTGACTGGCGATGATGAAGATGTAGGTAGCACTGTAGGTTCAGCTTTAGGAGTGACTGACGAAGATGAAGATTTGGTAAGCACTGTAGATATAGTTTTAGAAGGTGTGCAGGATGAAAGTAACGGTGGTTTATTGAGAGAAGTAACCAATATTGTAGATGATGTGGTTGGACCCGTAGAACCGATATTGGAATCTGTGATTGGTGGCAGTGGGAGTGGATTGCCAGTAAGCGATGTATTCAGCGTTGTAGAATCAGTTGGGGAAACGGTAGTTAGCAGCGGTGGAGCAGGTGATATAACAGAGGATGTCAATCCCTCGGAAGGTATAGTAAAAGGAACAACAAGTACTGTATCAGACTCGGCTGACGATATAGTTGTAGGTACGACTTCAAGCGTTCTAAGTAATCCCAGGGCAGTGAAGGTTTTGGTGCCAGTACTTAGAAAGCTGATAACGAACAAATCTACTCTGGGGGCGTTGGTTAAACTTGCAGTGGTGGGACGACTGAAGAAAGCGAAAAAAAATTCTTAATATTCGGTAGTTATTTTTTGTATCAATAAATATTGTAACTAATTGCCCTGTTTTGTAAAATACCTTTTAAATTAATCACCAAATAAGTCGCACTGTGTTATGGTTTAGGTTATTATTAAGTATTTCTCGCACAAATCTTTGCATGTGATGCTCAGTCTTGCTCAGCTCTAAATAAGTAAACTTAAGATCTTTTTATTATTAAGTAGGTACTTATTTATATATTTTTCTGTTTAAGAATGAAGCGCAAACAAACAATTGTTGGAAAACCTTGAAATAAATAAATGAAACATAATCGTAAGCATACCGACATTAGTACCTATACCCCGTTCGCGTTAAGAAAATAGTGACTCATCAGTGCAACTGCAGGGTAAGGGCGTATTCATAATGGAGAGAAATTAAACATTTTTTTCAAATCCTTAAATAAGTGTAATAGAAAAATAATAAAATATCAGTGATTTTACACATGTTATAAAATATTTACGTTTAATATGTACGTTTAATACGTACATATAATATGTACGTTTGAAAACAGGAATTTCTTCATCAGCTTCGCAAAGTGTCATTATTTTGTCCAATGTTGGATACTCGTTATTGAAATATAAAGAGTGTACTTTTCTCCTTATGGCACATTTGTCGAGTTCATCTAATTTATCGACCGTGGATAGTCGAGCTCTTTTTTTCACTGGTGATTTCAATATATTAGTTTCTTTTTGCTCTTTGATAATTTTATAAACAGTATTTTCGGACACACCGCATGCACTTGCAGTTTTAATTACTATGCTCTCCACAGTCTCATTTAAATCAGTCTTTTTGAAATACTTAAAAACATTGTAAATTACGCGTCTCTCTCCGCTATGTATAATTGATCCACTTTTATTTTTTTTAATGGGTGAGATATCCATTTTCCAAAAATTTTAAACAAGTAATACGCAAAATACACAACCGATCTCTTCGAAGGTCTGACTGCAACTGAGCACTGTGAACTCGCCTTACTAATTTCTAGCGTTCTAATTGGCTAGGGGGCGTGGCTTGGCCGGCAGTCGGTGATGAGTCACTATTTTCTTAACGCGAACAGGGTATAATGGTATTTGCATTTCCAACTTTTTGATAGACTCTTTTCGGAAGATATCTAATAAATCTTTAAAATTACAAGATATAGTATTTTTTATTATATTCTTTTTAGGATATATGAAATCTGCTTTCAAGATTATTTTCAGTCTCTTCAAATTGGCTGCATTAGAATGTCACAAAAAGCTTAAAATAATACTTTACCTACATATCCCTCTTCATAATAAACCAGCAATGTATGTTCTGGCGATCTTTCGAAATATGAATGTCTTTGCAAATTTTATTACACAAAATAAAATACGTTGTGTTTAAGAAAAATAAACAATGTGCAATAAATATTGGGTTTTTTTATATATCCACTCGTTTGATTTCGCTATTATCGAGTCATCACTTCATTGAATTTATGGATCTAGACAAAGAAACTATCGAAAAGTTCAGAGTGTAAACTACATACTGATATAAAAATTCACTGTCAATACTATATTTTTATACCTCCTCCTCATCGCGTCATGTTCCTTATTACTTGGGATCGGTTCTCGCGAGCGAGAATCGCTTTCACAAGTCTTTCGCTCAAAGGCGAACGTGCGTAGTTGCACAAGTACAAGCGACTTTTTAGTGACTACTCGACCGTCAGGCTGTTTTCTGCCGCGGAACTGAAATAGCGGTTTGAACGCGGCTATGTGAACGGCGTCAAGGATGTGTATAATGAACAAACGATCGCAAATGGTCAGCGGTACCGCTGTTTTAAATCCGCAGCGGAGGTGTGAAAACAGCCTCAATGAATTTACATGGGAAATTTATTGTCATTATTAGATATAATAATGGCAAACAGCAAACGGCCGAGGGGTCGCAGCCCAACGAGATGGTCGGACCAGATCCGTTCGTCGCTGGACACCAAGCAGCAAAAGGCTCTACACCTCGCCAAGGATAGGGACATATGGAGAGGCATCATTAAAGAGAAGCTGACTTTCAAGCGGGGGGATCACGGCCTTCAGTAATGAGGAACACGACCTCGAGGAGAAGGTATAGAAATTATAGTACTAAAATTGTTCATGCAAGCAATGTGCCACTTAAGGTTCGCAATTCTTCGGGCTATGTCGGTGACCCCAGTTCTAGTGCGGATATCCTCATTTCTGATTCTATCACGCAGAGAAACCCCGAGCATAGCCCTCTCCATTGACATCTGAGTGAATTTGAGCCTTCTTATGAGGCCCATCGTAGGTGCCCACGTCTCGGAACCATAAGTTGTCACTGGCAACACACACTGGTCAAACACCGCGGTAATTTGGGCGAAAAGACACTGCGAAGCTGATGGCCGATGGAGCCTGAAAGTTCTCGAGTGGCATCCGCGAACCGGGTGACGAGCCTGTCGGTAGGCCTCCAACAAGATGGAGCCTATGTCCAGCAGTGGATGTCTTTCGGCTGAAATTATGAAGTTTATACGAGTACAATAGAAAACAATCCAATATACTTTATTGAACACCACACATTCAAGGAACAGTACAGACATGATGTAGTTACACAAAGAGTATGGCATACAGCAGGCGGCCTTATGTTAGTTTATGTTTGTTTTTATAAAATTGAATACCTCAAGTAAACAAATGATATAGAAAATGTGACGTTTGTCCTCGATTACCTAGGCAGTGTCCTGGGGCTCTCTTCGAAACGTTATTGCATGGGGAAAGGTAGAATCGCACTTTTTCGCATATTTAGAGCTTTACATCCAGCTGCTTAAAGTGCGCTGCGACGCGTGAGCGCAGGGATAGAGAATCTCTCTCTTTCCCTATGTAACGTCACATTTTTAATAGTACTACATACAGAATGGCCACGGAATCACCCGCCTGAATTTAGCTGGCGCGCAACTCGTTCCCAACTCGCCCTTACCGTCATCCGGAGATGGAGAGTGAATCGTCCTTGTCCAGCCATACATGGACTTCCTCGCACGCAAAAATTGACAAATCGAATCGAATTGTGTTCGAAATCATGCTTTTATAGGCCGTGTCCGCTGTGTGGTAACGTTGCGTTCGAATAGAGCTCCTGAATGCGCTGATGGGTACGTACGTGACATAGACTGGTCCAAAATGCATTGAGCTTTATTACACTACTAGCTTCTGCCAATTCGTTTATCGCGTTCCCGCGGGAACTATGTGTTTTTTCCGGGATAAAAGTAGTCTTGTCAATGTCCTCTTCTGGGACTCTCAACTATTTCCATAACAAATTTCATCGGTCCAGCGGTTTTAGCGTGAAGAGGTAACACAGACAGACAGACAGAAAGACAGACAAAATTACTTTCACATTTATAATATGTATGGAAACTGAACAGCAATTATGTCGGCCTGTTAACTGTTTTTGCGCTTATATCTATTGAATCCTCAACATTCACTTCACAGGAATTCACTATTTAAACACAACAGTGAATATTGCAGTCACTACTCAAGCACAAAAAACAGACCAAAAGAATCAAGTACATAAAAAAAAGTCGAGGCCTCTGATAACCAAAATGCTGGCCTCTATCTCGCACAGAGATTGAGTAATGCCATTCAACGTGGCAAATTGGCAATGCTGCCAGCATTTTGGGTACCATGCCTTGTAGTGTTGGCCTACAGTTAGATTAAGAAAGTAGTACGAAAGATTTTTCCATTCTGCCAATTTCTGGTGAATCATGACATCCGTAAGTAAACGTGGTTCAAACCAAGACAGCTGCAACTGTAGCAGATAACCCTGATTCCCCGCACCAGTGAAACAAAGAAGCCGCGTGTGTAAAGAACCGAGATAACATTATATTCTATATAACTGTACATTAAATATTTCTCGGTTCACAATTGAAATGTGTGTTGAAATAAATCGACGATGTTAAAAGTTGCGTGTGTTTTTGTGCTACAAGGATTATTAGCTACGGTGAGTCTTAGATAAATTGTAGTGTCACAAAAATATGGTTGATACTATGGAGGGTTGAAGTAAAGGAGCGCAATCTTTATAGTTCCAAAGGTGGACACCAAATCGGATAGGTTGGGGGCGCTGGCGGTCGCCGCTCCAGTCAAGCCACCTAGGCGGATAGTCTGCAGTAGCGCCTTCAGATTGCACTGCTGAGACGAAAACGCAGCGAAAACGGTTGTGAGGAGAGTGTGTTTTGTTTTGTTGCTTATCAAATCCGCTGGACACGTTTTCAACTGTTTCGCCATATAAGATTGCGCTCCTTACCAAGACACATTCCACACTCCATAGTTGATACATAATTGATGTCAAAATCTAAAAAAGATGAAGTAGAAGATGTCTTACTGAAGAATATAGGCGGCCAATGCTGTTCGAAGTTGTTCGAAATTTGAACGTCATTACAACATCGAATTCGATTTTGTAAAATGAATTTTACTGTATAACCACAGATAGAAAAAAAAAACACAGTCATAACCGATGTCATTACCGCCGATTTTTCAACGCATCATAGAGGATTTATGATATGGGTGTAGATAAAGAACCTTTAAAACATTCGCAGGCTTTTTCTACTGCCAGCGACGATGTTGACGGATCATTCGACGCCGACTCGGGGCCTGTCTTGGTCGAGGGAGTGGCAGAATTCAGAGGAATCGTTCCAGCTTCAGGCTCTGTTACCGTAGTGGGAAACTTTGGAAGTAACTACAACAGCCTATTTACGGCCCACTGCTGGGCACAGGCCTCCTCTCATCACGAGAGGGTTGGGCTATAGTCCCCACACGGGCCCAGTGCGGATTGGAGACTTCACACACATTCTTGAATTACTTCGCAGATGCGTGCAGGTTTCCTCACGATGTTTTCCTACACCCAAAAACTCAGTGGTAAATTCAAATTGAATTTCGCACATAAATTATTTCAGAGGTGCAAATGTGAAATGAAGATATCCGCAGTAGAACTAAGGTCACCGACATAGCCCGAAGAATTGCGAGCCTTAAGTGGCATTGCTCGCAGGACTGATGGCCGCGAACCGGGAGACGAGCTGTCGGAAGGCCTCCAACAAGATGGAGCGACGACCTCGTTTAGGACGCGGGAAACCGGTGGAAGCAAGTAGCACAGGACCGGTCTGAGTGGCGAGCCTTGGGGGAGGCCTAGCCCAGCAGTGGACGTCTTTCGGCTGAAATGATGATGATGATGAAATGCAGTAAAGACGTGATTTCCGAATTTTCCCGAGACTAAAACATTTCGCACTACATTTGTTGTGTTAAAAGTTATTTCTTTTCAGGTACCCCTCTTTTTCCAGCAAAACCTCCTATTGTAGGGAATGCTGCGCCGTTTATACAGAGGAACGACTATTTATCGCCTGTTAATGGAGCCAATCCTTGGATTTCAAGTAACGTCAACAATGTGTATAATGCAGGTAATAACTGACATACTTCAGCTTAAAATAAATGTACAAAAACCATATATAGATAGACATAGGGGGTTGCTCGATGGCGACGGCCATGGTTGACGTTTGTTGAGCTTCCCCATTTTAACTTGATTTATCTTTTATACCGTACATTTGTCATTATTACCGTACACTGCTCGGCCTGTAGGCCAATTACTTGACTTTAGCGAAATTGTCTTGCACAAAGACAGAAGCCATTATTTAAAGAGAAGAAGAAGATAGATATTATTACATTATGTAGATATTCATAATAGAAACGATGGATAGAAAAGCTTTTGTTTTAAGCTAATAACTCAATTTGAAAAAATAATGTAGATATGATCACCTAAATACTTCGAAGAAGTTACTCTATTACTTAAGCACAAACATCTTCAAGATTTATCATAAGAGCGTTTCTGTACACAAGAAATAAAGAATACTAGTTTAATCATCAATAAAATCAAAAGTATCAAAAACTGGCTCAATATTATTTATTCAGATGATTAGCTACAGTTAAAGGCTAAAATGTTTCTTTGTAAACATAGGTAATTTTAGTGGTACCGTTATTTTGTGCAATATATTTTGCCAAAGGGCATACAAAAAATTAAATAAACAATTTTACTATAAAAGATAATATCAAAAACTAAGCTATTCTATGCCTAAATAAATGTGATTGTTGCAGATCCAGAAATGTATCCAGTTTTAGAACCGTCAGCAGAAGAGTATCAATATGTTGAAGATAGTATTAATTACATGGATGACCTAAGGAAAAAAGTATTGTTTGGATCTTTAATCGCTGACTCAATAATAGGCGGAAAAGAAGCAGAAATAGAAGCTACACTCGCTGAAATAGATTCGATTGTAAATTATGAGTTGTCGAAAGCTAATTCAATACTAGATACTGTTTTAGAAAATTCAATCATAGAAGAAATTAATTGTTTACTCAATTCTGATTTATCTGATATAGAATCTGAAATAGATATAATGGATAAAATTATAGAATCAGAACTGGAAAAGGTAGACCAAGTACTTGAATTCATGTTAGAAGACAAAAATACGATGATGGAACTTGAACAAGTAGTGATGGAACTACTGACCGAATTAAAAATTGTTCCGTCTGGAACAGAAATAACGCAATTAGATATGGATGAGGCATTGGCCGAAATAGACAAAATAGTAGAATCAGAACTGGCGCTTATTGACTCGTTCATAGAGTCGGAATTGGCAAAGGTTGATTTATTCATAGAAGCCGAGCTGGCTAAGATGGAATCGTTTGTGGAAACAAATGAAGCCCTAGTTCAAGCGCTAATAGACTCAGAATTGAACAATATGAATACGTATATGGACGCGGAACTTGATAAAATTGGTGATTTATTACATTTCGCACCATATTTGTATTCAGAACCGGCAATGGTAGAAAGGCCAATGCAAGGAGTTGCACAGTTTAGCGGTATAGTTCCTGCAACAGGGAAAGTCTCAATATTTGGAAACACTGGTTGTAAGTACAAGTAAAACGAATTAATTTTCTAGTAAAACATAACATTGATGAGGCCTGTCTATTTTTCGGCTGCGATGAAAACAGACTACAAAAAAACTACAACAGCCTATTTACGGCCCACTGCTGGGCACAGGCCTCCTCTCATCACGAGAGGGTTTGGGCTATAGTCCCCACGCGGGCGGATTGGGGAGTTCACACACATCTTTGAATTACTTCGCAGTGCGTGCAGGAAAACATCGTGAGGACGATGTTTTCCTTCACCGAAAAGCTCAGTGGTAAATTCAAATTGAATTTCGTACATAAGTAAACTTAGAGGTGCGAGCCGGAATCGAACCCCCGACCTTCTGCATGAGAGGCGGTAGGTCGAACCACTAGGCCACCACGGCTTCTAAAACGGATGAAAACAGAACATTGCAATAAATATAAACTATGATAAGCAGGTGCAATTGAATTGAGATGATAGGTACGTTTTCTTACAGATTCACCAATGTTTGATAATTTCGAAGCCTTGCCAGAGCCACAATTGGCTTATGGCAGTGAAAGGCTAGCGACAGCATATTATAATAACATAGAAGATAAACCTGAGGCCGTTGTGATGGGAGAGACGAGTTTTAGCGGAATAGTCCCAGCAGTGGGGCGGGTTAAGATTTATGGAGGCTTCGGATGTAAGTACTTATTAAGTAAAATAATTTACATCACCCTTGGCCGTAAAGTGGGATTTTCTGCCCGCTACGCGGAGAGAAAATCTCACTTTTTGGCCAAGGCAAGACGTAAAACTTTTGACAAACCACGGGTGGTAATTCGTAAAGCCCCAGATCGCATATTTATGGCAGAAACCTGCGATCTGGGACATTTACGAATTCACCACCCTAGGTCTGTAATGTACTATTAATTGCAATTGTAAAATGACGAAAAATTACCATTATTTGCTACTTGCACTTACCTACTTGCAATTTTTACAAATATTTTTTTTTACAAATAAAACATATGCGTCACGTAGCATCAGCGGCATGTCGTTTGGCCATCCGTTTGCGATGCGGATTACGACTGTCAAAGGGCAAGGTGCGTGAAGTTGTTTTTGAATACGAAATTGAGCCTTATGCGCGCCACTTGTATTGAAAAACTACCGGTCGTAATCCGCATCGCAAACCAAACGTAATGCCATACTGCAGGTAAAGACATGTAAAAAAAGTTAACGCATTTGCGGCGGTGTTACCATATACCGTCGCATCGTTTTAGAATACTTTTGATCTCGTCTTTAACCAGATTGTCCTGAATGTGATCCAGAACATTCACCTTGGTCACACCTGAGACAAATTCATACTCGCACTAATATAAATTAACGATTGCTAATTTGCAGGCCCTCCCCCCTTTCCATCGAACCCACAAATAGTGGGGAATGCTGGTCCGTGTATAAAGAACGACGGTGTTTCTTTAGCTGACAGGATGACGTCTGCTTTGCTCGCCAGAGAACAATACAATGCTCACAATAGCTATCACACAGGTTAAGTAAAACTAGAAAGTTAAAGAAGCAGCTAATGTTAGAGATGATTTATTACTTTAATTTTAAGATGGTGTCTAAGAAGCATGAAGGTGCTTCTATAATGAACTGCTATTTTGCAGGATTTCATCGTTTCCCAACAAATCCACCAGTAGTGGGTGATGCGGGACCGTATATACAAAATGATGACTTTCATTTATATGACAGAATCACATCTGCTTTGCTTCCAGGAGAACAATACAATAACTACCCCACAGGTAAAAGTACAATAGAATTAGAAATAATAAGAGCAAATGCTATTTTTATAGATGATTTACCAACTTCATTTCAGATGCTGTCTCTCAAGTAAAGTATTTGCCACCGGTGAATCTGTATCATAGAAATAGAATGAATGCTTTCCAAGACTCTACTGAAGATACAATCGAATTCAATGGAAGAACTAGAGCCACTGGCAAGACCACAGTGTTTGCCAATTTTGGATGTAAGTACTTTTTTCTTTCACACCCTTCCAAAAAAAGCTAATAGTCAAGTTAAATACTATATTGCTGAAAAACTTTAATAATTTTAGATTTAAAATTTTGTGTATTTTCAGGCGCTCCATTGTTGCCAACCCAAGAAGGTCCAGATGGCAAAAAATACATTTGGCTTTTAAATAGGCCAAATAACAGCGGTGAGTGATTACGATAATTATGAAGATAGGAAAGAGCTTTCAAACGAGTAGGTTAGCGGTCACTCGGTCAATGAATACCTCCCTAAATCTTAAGTATGATCTTTTACGTAAGGTCACTTGGGGCAATTCCGTGAAAGAGGTTATTTTGTATTTTTTATACTCGTAATGTTACTGAAACGCAAAAATTAGGAGTTAACACCAACTGCTACCTACTCGTACACTATAGCTTATACCCAACAAGAGGGAAGTGGTAATCCCACGGTAATCCCGATTATTTTGCGTTACAACAATAGCTTTAAAATACGAAATTACCCCATTGACGGAATTATCCCAAGTGACCCTACGTGTTTTTCTTGCTCTCGTGAAAAATCTTCAACGATTAGAGGTAGAGACCTCGGAAAAATGTCTACTAGAGGCTACATTCCAAAAGCTTCCTTAAGAGGAATTTACACATGTAAACTCAATCCTGTTTCCCGATAGGGCAGGCAGAGACCATAGAACGCCACTTGCTTCTATCCAAGCATATCTATATCCCTCACTTTCGGAACTTTCATCCATGCAAGCTCGCGTTTCGAGTACTTTTAATTTGGCTTTTCTTCATTTCCTATCATCAATTTGGTAGAAGTACGTACGTCGAGGTCAACCTCGACCGACTTGCCCTCTATATACAGTCGCCATCCAGATATGTGTATGTCAACAAACAAGGTGATCAAGGTGAATCAAGGTGATATCTGAACATGATCTTATCTGAACACGGTCAAGACGAATGTTAATGAACGTTCTTTAAAGTTCATGAATGATCTTGATATCTGAAATTCTGATCATGTTCAGATATCACCTTGATTCACCTTGATCACCTTGTTGGTTCACATCATATATCTGGGTGGCGACTGTATATAGAGGGCAAGTCGGTCGAGGTTGCCCTCGACGTAGGTACATCTATCATAACCGTCTGCAGACGGTTATGATCACCCTTGTTTGCTCAGGTATATCTGATGGCGATTGTAGTAGAAGGCTGTGTACTCTTTATATTTTTTTAAATTATTCGCAGTGATTCCACCTCCACCGAGAAACCTTATGCAGCGGCCAAGGCTCCCACCAATGCCCGTGTATCCCGCAGAATTCCCAGAAACCGTCATTATGGACGCTTCCAAAAACTATGAGAGGTTCATTGATGATCCAGCCAGTCATCAAGATTCACCGATAGTTGGGAATATGTTTTTTGAAGGCGTGGTTCCTGCGTTTGGAACTGTCAGTTTGACAGGTCATTGTGTTTGAAGAAGAAGGGAGTTTTAATAAATATTGAAAATAAAAACAACAATTTGGGGATATTTTATGTACTCAGTCGTGGCTCAGTCAGAAACTACGAAGCCAAAAGTGGTTTTAATGAGATAACAAACGAGAAATACTTACAAAAAATACTTCCAAATGAAATACCTACATATACAGGTAAACAAAATATAACTCTAAGACACGAATCGAGTACAAACAATACTTAGTACATTCAATATAAATAAAAATCGACTTCAAATTCCGACAGCCTGTAAAGTCGGTGTCAAGTTCACTATAAGATTGTCATAGCTTTGGGTCGGTTGACTTGACACCGACTTCACCAGGCTGTCGGAGTTTGAAGTCGATTTTATTTGTTTATTTAAAAAAAAAAAAACAATCGGCTGCATTGTCCAAACATGGCTACAACGGGACGTTAATATCACTGTAGACTTTGAAATTGATGCCAAAATTATACACGTGCAAACGAATTTTAAGGAGTTCCCTAATTTTCTTATGAATCTCATCATCAGAACAGAACTGAACTAAATTAAAATGGGAACACCTTGAAAGTACCAGCTTTCGAATAAAAAAAGAATCATCGAAATCATTTTTACTAACAAATATACGCGTCGTCTTTAGAACATCCTCCGTTTTTTCGTCAGTTGGATAAAATTGCTTAAAATCGTTTAAAATTTAAACCTAACATCTAGGACTCAATGGAATCAATCTTGCACATTGTACTAACAGTTTTTCATATGGGTCTTTTATTCCCGAAATAAATCATTTTTATTTCATTTATTTATATCAATGATCAGGGTCAACTAATCAAGCCAATCAAGTTATCTGGAATATTACATGCAGCACTGGTGGAGAGCTAACGTACGTGATAATATGGGATTCCGCGGTCCGGTGACCATGACCTGATTCAACAAAAGCGTAGGGTCAGCGAATGATAGGTTAGAGTCAGTGACTGCTTGACTCAGCTACGCAGCAGTCATTGACACAGACGGTTTCATTCTGCTGAGTTAGTTGTTACTGCGATTTTTTATGCAGGTCATTTTAGTAAAATTAATTTATGCCTTTCGAATTTTTCAGAAAAAGCCGTGGTAGCCTAGGTCGTACCGCCTCTCATGGGGCGGGGGTTTGATTCCAGCTCGCACCTCTAAGTTTACTTATGTGCGAAATTCAATTTGAATTAACCATTGAGCTTTTCAGTGAAGGGAAACATCGTGAGGAATCCTGTACGCATATGCGAAGTAATTCAAACATGTGTGTGAAGTCCCCTACTGTACTTGGGGACTATAGCCCAAACTCTCTCGTGATGAGAGGAGGCCTGTGCCCAGCAGTGGGACGCAAATAGGCTGTAGTAGTAGTAGTATCCAGAATTTGTTTCGGAGTAGATTTTTAGCTGATTAAAGTAGTGATTCAGCCCATTCCCTGTTTCTAGATTGTTAGGCTTGTTAAATAGTTCTATGATGTAAGTTTATTCTTATCTTACGTTAAGTACCTTATTAAACATATGCCTATCTTCATATCTTTCATTTCTACTTTTCATGTTATTTTACTGACACACAGGCAGACGGCCCGGCTGGGTAAGTGATTACCGCCGCCTAGAGACATTTGTAGCACCAGAGGCATCACCAATGAGTGGTTCAGTCTCGAAAATTCATTCGATGACACCCTTTTTAAAAGAGACGAGCACAATTTCTGGCACCCAAATGGCAGTTCAAGTACCTCAAGGCTTAAACTACCCATCTCTCACGCGAATGTGCAAATTCCACCAGTGCATGGGTTAAGTATTAGACCATTTGCTTCTCCAAATTCCAAATTGCTACATGCGTTGGTCTATTTGTGCAAACGGCGATAGCACCAGTGTCTCCCGGGCACGTTTCCGGTGGTGCACATTACATAAAGACACACTGACACAGTTACCAACTCCTGATAACTATGTTGTATAAATATGACATATTTGTCGTCATGCGCTTCAGTCAGTTCACGATGACAGGAACACGTATCGCCATTTTGTTCTGCATCATTTTCGTCCAGGTAGGTAATATTAACTATTTTGACTAAGAATTTTGAATATTTAGCTTAAGAATAATAAAGTAGCTTATTAAGGAAATAAAGACTCCGAGGAGCTAAGCATAAACGTAATAAGTAGCATTCCTGAGCAAAGAGAGACTTATTAAGACGTCATCAAAGAAGGTAAGTAATTTCTCTGAAAGAAGTCGAATAGCTCAAATGGCGAAGACTTATGAATACATGTGTCATTTTGAGCTCTTCGTCGGTTATTATACTTATACCAGTCAGTAAGTATACTGAACAAATGACAGAAATACAAACTCAGATCACAATTGAAACTTGTTCAATTGTGTACCTCTGAACTAAAATAAAGGAACCTTGTTCAATGGTCCAGGTAAATAGACAAATAATTACAATTTGCCAATATGTATCCTTACCTATGCATATTTTATCATGCATTAATCAACAGTAAATACATCGAGTAAGTTGGTCAGTAAACCGGGCATTCATAAAATGTACTTTACATTCTGGCAAACAACAACATGATCTAGATTATGGTCAGTACTATATTTAACCCCCCAAATCAGCCTATTTACGGTCCGCTGCTGAGCACAGGCCTCCTTTCATGACGAGACGGTTTGGGCTATACGTATAGTCACGCGGCCCCAGTGCGGATTGGGTTTTTAACGATAAGCTCATATTAACCAGTACACTTTTCTGTTTTCAGAGGGCAGCGGTCCAAGCCGCCTGCCAATCAGATTTGTACGTGTCTCTAGATGATGTACTGAGAGCTGTTGGAGCAAACGGTGCCAACCAGCTAACTCAGCCTTGTGGTTGTGGCCAATCAAGCCTACCAATCATCAACCCGCCTTGTGGTTGCGGCCAGTCAGGTCTTTCCCTTGTCAACCAACCGGGTCTCTCACTTGGCCAGAATTGCGGATGTGGCGGCCAATTCCTCCCTTCATTGTCAATCGGCCAACCGAGCCTTGGTCTTTTCGGTCAGCAGTCGTGTGGCTGTAATCAACCCCTCCCTATTGGTCAACCAGGAATCTCAATTGGCCAGAATTCTCTAGGATGTGGCGGCCCGCTTCTTTCTTCCCTATCTATTGGTCAACCGGGCATATCTCTTGGCCAGTCCTGTGGATGTGGGCAATCACGTCCAATAAACGGCGGCGTAGGATGCGGCTGCCAAGTGCCATCTCTCGGGAACCAACTTTCGATCGGCCAATGTGGTCTTGGACTTGGAAATTTGCAAACTTTAGCGATACAGCCTTCTCTGTCTCTGAATAGCTTGCAGGCACCATTCAATCAGCCTTGCCTTTCAAATGCTGCTCTGCAAAATGGCGTTTTAGGACCAGTGGGTGGTATCGCCAATGTTGTGCCTTCAGCAGTTCTGCAAGCGCCTTCCTATGGCATATTTTTCACAGGCGAGAACCTGATCATAGAGGGCGCTGTACAAGTCTGTGGGTCTATGCCGTTTACCAGTGCCGTAGAGGTGGCCGGCGCGCTTCCAGCGCTGGGATCCGGCTACGTTCAATACGTCTGTAACGATATATGCTAAGTTAAACTTAATAAATAATTGTTTGTTGACATGTTATCTTTTATTTTGTCAACCCTTTTAATGTTAACAGCTCACCACATCAACGCGGCACCTCTATTATTTACACCAGTTATTGATAAATAATAAATATCTTGGGACATTTCACACATATTGACCTAGCCCCAAACTAAGCAAAACTTGTACATCCATGACTCGAGTACAAACATTCGTGTTCATCACACAAAGTTTGCCCCCAACGGGACTCGAACCCGCGACCGTCGGAACAGAAGGCAGGGTCACTACCAACTGGACCAACCCCGCCGTCAGTTATTTGAATATCTATGAATTGAATGAGTCGAGGTATGTAGCTGTGATGTGACCCTTATCGTCAAACAAGCGTTTTAAATGCTAAAGAGATGGGACCGAATGCCATGAATGCTATGAGTTTCTTTTTCAATAAAATATCTGAGTAGAAAAATGATTAAATTGAATTTCAGTTTTTATAAAGCCAGCTTTCGTTACTACGATTATTTAGAAAGTAGCGATACCTGTGATTACCCTCAAGTCAAAAATTGGAAATCGCCTTCTAATAGTTTTACGAGTATACCTATAATAACTAATAATATATGGACGAACGGTGTCTAACAGAATATGACAAAATATATGGAGCAAACTGACATTAGAAAATTCGTTCCAATATGCTGATAACGCCTCTTTATAACGAAGGCCAAACGGGTGCTCGAGCTGTTCGGGCACCCGTTTTAACGGGGCATTTTTGTCCGGCTGATTGTGAATCCTTACTTATAATAGATCAATGATTTTTTGTACCATATTTCATCAAAATTGTAGAGGATCGAAAAGTAATTGTCATAGAACTGTAATGAACAGCGGAGCGGTGGTGGCCTAGTGGTTCGACCTACCACCTCTCATGCAGAGGGTCGGGGGTTCGATTCCGGCTCGCACTTCTAAGTTTACTTATGTGCGAAATTCAATTAAAATTTACCACAGGGCTTTTCGTTGAAGGAAAACATCGTGAGGAAACCTGCATGCATCTGCGAAGTAATTTTAAGATGTGTGTGAAGTCCCCAATCCGCACTGGGCCCGCGTGGGGACTATAGCCCAAACCCTCTCGTGATGAGAGGAGGCCTGTGCCCAGCAGTGGGACTGTAAATAGGCTGTAGTAGTAGTAGTAGTGTAATGAACAGAATAATTTCTTACTTTAATCGTGCTATCTGACTACCCATAGATACTTATTTATAAACGACTAGCTGACCCCGCGGACTTCGTACCGCCTTAAACCTCACGGAGCCCGAGACCTTTCCAACGAATGCAAAACCGTGGAAATCGGTTCGTGCGTTCTGGAGTTATAGCGTCAGGAAGGAAAACCCGACTTATTTTTATATAGTAGAAGATATCAGAAACGGCTCTAACGTTTTGGATTATAGGCTTTTACTGGAGTGACAAATCAATCTAGCTAGGACTTTGTCATAATCATCATCTACTACTACTACTACAGCCTATTTGCGTCCCACTGCTGGGCACAGGCCTCCTCTCATCACGAGGGTTTGGGCTATAGTCCCTACGCGGGCCCAGTGCGGATTGGGGACTTCACTCACATCTTTGAATTAATTCGCAGATACGTGCCACCGAAAAGCACAGTGGTTAATTCAAACTGAATTTCGCACATAAATAAACTTAGAGATGCGAGCTGGAATCGAACCCCCGACCCTCTATACCCCGGTCATCATCATCATTTCAGCCGAAAGACGTCCACCGCTAGACATAGACTTCCCCCAAAACTAGGACTTGGAACAACTCATTTTGACGCTTTTTTACAAGCAAGCGAATCTCCGGCGCCCAGATACACAAGGAAATGTAAGAATTATTGCCACTACAACATATAGGCTCATAATTGGTTTTACTAAGTATTACTACAGGTCGCGGCAGGGATCTTGAGCAGTGAGCGAAAGTAGAGGGAATTTCTGCGCAAGTTACGACTGAAGTGACTAATTATGTGGAAATTTTGAAAAAAGGATTTCTGCTTGAGTTTGTTGCGGCGCTTCTTCTCAAGCAATGGGTCTAGGAAGCGCTGGTAAATTCTTCTTCTGACGTGTAAAAGTGCCCCTATGTGGGCAGTTTGCTGAATAAATGGTTGAATTTTGAATTGAAGGGCCAATAAGCGTGCGCGCACGACAAAGCGCCCCCTGCGTCCCGGGCCCCTCTGCCGATGAAACCTTATTTTTCACTTCTGCTCATCGTAGGTCACCGCTCAAGTGCCGTGCCGATGCCTTTATTTGACTTAAACTCATATCTCTGCTAATGAAGTAAAAATTTTAAAATGTCGATAGGTTGTATGTTTTCAAGACCATTCATTAGACGCAGCTTTCGTCACGATGATATATGTGAGGCTTGCACATCGGTCAATAATCTACTGACTCAGCCACCACAATTATTGCTTTGGTATCATATTACATAACATTAATTTCTAACATCTAAACGAGCAAAAAACAATAAAGTCACGTATTCATTTCTTCATATTAAGTTTTAATTGGGAAATTAATATGTGGTTTCTGATAATTAAACCAAGTAAGTCAAAGTGGTAGTAGCATACTGAGGGTTCCGTCTAAATACTACTTATTGAAAAAAAACTCAAGCACAGATTATTTAATAGCACTTACAGTACGTACAGAATAGCCACGGAATCACCCCCTGAATCTAGCCCGCGTGTAACTGGACTGTAACTGGAGCCTAACTCGCCTTACCGTCATTAGTTTCATCCGGATATGGTGAGTGAATCGTTGGCCTGCGTAGTGGTACACACACATTTACAAGTGTATAGACGTCCTCGCACGCAAACATTGACACTTCATTCGAATTGTGTTCGAAATAGTGCTTTTATAGGCCGTGTCCGCCGTGTGACTCAAATACTGTCAAAGTCAAGCCTCACTCGAAAACTCTTTTTCTTCTTGTATTTAAGAGGAGCGATTATGTCGATCGATAGAGTCTAACAATCTAACCACCTAACCGCAGAGTAATATTCTATCCAGTGCCCGACTTTTCAGGTTTCGTTTTGTTGTCATGTTTTGCATTTTTGATCATAATAGGTTAAACAGGGTCTATCTCTCCCCTTTTCTTCCTTCCATTTTATCTTCCATTATAACGTTCCAAAAGCTGTCATGTGTAATCAAAAGTCCAACTATTTTCCCTCTTCCCTTTTCTATAGTGTTTAATAAGTACCTAAGTAACACAGTTGTACAAAACTTACCAAAGTTGTACAAAATTAAATACGAAAATACAGTTTACAGTAGTAAAGACACAAAAGACAAAGCAGTCAAATAGGCATTGAATTTTGTACTGAAAATACTTTTAAAAAAATCCGCGAATGATTATGATCTAAGTATTGACTTCCGATCCATTCAGATTCAATAAGTGATTTTTGAAATGGTTTTCTTGAAACGGAACCTTTGAGAAGATCCCACAAATTTCCAACGGTTTATTTATCTCCTTTTTTGTTATTTCGTTGAAGATCGTTGCAGATAAAAATCTCTAACGTTACATAACTTTATCAGATCGATTTCCAAGCATATAAAAGGAGTAGATATGAAAAAGCCACTCATTAGATTAGTAATTTTGATACGATAAAGATGAAATATTTACTGTTTTTATTCCAAATTATTATTATAAAGGTATTGTTTTTTAATAATCTAAGACTTTCACAAATATTGCATGTTTATTAAAGGCAATTCTCATTTCAGATTTTGACAATTTACTGAGATTATTTTCTCTCTAGCTTGTTTGAATGTCCCACTGCTGGGCAAAGGCCTCTCCCATGTTTTTTCCAATTCCCTCTATCTTCGGCTATTGTTGGCCAGTCACTGTAGAACATGTCCAGGCCATCTCCGCCTGGGCCTTCCCCGCCGCCGGTGGCCGTCATGTGGCACCCATCGAATAGCAAAAGAAGCCCATCTCTCTGGGTGCATTCGGATCACATGGCCAGCCCAGTCCCACTTAAGCCTGGCAGCTTTGTATCTGAGAATATTTAACACACATTTTTCTAATTGACTATATGTATTTTTCCAGTACACAGCAGCTCAAGTCCTTTACCCAAGTACCCTAGGAGGAAACAACTGCATACCAAATGTCAACAATGCGGCCAATATACCAATAGCTGCTAACTTTGCCAACGGCCTGGGAATCAACAATAACATAGCCTTGGCAAACATTGCCCAAACTGCCAACCTGGGAGTTGCCAATGCCAATCTTTTGAACAACTTAGGCAACGTAGAAGTGATCGCCAATGGTGTTGAAAATGTTGCTAATGCGTACAGTGGCAATATAGCCACGCTTGCCAACTATGCCAATGTTGTTCAGCCCCCTAGAGAGTATGGCATTGAGTTCTCTTCCGATGCCTTGGAAATGGGTGGGCAGGTGGCAGTAAGTGGCAGGATGCCATTCAATGCCAATGTGGCGGTTAAGGGCTCCGTGCCAGCCCAGGGTCAAGGGTCCGTGTCTTATAAATGCGACGACAGTTGAGTGAAAAATAATGATTATGTAATTTATTGTGATGTTGTGAAATAAACAGTGCCTTTAATAACTTCGTTTTATGATTATTTTTCGGCGTGATGCTTGTGTGTAAGCTTTTATGAAGAGACTAGATTCTGGCCGCGATTTCGCCCGTGTGGAATTCGGCATACATTACGGCGGGAACTTTGCGTTTTGACGGGATATAAAGTTGCCTGTCCTTTCTCGGGATCCCAGCTATCTCCATGACAATTTCATATCAATCGGTCCAGCGATTTAGTCAGTGATAGATTTTCTCGAACCCAGCAATGACGTCTGGCTACTACTGACTTGAATATTCTCAGCCATCTTGAACTATCATCGTCATATTTCATCTAATTTAAAGAAAACGAAAACAAATTATATACTTAAACCTTCCTCAAGAACCATTCTATTTATTATAAAAACGGCATCAAAATTCGTTGCGTCGTTTTAAAGGTCTCAGCATACATAGAGACAGACAGACAGCGAAGCGACTTTGTTTTATACTATGTCAAAGTCAAAGTCAAAGTCAAATACTATATTTGTGGAACATAGGTAAAAAAACAGATATTATAGATACATAGAAAAGCGCTATGTCTAGCCATTCGGCATACAAATATTTACAGCCTACCTAAAAAATAATAAAACTGTCATAAAAAATATAATAAAACTATCATGCACTTCTTAAATACTCTAGAACCGAATAGAAAGCCTTTTCACACAAAAAATCATACAGAGCTGTTTTGATTGATGTCAAGTCGTCTTTTTTCAATATTTTATCAGGTAAATGATTAATTGATTATATATTTCCGGTGCCATACCAAATACACTTTTGCCAAATAATGCTGTATTGAAATTCTTAGTGTTAATCTTATATTTTAAACGATCACTATTAAACCGAGGAAATTGACTTAAATTAGTTTTTACATATAAAGCTGTTTCATAAATATATAAGCAGGGTAGGGTCAGTATCTTGAACTTAATAAATAGTGGCTCGCATGATTCTGGAGGGCTTACACCACACATTGAACGTATGCATTTTTTTTGACTCCTGAAAGCTATTTCTCGGTCAGTAGCATTTCCCCAAAATATGACCCCATATCTTAAAGTCGATGTTACGTAAGCATGATATGCTGTGAGTACAGAACATTGGTTTGTGATTTTTCTTAGGTTATACAAAGCATACGAGTATTGATTAAATTTTTTACACACATGATCAATTTTATTTCTCCAATTCAATTTACTGTCCAATATTATTCCTAGAAACTTTGTTGTCTCTGTTTCTTCTATTTTTATATCTTTAAAAGTTACTATTAAGTTTGAAATTTTGTTTGTTCTTTGCTTAATATTCATTCATATTTTTGTTTTCACTAAGTTAATTTTAAGGTTGTGTAGGCTATGTAGTGATGACAAAAGATTATGTAGGTATAGAAAATATCTGACAAGTGGACTGCGGGCAGTTATAGCCACTTGTCGTAAGTATGTAAATAAATTCAATAGGCATGATGATAGCATCAATAAATTGCATAGCTATTTATTACGTCGGTTAGAGTAGAATTGAGTGGAAATTGTAGGTACTTACTCTAAATCACGTATTGTGTATTTTAAAAGCTTCTTAACTTCTTCGGTTTAGGTACGAATGAAAATATAAGGGACAAATATTTTTTGATAACTAGTTAATTGACGGGCTACTTAATTGTTTTCACCTACAATGATTTTGCAGTCTGTTAAAAAAATGCAAATAAAAAATAGAAAACCGCCTTCAAACTCGGTAACACTGCGATGTCGATGTCAATTCTGTAGAATATTGTCATTGCCATTGTATATATTTGTATTGTATATGTATATATTGTCATTGTATAGTCAGTTGACTTCGATTTCGACCGACTTCGCTGCCTTTGGAAGTTTGTTTTTTTCCAAACACATCAGAAACAAAATAAAAAAAAATAGAACTTCTTGGTAGCCCTTGGTAACTTAACTTTCGATTATAAAAATAGAGTCGGTTAAAAACTAGTTTTGCTCGGGTGAAAATAGCTAAAATGAGTTTACCCAGATACGAGACCCAGCTAGATCGATGTTTTTCCCCGTAAACCCCTATATTCCAAACCATCGAAATCGTTAGAGCCGTTTCTGAAATCATTTTTATAAATAAACTCGCTTCTGCCAGCGACTTCGCTCGCGTGGAATTCGGATATTGCGTTCCCGCCGGAACTATGCGTTTTCCGGGATACAAACTATCTCCATACCAAATTTCATCCAAATCTGCCCAGCGGTTAAAGCGTGAAGACAGAGTAACGAACTGATCTATAATATTAAGTAGTATGAATATACAAGGTTAGCTCGTATAAAGTGTAATATATAGGAACCAATAATAAGCCTGTAAAGGAGTTGCGTTTGTAACTTGAAAATTAATGTACATATACCCCCCCCCCCCCCCCTTGATCCTGTAACCAAGCGTGGTATTTAGACCCCCTCCCCCACTAAAAGTATCACTTAGTATGGGGTAGGTATGTACTTGGGGTATGTACCCTATTCGGTAAAATGCTTGGGACAGTGTCAAAGACGAATAAACCACAATTAACACAGTCTATGATCCTCCTATTTGGTCCGTCCAAGTAAAATATTTTAAAGGCATCGTATGGTTTCGACCTACCGCCTCTCATGCCGAGGGTCGGGGGTTCGATTCCGGCTCGCACCTCTAAGTTTACTTATGTGCGAAATTCAATTTGAATTTACCACTGAGCTTTTCGGTGAAGGAAAACATCGTGAGGAAACCTGCACGCATCTGCGAAGTAATTCAAAGATGTGTGTGAAGTCCCCAATCCGCACTGGGCCCGCGTGGGGACTATAGTCCAAACCCTCTCGTGATGAGAGGAGGCCTGTGCCCAGCAGTGGGACGCAAATAGGCTGTAGTAGTAGTAGTAGTAGTTATGGTTTCTTAATGGGGATCATAGGATTTCGGCGTCCATGCGTGCATAGCCGCAGTGACCACTAACCATCAGGTGGGCTGTGCGCTCGGTTGCCTATACCAATGACAAAAAAGGCAATTTAAAGACGTTATAACTTGCATTAATTTATTAACACTAGCACTGACTAATTGCATCCACACCCGCAGGGGTCTACCACCGACACCAGCCCGCCGGCTGGCACGTTGCCCTCGAACATAACGTAGCCAATAACTGGCACGTTGCCACATACCGCCGTGGGGCCAGCCACTGGCAGCTCGCCTACAATGGCAACATCTCCGTAGCCGATCTGAGGACTAGAACCCTGAACAACAGCGTTGTTCAAGCCGTTGTTGATGCCAAACGCGTTTGGCAGACCGCCAATTGATAAACAGCTGCCAGGCAGTGAGTTGGCTAAGTTTAGCCCGAGGTTGGCTCCGTTGTTGAGGCCGATGCCAGCGTTGTTGAGCGCGCCATTGTTGAGTGAGAAGCCGATGTTGCCAATGGCGCCAAGGTTGCCAATGTTGCCAAGGTTACCAAGATTGCCAAGGTTGATTGCCTGACTGGACTGGCAGCCGCAGTTATTTCCAATTGGCAGGACTTGGCTGAAGGCAATCTGTAATGAAACACATTCGGAATTTAGAACAGGCCTAAACTTTTGTTAAAAATGAAATTATCTTTTTAAAGTGTCAATGTAAAGAAATTATAGAATGAAGTTGTGTTTATTAATTCAATTTATCGTTAAGAGTATAAAATTATCGAAAAATACCTGTACAAAGCACGCTAAAGTGCAGATAGCGACTTTCGACAACATTTTGGACGCTGGCTTCAAACAATGCCATGCAAAAACGAAGTAATCCGTTATATACCATGAAATGACATAAATATTTGTGTAACGTGTTGTTACATTATTTTTACATAATCATTAAACAAACTTCACGTAATACATTGATAATAGTTTGATAGTGTGAAGAAATTCGGTGATAATTACCAATCAGCTTTGGAAAACCTTCCAGTTTGGCAAAAGTTGGTGTAGTTAAAACAGTTAAGCAGGTAATGCGAAATTGTCATTGGTTATTGCTCAATGTCTCTATCATGGCAGCCGTTGGCAGTGAAATGTGAAAAATGTGATAGTCGAAAAAAATGATTTTTATTCTTATTATGAACCTCTTTAAACCTCTTAGCTCTAATATGTACTCTCTACCTATACGTAAACAGGTGCTCTATTCGAAACGTTACATAGGGAAAGGAAAATTTCCTAAACCCTAACCGTCAAAGCGTCACGGCGTTGAAAGTTCAATTTGAGCACCATTTCGCTTTGACGGAAGGGATAGGGAATATGCTTTTCCCTAGTAACGTTTCAAATAGAGCCCCAGGCTATTTGTTTATTGTTGCATTTTTTGCAGAGAACTGCAGATTTAATGTCCTAAAGGCTCAATGGTTAGAATTAATTTGAATTTTGCACTTTATTAATAATAATTGAGTGATAGGGTAAGGAATAGCGTGATAAGGGAGCGGTGTGGTGTGAAAGAGGATGTAGTGACAAAAATAGAAAAAGGTATGCTATATTGGTTTGGTCATATGGAAAGGATGAATGAGAGAAGACTGACAAAAAGTATTTATATGGCTAGTGTGAATGGAGGTGCTGGAAGAGGAAGACCGAGGCGAATGTTCTTGGATCAAATTCAGGACAATCTGATTAAAGGCCAGGTCAAAAGTACTTTAAACCGACGAGCATGTATGCGGAACGGGATGAAAGTTGAAGAAGCGAGAGAAGTATGCAAGAGTCGTAGCAAATGGAAAGAAGTGGTCTCTGCCTACCCCTATGGGAAAAAGGCGTGATATTATGTATGTATGTATTAATAATAATAATATAATAACATCGTTTATTTCTAGTAACAGGACTCATATTATTGTTAGTTATTAATTATGAAGTCTACCTACCCATTTGTTGAAAAGAAGCTTTTTTAACACCTTCTGCCTTAGTAAAAAAAAAACCGGCCAAGTGCGTGTCGGGCCACGCGCAAAGTACTTATAGGGTTCCGAAGTTGACGATGCGTACAGTACCTTTCTAAGACTTATTAGCATATAGCTAGCCTGTGGTATGACGTGCCCGCCCGACGCCCCTGCCGCTCGAGAAAAATCATTGGTTTTTTTATCATTTCATAAGTTGGTCGACTATGACTCGTAAGTTTGTACGTACAGCCTACTTAGCTGTGATAGTTTTCCTTTCAACTACGTTATATATGCCACAACCGTGTTTTTTTTCAGCCATCCAAATACCACCATTTAGCTGGCAGGGGGGGGGACACGTGACTAACAAAAAATAGCACTTTAAAGCTTAATATTTCACAAACGCATCACTTAATCAAAAAATAGTTATAACAAATCCAGAATATTTTTTCAAGACCTATTCAACGATATGCCGCACCATGGGGTACGCAAGAAAAAAAATTACATCCCCACTTTACGAGTAGGGGAGGTACCCTATAAAAAAAACATTTCAAATTTTTATTGTACCACTTTGTCAGCGAAACTAATATGTATATTCATGCAAAATTACAGCTTTCTAGAACCAAGCATCTCTGAGCAATAGTGCGGACAGACGGACGGACGGACATGGCGAAACTATAAGGGTTCCTTGTGGACTTCGGAACCCTATAAAAACTAACCGCCCGCTCCAAAATTCCGATAGACTGCAATATCAATTTCAAATTCACTACACATTGTTTTGCGCAAATAGAGGTTTTCCTTTTGTTTAAAGTCCATACAAAATTCGAATTTATTCCGGAACAAAGTCAAATATATGCACTACTACTACTGCTACAGCCTATTTGCGTTCCACTGCTGGGCACAGGCCTCCTCTCATCACGAGAGGGTTTGGGCTGTAGCCCCCACGCGGGCCCAGAGCGGATTGGGGGCTTCACACACATCTTTGAATTACTTCGCAGATGCGATGCTAATATCCTCACGATGTTAATATCTGCACTATTCGATGAATAATAATAATTTAAAAAAAATGATTTTTTTATTACCTTTAAGTTTACATTTTCTTAGACTACTTAGTTACATTTTTAAAATACAGTGCAGGGTATAATATAATATTTGTGCCTGAGCTAGGAAAATTCTGTGTTTCAGGCAGAAGAAGGACTTAAAAGTAGACATTAAAACATAATATAAGAATAAATTTTATCTGACACTTGAAACATCGGCCCTTAATGTCTTAATAGTAATTATGAAGTCATTCTCGTGAATTTCATTTATCACACTGAGCTCGTCCCGTCCTACGAATATAGGCGCAACTGAAAAAGTCAACGTTACAAGAGAGCGATCTTTGTGTTTCCACAAAATCACCAGAAATCGGGAAGCTATAAAACTTACAAGTAAAGTAATTACGAGTAAGAGAGTAATACTAAGAAGTGTATTGAAGATAAAATTATCATTACATTTTGTTTCCAATACAATAATAAAGAAAAGGGGCTGATGAAACTTTTGTGGGGCGAGAACCGAGACTGCCCAAGCCCATGCAACATCACAAAAGGAGTCATTCAAGAAGCAAACCAAAGATGGCAAGGTCTAGAGGGTCACGGGACAATTGAAGATCTTCATCAAAAACATAGACAGAAAAAGAACGACACAAGTCATTAGTAATAATCCAAGTCTGGCCATCGTACTAATACAGGATAAGTACCAAACAACTATTCTGAAGATAAACGATGACCCAAGATGCCCAGAATGTGCTGGCGACGAAGAAACGGGAATACATCTTCTAGCGAAATGTTTATTATACGCAACAGCGAGATGAGAAAGAACTGGAAGGAACTCGCTCAATGAAGATGATCTACAAGATCTAACGATTATAGGCTTCTGCACTGCAATATTATTTCTGCGTCTTTCCCCGCTAACCTTCCGCCAAATAGCAGTGCTCGCACTGTTGTGTTCCGGCAGGGGGTTAAGGAAGCCGCTGAAATTACTGGCACAGAGGCATACCATCTTGGACCTCAGGGTGGGCAACGCATTCGAGATCTTATGGTTTCTTAATGGGGGATCAAAGGATTTCGGTGTCCATGGGCCGCAGTGACCACTTACCATCAGGTGGGCTGTGCGCTCGTTTGCCTATAACAATGACGTATAAAATTAAAAGAAAACTACAGGAAGGTTCAACGGGGCAACGGCGCCGGGAGCAGATAATCCCTGTGGAGATCGGGGGAAATAGGTAAATTGATTCCATATACTGGACCGATAACCCAATACTTTATTGCATCCATGTGTTACAGGCATAGGTTGTATTTAGCTTAATATACAGATCATCATGGACCCTGATGGGCACAGCAATTTTAAAACTTAAACATTTTCTATTGACAACTATATTATATTCATAATTATATACGATATGATTTATCTATTATTAATCCGACTGAAACCAGGCAGTCGTCCTCTTTTGAAAACAATCATAATACTTATTTATTCATTTTATTTATGTATTTCAACGCAATTACATTGCCTTTACAGCCGAACGCCAATGCGACAATATAAGCTACAGACAGATTCCTAATAAATCTAAAGAATCTTAATAACTTAAAAACTATTATTATTCAGTATGTACCTATCTATTTTACACAACAAGCTTTAACGTGTAGATAACACACTAATATCTGCTTCCAGCGAGCAGTGAAATAAATTTAATGAGGGTTTTCTTAGAACCACAACGTTTAGAAGAGCAAGGGCCCTGGTGATCAGCGCATACTTATCAGTTGCATCAAGTAAATGGGTCAAAAGATTAGTCGACGTCACTAAGGACCAAAGAGCTGACAGCTTCCTCGCTCAACGCTTGAGCATCGCCATACAACGGGGAAATGCTGCCATCATCTTCGGTACCATGCCGCGGGGGGCGTTTTTAGATTTTGTTAAATTTTTATGTATTTTTAAGTATCTTAGTTATTTTTAAGTAGTTTTAATACTTGTTAAATTACGAATATTAAACTTTGTCATGAAGATGAAAAAAAAATGGGTCTTACTTAAGTGGTTTTTGGTCACACACCTACTCTAGAATAGTCATAACAAGTGACGTACGTGTCGCTGACGAAATCTCATCGTCAGCGATCGTCATTACATTGCAATACAAATGATCTAAACAATTCACTTAATATCAGATATCAAATAAAATTCAAACGTGACTTTTAGACTTTTTTTTTTCACTATCATCATAATCAAGTTGTGAGTGCTTAATTGTTTATTATGACTAGAATTTGGGTGATAGGTAGTCTCCACACGTCCCAGTGTGTATCGGGGACTTCACACAGATCCTCGAATTACTTCGCAGATTATTGCAGGTTTCCTCGCGTTGTTTTCTTTCACCGAAAAGCTCAGTGGTAAATTTAAATTGAATTTCGCATGTAAGTAATTAAATTCAGACGTGCCAGGCGGACTCGAACCGCCGATCTCTGCATGAGAGACGGTAGGAAGGTCAAACCATAAGCACACGGCGGACATACGGCGTATAAAAGCACGATTTCGAACACAATTCGAATAAAGTGTCAATGTTTGCGTGCGAGGACGTCTTTGTTCCTGCGAGAATATCTGTACACTTGTAAATACGCAGTACGCGGGCCAATGATTCACTCTCCATCTCCGGATGAAACAAATGACGGTAAGGGCGAGTTGGGCGCGAGTTGCGCGCCGGCTAGATTCAGGCGGGTAAAAAATTGCGTTTTATGAAAACGATGTTATTTTTGTAACTAACGTGATTTTGTTTTCATTACTTAAGGCATTCACTTTTGCTGACTTTCCCGCAGTGCCTCGAACGCACATGTGCGTTGCAATGTTCCCTTAATGACAGATGTGGCACCTGGCGAAAGTTCGTAAAAAGAAGTGGCAGTGAATGCGTTAAGCTTCTTCTATCCATAACACTACTGTTAAGTTTCTACATAGTTATATGTAGAAATTTGTTCTCTTTATTTCTATCTTCTCTTCTGTCTGTCTGTTATAGTTACTCGCAGGAACTAACTAAACCGATTTGAATGCAGTTTCCAGAGGTAGAGCTTTATTCTGATTATACTTACATAAAGCTGTTTGATTCAAATCGGATTTTGGAAAGGAAGTTCTCCTTTTAGCACGCTTTTATTAGGTCGACCTGTATGTAACTATGTAATGGAATCTTGCAAGTTAAATTTGAGCCACTTTCTGATTTCCGATTGAGCTAAAATTTTGCACGAATATGTAAATCGCGTGACAATGTAATATTATGATGACGTGGAGCTGACATGATGATGGAGTTGGAAGGTGGCCATAGGAACTCCGTAATAAAACTACATAAACCCATCGAACTTGGGCTGGTTTGATTTATCTTGAAGGGTAGATGAAGGATTTACAAAGAAAAGTACAGTCAACAATAAAAGCGTGTAGCAAAAATTAATTTTTTGAAAAACATTAATATTCCACGTTGCAATAACAGGCGCAAGTAGTTATATTCTTAGGTAGGTACTATACGTACGAATGTATAATAATAATAAAACTTTTAACCAAAAACAGATGTAGATATTTATTTAAATACATATTCAAACACAACGAGGTTGCAACAATATTAATAATATTCAAAAACAATTTTCATTTAATTAAATGCAGCCGCATCCACATTGGCCGGACAGGATGACGGTGCCAGCGGCGGGTATAGCTCCACCGTAGTATATCTGTCCCACCACCGGAAGAGAACCCACAATCAAAGCCTCGCCTGCCGCGGTGACGTCGCCCACAGCTGAGACCTGACCGTTGCCCACCGTGCTTAGGCCACCCAGTCCTAAGGCACCCACTCCCAAGTCAGTACCACAACCCAAACCTAACCCAGTACCACAACCCAAACCTGTACCCAAACCTAACCCGGTACCACAACCCAAACCTGTACCCAAACCTAACCCGGTACCACAACCCAAACCTAATCCAGTACCCAGCCCCAATCCATTACCGCAACCCAAACCAGTACCGCAACCCAAACCGGTACCGCAACCCAAACCTGTACCCAATCCTAGTCCGGTACCCAGGCCGAATCCATTACCGCAACCCAAGCCAGTTTCGACGGCCAATTCAGTACCGCAGCCGCAGCCCAAGCCTCCCAGGCCATATCCAGTACCGTAGCCCAACCCACCACATCCCAAACCGGTACCCACACCTAACCCGGTACCACAACCCAGACCTGTACCCAAACCTAACCCGGTACCACAACCCAAACCTAATCCGGTACCAAGTCCTAGTCCATTACCACAACCCAAGCCTGTACCTAAGCCCGAACAGGTACCGCAACCCAAACCAGTACCGCAACCCAAACCGTTACCGCAACCCAAACCGTTACCGCAAACCAACCCGGAACCGCAACCCAAACCGGTACCGCAACCCAAACCTAGTCCGGTACCCAGGCCGAATCCAGTGCCGCAACCTACAGTTTCGACGGCCAATTCTGTACCGCAGCCGCAGCCCAAGCCTCCCAGGCCATATCCAGTACCGTAGCCCAACCCACCACATCCCAAACCGGTACCCACACCTAACCCGGTACCACAACCCAAACCTAATCCGGTACCCAGTCCTAGTCCATTACCACAACCCAAGCCAGTACCTAAGCCCGAACAGGTACCGCAACCCAAACCGTTACCGCAACCCAACCCGGAACCGCAACCCAAACCGCTACCGCAACCCAAACCTAGTCCGGTACCCAGGCCGAATCCGGTGCCGCAACCCAAGCCAGTTTCGACGGCCAATTCAGTACCGCAGCCGCAGCCCAAGCCTCCCAGGCCATATCCAGTACCGTAGCCCAACCCACCACAACCCAAACCAGTACCCAAACCAACTTGGTTGTAGCCTATTCCCGAGTTGATGCCATTCACACCGCAGCCGCAGCCGATGCACAGTGCAGTCTGAAAAAAATTACAGATATATCTTTTTCTGTACACTTGTAAATGTGTGTGTACGCGGGCCAACTATTCACTCTGCATCTCCGGATGAAACAAATGACGGTAAGGCGATTTGGGCGCGAGTTGCGCGGCGCGGGCTAGATTCAGGCGGATGATCCCGTGGTCATTCTGTACGCAGTTAGTACTGCGTACAGAATGACCACGGGGAGCAGTAGGTAATTAGGCTCACCTAATAACCTACTGCTCTTGCAAATTAATTAATGATATATATATATCTTACCTGTATAACAAAAGCCTGGATCGAAAGGAGAAATACTGTAAAAGGAGACATATTTGTTTTTTGGTATGGTTCCGATACAAATGAAAATAGACATCCCTTTTTATACAGAAAGGAAACACTTGCAACATACTTATTGTTGCGCTAAATAAACACCTGACCTACATTTTGGTGATTAAGCCTTCGATATTAGTATTGGAACGTGGTTACCGTCCCCGAGCATACCTTATCATGCAGCCTTGAATATAACCTTTTGTGTTTCGTGTCAAGGATACAAATACATATAAAAGTTATTCAAGCTGGATTTTAAGCATTTGCCAGTGAGGCATCGTAATAGAAGATATCGAGATGACCTTCAAAATTTTCTTTTGCTTTTCTGCCCTCCTGCAGGTAAAAAATAGTACTTTTACATTGACGTCTTCATCTTCAATGTCAAGTGGAATATAAAATTTCTTTGTTTTTTGCAGGTGATCTACGGATTTTACGTCCCAAATGTTAACACTGGCTGTGGCTGTTCGTCAAGAGGACTCCTAAATGGAGGTATTGGCCCAGGAGGCTTATGTTCAGAAGGTTTACTATCTCCAGGCGGGTTTCTTTGTTCAGAAGGAGTTGTGTCTTCTGGAGTGATCCCAACCGGCCTCGGTGGATCCGCTGTATTGACTAGCTTGGGTGGCGATCTATCATACGCTTGCATAAGCCCCTTCACACCAACTGGTGTCTCCATCGTATCGGAGCTGGCTATGATGGGGCCAGTGATAGCCGAAGGTGTCATGCCGTTCTTCAGCGCTGTGGCCTTTGAGTCTGTTATTCCAACGATTGGTGCAGGAATAGTGGCATATGGATCCGGAGATGGTTTCATTGGGATTGACGGTCTTGGTGGACTGGGAAGTATTAACGGTGTTGAATTTGGCTGTGGAGGTATTGGTACCAATGGGGTTATCGGAGGTATTGGAGGTGTGGGCGGATTTGGGTACGGTGGAGTCAATGTTGGCTGCGGATGTCTGTGATATTCATATGTTAATAAATCTGTTTTGTTTAAAAGTATTGTTTTGTTTTATTATCCTCCATACTAATATTATAAACGTGAAAGTGTGTTTGTTTGTTTGTTTTCCTTTCTTCACGTCGAAACGACTGGACCAATTTGGATGAAATTTGGCATGAAGATAGTTCGAGACCCTGAGCATAACATAGGGTACTTTTTATCCCGATGTTTCCACATACGGGATTTCCGCGGGTCAAATTTTTCAATACTTCTATAACTATAACTGTCTATAGGTATAGTATCATTGCGAAATTTGTACCACCAAAGGTCAATGAATATTTAGGATTAGACTAAAGTTATAAAATAAATAGTTTTTAGTTCACCAATTTAGATACAGAAAATCAAAAATTCAATAAATATACCTAGCTAAAAAGTCAGTGGCGCCTCAGCAAGACATTTGCATTAATATTAATTTATTTAAGCTTTATTGCCCATAAAATTATAGTACAAATGGCGAACTTAATTCCATAAGGCATTCTCTACCAGTTAACCATTGGGTCAAGCAGAAAACTTTGGTTGGTGCGAGAGAAAAAGTAAATAGCGGCATGAAGTGAATTGCACAACTCCAATAGTAATAATCATCATCATCATTTCAGTCGAAAGACGCCCTCTGCTGGACATAGGCCTCCCCCAAGGCACGCCACTCAGACCGGTCCTGTGCTACTTGCTTCCACCGGTTTCCCGCGACATTCACGAGATCATCGCTCCATCTTGTTGGAGGCCTACCGACAGCTCGTCTTCCGGTTCGCGGACGCCACTCGAGAACTTTCCGGTCTCATCGGCCATCAGTCCTGCGAGCAATGTGCCCCGCCCACTGCCACTTCAGGCTCGCAATTCTTCACTACACTAAAAATATGCATAGATAAATATATAAATAATAAACATATACATATATATACAAATATACATAAAAAGCTAATAAAGCTATTTAATGTCAACCTACGTAACTGCATGGGATGCACTCTGGTTGAGTCTCTCCAGTGAAGCACATTATGATATACGATATGTTTCGTTTTATAGACGCAAGCCGCGCAAGAAGAAGAAGAAATCGTTCCGCTCGATTCGTGGACAGGTTTATTGATAAGCAATTGCTTGGAGAAATCTTCGGCAGACGGATCTTTCAGCAGTTGTCATAGACATAAATAATACTTCGTATGGACCCGGCCTAACGTAGATACATGTCATGTTTCCCCACTTCATTGGTGTCCAATCCAAAGTTAAAGTTACATCGTGACATTAAAGCTGGGTCACATTTTTTCAACAACGAGACGAGTTTTTAGATACTGTGAAACTGTTTCGAAAAAAGTTTTTTTAAGAACGCTTATTGTCACGCACGCTCGGTGACAGAACTTTGGATTGGACACCGTGGAAGTGGGGACATATTACGTGTACGTTAGACCGGGTCTATATTATTTACGTCTATGGCAGTTGTATAACTTTCACCTAGGCCTAGTGGTTCGACCTAGCGCCTCTAATGCAGATGGTCGGGGGTTCGATTCCAGCTCGCACCTCTAAGTTTACTTATGTGCGAAATTCAATTTGAATTAACCACTGTGTTTTTCGGTGAAGGAATACATCGTGAGGAAACCTGCACGCATCTGAGAATTAATTCAAAGATGTGTGTGAAGCCCCCAATCCGCACTGGGCCCGCGTGGGGTCTATAGCCCAAAACCTCTCGTGATGAGAGGAGGCCTGTGCCCAGCAGTGGGACGCAATAGTAGTATAACTCTCATGTTTGCTACCAGATGCAGTTTCATCACTTGAAAAAATAACGCCACAGTATTGATGATTTTAGGCAAAAAAGTGGCACTGGGAAAACATTCCTCATGTAATCTAATAACTATAAGCCACCATTGCCATCATCTTTGGGATCTGACACAACTTAAAATGTAGGTAAGTACCTACTCAAGTTGAATTGTATACAAGTTGTACCACTGGTTGTAACAACAGCATTATATTTTGTACACATATTCCGTTTAGTTTCTTGTAGAATTGCTTCTATGTCTTCTTGTTCGAAGCCCTAGTAGATTGGAGAAGAAGTTTTAAAGAGCCTAGTCATGATGTGGACTATCTATTTGCTGAAGAAAGCGTATGATTTTGATTTTTTTGATACCAATTACCATTGGTATCAGAAAAATCAAAATCAGGCGAACGAGCGCACAACCCACCTGATGGTAAGTGGTCACTGCGGCCCATGGATACCGAAATCCTATGATCCCCCATTAAGAAACCATAAGATCTCGAATGCGTTACCTACCCTGAGGCCTAAGATGGAATGCATCTGTGCCAGAAATTTCACCGGCTGCCTTAACCCCCTACCGGAACACAACAGTGCGAGCACTGCTATTTTGCGGCAGGTTAGCGGGGAAAGACGGTGGTACCACCCCGAACGGACCCAGCACTAGGTCCTACCACTAATAAAGTGAGACATGGTGAGATTTTGCCGATGGTAAGACATGATCTAAAATCCGCCCCGCTATCATCAACACACGAATATGCCGCCAAACAGTAGTGCTCGCACTGTTGTGTAATGGGGTAAGAGCCGGTGAATTCTACATTCAATCTTGGTACTGTGACGAGAAACTGGGGGATCGTCAGATGGTAGTGCTAGAGGTACTCCTTGAAGTTAAATGAAAAGAATAATTATATTAATACTTGTATTGGTTTTATAGTGGGGCCTATGTATACAAGCGCACGTTGCTACAAGGAGCTTCAGACTACTTCTAGACGTTCCAGAACGGCTTTCTTTTTTTAATATTCAAATGATTAGAAGTTCTAGAACGTTTTACAAAACTACAACCCTAAAGAGTTCGTACGAACTCTACAGTACTTTACTTAGTGTTGCTAACGCATTGAAATATTATGATTTCTTATGTCCATAATAGGCGATATTCACTCTTAGCATCTGGCATTATGAGCACGTTTGCTAAGCAATGCATAAAATCAACAAAATCCAATGTGTTTTAAGAGAAAACTGCCTACTCCAATAACACACATTGTATATATACATAGTGAAGTGACGCCGGTATTTTAGCAAAATCCTAATACTAATGTTATAAATGCGAAAGTAACTTTGTCCGTCTGTCAGTTGCCTCCTTCACGCTTCAACCGCTGGACCGATTTAGATGAAAATTGGCATGGCAATCATGACTTCAAAAGACTTCCTTACATTGTAATTGAGATACTCGGGTGCTGTCTGTGGGGTCCGGTCTGTTCATGCTTGCAAGGACGTTTAAAAATAATCATTAGCTTTAAATATATTACTAAGTCAAACATTTTAAGCGAGAGACCTCATCATGTTGTTATTGACATGTATTAATGAACTCTTTTATACATGATGTATTTCATTATTTATTTGACAATGGAGGCCATCTCCATAATATTTTTTTCTGGACCCTTGGAGACTATACATCTCTAAGATCTTAGATTTAAGTTTAAGTTAGGGACTATACATCCCTTCAATGTAATTGTAGTACGTACCTATATGTATATTTTATACATGTAATGTAAATGTTATAACTATGTGTAAATTTTGAAAAAAGGCCTTCTGCTTGAGTTTGTTGCGGCGCTTCTTCTCAAGCAATGGGTCTAGGAAGCGCTAGTAAATTCTTTTCTGACGTGTAAAAGTGCCGCTATGTGGCCAATTTGCGGAATAAATGATTGAATTTTGAATTTGAAATCTGCAGTTTTAGCGTATAGCAAATAGAAATAATTAAATTAAACCTCTATTTTTTTTTCATTTGCTTTGGTTTCACGAAAATCTAAAAAAAAACTTATTCAAAGCATAACAACTCTTTTCTCGTAAATATTTCGAAAAGGCGTTATTTTAAATAATTTAGTATATTTTATTTTAAATCCATCATTTGTTCAGATACATCTAGCCGTGGGCCATGGTCTAAGAAAACAAGGTCTGCCGATCCTGGTGACGTGTCACCCTTACGTCAAAGTCGAGTTGCCACTTTATTGCAATAAAACAAAAAATGAAGGAAATAATCAATAAATTACCTATTTGCGAATTACAATTGTCATGTTTGTTTGTTGTTGCATGTTTAAGCACACAAAATGGGACAAGTTAAAAACAAATGAACGTAATAATTTGACGAAACACTCACAGGATACATGGGGTTCGGGGATTACTTTAATAGACCACTTGCAACACACAGCAGTGCGAATGACGCAACACCCACACTACTACAGAATACCGGACTGTCATACCTGGCGAAGTATACTATTGTATCATGGCTGTAGGCGTTATGTGCCTAAAGAATCAAAAAGTTCATTAGACCGAGTTCGCCAATATTACATGTTACTGCACCTTACTAATTTATACCTAATGAGGTCCATGATGATTTTGAGGTCCAATATTAATCAACTTGACTATAGTCGTATATTTCGTGTTAAATGGGGTATAATATTATCAATAACAAAAGTGCGATATTCATGTACCTACAGCTTTTATTCAAGGAATAATAATGTTATAGCAACTTCTTATATTCAGCAGACACCGCAACCGTAACCACCGAGTCCGCCAAAGCCACCGTAGCCTCCGAGGCCACCGCAACCACATCCGCCGATACCTCCAAATCCTCCGAGTCCACCGCAACCACATCCGCCTACACTTTCAATGACACCAACTCCTCCGAGGCCACCGCAACCACAACCTCCCAGACCGCCGTAACCAATGCCTCCAAGACCACCGCAACCGCAACCTCCAAGCCCGCCGTAACCAATGCCTCCGAGGCCACCGCAACCACATCCACCGATACCTCCAATACCTCCGAGTCCACCGCACCCACATCCACCAATACCGCCAATGCCACCGATCCCACCCAACCCAATCCCGCCAAATCCTTCAGTGATTCCCTCAATTCCAATGAAGCCATCGCCTGCACCGTACGCAACAGCCCCGGCGCCGAGAGTGGGAACAGCGGACTCGAACGCCACAGAGCTCAAGAACGGCATGGCTCCAGAGACAAGCAGTTCAGAGAGCAGAGCCAGCTCCGCTGTGACGGCGATGCCGGTAGGAGCGATTGGGCTGTAGCTGGTCACAACGAAGTCGCCTAAGTTACCGATCGCACCAACGCCAAGCCCAGCCCCTAATAGACCATCGCCTATGAGACCCGCTCCACAGCCACAACCTCCCCCGATAAGCCCAGTGCCGATTCCTCCTACTCCACATCCGCAGCCTCCCCCAATAAGCCCAGTGCCGATTCCTCCTACTCCACATCCGCAGCCTCCCCCAATAAGCCCGTTGCCAATTCCTCCTAATCCGCACCCACAGCCGCCCCCAATAAGGCCGTTGCCAATTCCTCCTAATCCACATCCGCAGCCGCCCCCAATAAGCCCGTTGCCAATTCCTCCTAATCCGCATCCACAGCCGCCCCCAATAAGCCCGGTGCCAATTCCTCCTACTCCACATCCGCACCCTCCGAGGCCTCCATATAGCCCTCCAACGTTGCCAATACAGTTGGCAGAGATGGACTGCAACAAAAATATCAATTATATAGTTACAGAAACAAGTTAATGAGGAAGCGGTGTGACGAAACAAACAAAATAACATTTCTAAAAATATAGAGTAAATTAACATGGAACCGAGCAATATAGCAATCAAAAATGAAAACTACTGAAGAAGAAGAATCCAGCAGAAAATGTATCAGCGAGAAATGAAAAAAAAAAACAGTTAAGATGTACCTGAACCAGGAGAGCGGCAGAAAGGAGGATAATCTTAAACGCCATTTTTGGAGGTTCTTGGTGGATTACCCACACTGGAATGATTTGTAGCTGTGTTCCTAGCAGCTTTTATAAGAGAACACAGCTGCAGATGAGCGAACAATAGACACTATTTGAGCACTGTGGAAAATATTGTTATCACCACCTCAAATTCTGTTAAAGGTCACGATACTTACGATAAGCCACGTTTCAGGCACTAAACTATTTGGGCCTAGTTCTCCACTGCCCTGATAATAAATTATTCATTGGCCACGTGTCTTTATACAGTGCTATCAATATTTCTGTTTGTTTTCCAAGGACTTCCATTGCATATAAAAAGGCCACAAGATTTTATAGCGTATTTATTATAAAAACGCTGCAACGTCTGTGAACCGAGCGATTCGAATTAAAATGTCTCCTTTAACGGTTTTGGTTCTTTTCGGTCAGGCCTGCCTAATACAGGTAATTTTCATATCTTTTTCTCTAAAAACCAAAGAAGTTGAACTTTACAAAGTTGCAATAACTGTTGCGTTATTATGTAAACAGTGTGTACCTACTTATAAGCTGACTGTTTACCTCCCTGTATGCATGCATTACATAAAATATGCGTAGTATGAACGCTCCATTACACATAATTCTGCTAAACCGCGACAATTTACTAATTGTCGCGGATTTATTGAGGACCATCTACTGATGGTCCTCAGTAAATCGCACCAGTTCTTGTTACCGACGTCCGACGGTCGTCATCTCCACCGAATGCAGCCCACACTACGTTTACTGAGATGCGTAACCAATCCAGAACACGTTTGTCATAGAAATAATTAAAATATATATACAGAATGTTTATGTTGATATGCGTTAACTTCGGCACAGCACTTGGGACATTAACAGGAACGATACCGAAAATTAATTTTAGTTAATATCGAAGAATTTCTTTTTTAACCTTTTCATACAAAATAAATAGATATTGCCATGACGACTAATGCACAAGCACCTTTCGAGTTAGACAAAAGTTACTGTCACCTGGGGGAGGATTCTCAAAAATTACAGACTGTATTGAAAATTATTATACGACATTATCGCGATGACTTTGAGATAAGGTCCTGTCACAGTTTCATATTGTCATATTGACGTGACCTATGTCCAGCAGTGGACGTCTATCGGCTGGAATGATGATGATATTGACGTGACGCATGAATTAAATAGCGAAACATCAAACGAACTCATTATTCTCACGTCCTTGTCATACACAAAGGAGATTTAGAAACTCTTTATTATAAGGAAATAAAAAGCAAATATTTAGATGGATTTTACACTAGTTTAAAGTACATACGTGGTTAAATTAAAATCTTGAATGTTTTCAGAATGATATTAGTAAGCACCTTGGTTTCTTGGAGAAATTAACTTGGCCTGATGAATGTTTCCGTAAAATTAACGTATATCAACATGAACATCCTGTATAATCCCACTGTCTAAATTGTAGCGTCCTTCTGGTTAATATTATATTTAGCGTAGTTTGTCGGTTCACCCTAAGGCTGTTGATAAGTTAAGAGATTGTGCTAGATTTATTCTACATACTCGTAAAAGTATGCTTAAATTTTACCCACAGAAAACCCATCCCAGTGATATTATAGGTATAAAAAGTAGGCGATAAGTATAAGATTAGAACTTAATATAACTTAAAAAAAACAGTTCTTTAGCACGTGCCTGAAAAGGTCAATATCATCCAACGAGTATCCACATAGACAAAAACTTTACTTACAGCTTATAATACCTACTACATAGACATAAATAATACTTCGTATGGACCCGGCCTAACGTAGATACATGTCATGTTTCCCCACTTCATTGGTGTCCAATCCAAAGTTAAACTTGTATCGTGACGCTAAAGTTGGGTCACATTTTTCCAACAACGAGACGAGATTTTTTAGATACTGAGAAACAGTTTCGAAAAAAGTTTTTTTCAAAAACGCTTATTGTCACGCACGCTCGGTGACAGAACTTTGGATTGGACACCGAGGAAGTGGGGACACATTACGAGTACGTTAGACCGGGTCTATATTATTTACGTCTATGACCTTACTAACTTTGCTTCTGTCTGCGACTTCACTCCCGTGGATTTCGGTTATCGAAACTATCCGCTTTTCCGGGATAAAAAGTGGTAGTTGATGTCATAGAAGAATTAATCTTACCTTAGAATGACAACCTTAAAACAAATCAGCGTACGCCCGAAATATGTGGTTAATGTCCTTCTTCGGGAATCCAACTATCTCCATACCTAGTTTCATTTAATCGGTTCAGCGGCCTTATTGGGAAGAGGCAACAGACGGACAAACATAGTTTCATTCGCATTTATTACATTAGTATAAATAATTTTATTTTGTAAATAGTAATTTGTAAAATATGTCAATCAGCAAAATTAAATCGTTGTGTCTTCATTTATTTACATCTGCAACAAAGACTGTTTGACCTAGTTTTTTGTCGTGTTTGCACTTTTTAACATGCCATGGCACTTTACACACACTGCCATTTAAAATACCAACTTATATTTCCTCGCATCGTATCTTCACAATGCTGAGGGTGGTGAATGTCGTGGCCTCGACGAATGAATTTTCCATTGACTATATTCCACCATGTAGAATTCTCTATCTTCGGCGGCGTGGATTCGATAGCTTCGCTAACGGGAATGTCCAGGGATTTGATTTGATCAGATCAGAGCAGAGGACATTTACCTGACTCTGGGTCTCTTGCCTTTTATTTTTCCTGATAATTTAATAAAAGCTGGAAAGCTTCTCCAATGTGACCGAAATACTCGATTTTTATCAGAAGGCACTGCTCAATGTTTCATAGCCACTCATAGCTATGTTCAGTTCAACTAGTATATTATTCGTTAGTTGCGAAGGCAATCCGCTCTTTAATAATTATTTTGATATACTCTATCCTTATGCAGTCCTTAGGGCTTAGTTTTTGAAGTCGGTGCCAAATCAACAAAAAGAAAATGAGTGCTGCACATACAGAGAAAATAATACGACGAATGTACCAAACAATTATTTTTGGGGCATTATGCCTTAAAAATAATTGGTTTGGCACCGACTTCAATAAACTAAGCCCACAGGACTGGATAAGGATAGAGTTGGGGTATATCAAAATTATTTTGTGATTTTCAGTGGATTCGTTTTTTGAAGGCAAACTCCCTTTATTAAAAAAGAAATTGAATTTAAAGTTTTTTTTTTACATTTATAATAAGTTTTCACTTCATTTTCATTGCAGGTTGCAGTTGGCCAGTATGGTTGCAGCAACAACCTCAGAAGCGTCAACCTGGCCCCGTCTAACATAGCCGTGGCTGCTCCCTCGGTAAGCTCTGTGGGCTGCGGCGGCTACGGCGGCTCCGGCGAGGGCGTGGTCGTCGTGGAGGGCAGCGTCTGCGGGAGCGGACAGACTGTCGCCACCGGCGCCGTGCCCTGCGCCGGCACCGCTTCCTTCAGCGGCCCACTGTCAGCCTCCGGCGCCGTCTCTATTACCGGACAGTGCGGCTGCGAATGCAGCATCTGATTGGCTGCACATAAGTCCACTATCCTGTCATCGGCATACTATAGCTGAACTGTTTGCTGAACGCAAATAAACTTGCTGTCTTGAATTAGATATTTTCTTCACCTTACAAATTTCCTTTCTTGCTACTATCCCGACACATCAGTAGTACCTATAACTAAACTACTTAGTAAACCAGTCAACACTATCAGGTCTTTCAAAGGGAAAATTAAGAAATGATAAATGAATAGATTTGAAGTGGCATGGTTGTTTAATTTGAAGTCGTGATTTAGATGTAGCGGCGTCCGCATCCGCAGCTGTTGAGGCCGACGGAGTTGAGGGCGAGGCCGGCGCTGCTGGCAGCGTTGCTGCCGCCAGCGTTGCCGAGCTCCTGGGTGATGGCGATGTTGCCGTCGCCGCAGCCGTACGAGACGGCCGCCGTGCCGCTGGTGGGGAACTGGCCGTCGAAGGCCACGGCGCTCAGGAAGGGCAGAGTGCCGGAGATGGCCAGGTCGGCGGCTAGGGCCAGCTCGGCGGCGGCGGCGATGCCGGAGGGTGTCACGGGACCGATGCTGGTGGTGGGGAAGGAACCGCCGCTGCTGGGTATGGAGATGGAGCCACAGCCGCAGCTAGTCGCCGGCAGGCTGATGCAGGAACGAAGGGTCTGGCCAGCAATGGACTGAAGCGAAAGGAAATATCAATATTTGACATCATTGGTTATTTACGCGTATGAATCCTCTTAAGTAACATGAAATTTTAGTGCATGTGGATGTAAAGATGATGATGATGCATGATGATGGTGCACTTAGTGAGTAAATAACATTTTAACGTGCAATATGAAATGAATACAGACACAAAATTCACAAAACAACATCACCTAATGCGTGCAAAGCCGTACTTACTTACTCCCTTTAAGGAATTTGTTTTTATGAAATTAGGTACCATCGTATAATGCAGATTGCAGCCTATCTATACATAATTATAGGTATATGGAAATGCCTATACATAGGTTAATTTTCATGCAGTTATTTCGAGGGAATTTTAATCTCCACAGGGTGATGACAAGCAAGTTTAACAGTAGGTAACTTTATGTTTAAAAAAATATATTTAAGTAGTTGCAGCGTCAGTAAAATATCAGGTTGACACACCTACATCAACTTACAGTGATTAAAGTAATATAAATAGGAAATTACCTGCACCAGGAAGGCTGAAGCGCACAGGACAATTGTTTGGAAAGTCATTTTGTAGTTCGTTGTTTGGGGACAAACTTTGAATGAATATAACTCGCATCAAACTTCTTCTTTTATACCAACAAAAACCAAAAACATTTCGTAAATGACAGATAAACTTGTTGAATATACCAGAACTCAGGGAATCGGACTTCGAGACTGTTTGACGCGTGGTGTCGTAAAACCATGTTTTGACATGAAGATAGTGACCTGGTTTCTTAAGTTTATTGAATTCAATTGAAAATTGCACTTTAGTTCTTATCAAAATGCAGCATTCGCAACGCTCGGTCCGGCATTTGTTAATTTTCATTGATAGTCGCTATAAAAGCGTTGTCCGAGTTTTGTGACCTCATTCTGTTTTCTCCAAGGAACCGAAGAATTCTCTTTACAATGTCTCCTTTCGTTGTCTTCGCTCTGTGCGTTCAGGCTTGCCTGATCCAGGTAACGGCCCAAATAACTAAGCGAATAATCCGTACTCGTATTAACCTGGGGCTCAATTCGAAATTGTCATTTTGTGAAAGCGTCAAGTCCAGGTGCTCAATTGAACATTATGTCTAGCTGCTTATAGTTCGGTTTCAACACCGTCACGTTTTGATGGTAGGGTTAGGAAAATTTCCCTTTTCCTATGTAACATTTAGAATAAAGCCCCAGACTCAAGTTTTGTATTGTTTTAAATTGTTATTACTAGTATACCTACCTACGTGATCTTTTCAATACAAAGACAACATATACTTAATGTTATAAATGCGAAAGTATCTCTGTCTGTCTGTTAGGTACCTCTAGACGTTAAAATCATTAGACCGGTTTGATACAATTTGATTTGGAGATAGTAAGAGTTTGGGGAAGGACATAGTCTATAATTTTTACCCTGGCATTGCTAGTAATTTGATATATGTTTTTCCAGTCCGTGACGAGCCAGTACGGTTGCGGATGCAACAACTTGGGATCATACGGCCTGAACTCTGGTCTCCTGGCTCCCTCCGTCAACCTGGGTAGCGCTGGTCTCCTGGGCAACTCTGCCATTAGCTCCGTGAGCGCCGGCTCGTGCGGCTCGTACGGCGGCCAGGGCACCGGGCAGGTTGGCGTGAGCGGTACCGTCGGGGCCAGCGGCAACACCGTGGTCGTCGGGTCCGTGCCGGTGCTCGGCGCCGTCGACTTCTGCGGCAGCATCCCGGCGTCCGGATCTGTCTCCATCTCTGGACAGTGTGGCTGCGGATGCGGATACCAGTGATTTGATACGATCATGATGACCTATTAAACTGCTCGCAAAACAAGGACCTCCTTTTCTTAAAACAAGCAACCTGAAACAATAGGGAGAACAATATCTGGAAGGAAATTTAGGTAGGTGCTGTAGACCTCTGGAGTCTATCTTTGCGATTCGGAAATCTGTGTTTTTTGTCCGAAAGACTGAACCGTCTACATAAATTTAGAACCTAGTACTCACAAAGGCAGCCGGTTACTGGCACAGAGGCATTCCATCTTAGACCTCAGGGTAGGCAACGCATTCGAGATCTTATGGTTTCTTAATGGAGGAGGAATGGATATTATTATATTAGGAGGATCATATTTCGGTGTCCATAGGCCGCAGTGACCACCATGTGGCCCGGTGGGCTGTGTGCTCGTCTGCCTATACCATGGATATTAAAAAAAAACACGAAAATCGGTTGAGATACTATCATGCCACCAGTGGAGGAGACCAGCCGTAATTACGAAAGCATTTTTGACCGATCTGACGTTTTGACGCTTCGCTCGGTCGGCCAATACAACATTTAATACATAGGTCAGACATCGGCACAGATCTCAAGCAGTGGCCTTCGATGCGCAGAAGTCGAAAATAAGACACTTAATCTATATATATAAAACTCAAAGGTGACTGACTGACTGACTGACATAGTGATCTATCAACGCACAGACCAAACCACTGGACGGATCGATCTGAAATTTGGCATGCAGGTAGATGTTATGACGTAGGCATCCGCTAAGAAAGGATTTTGCAAAATTCCTACGGGAACGGGAAAAATCGGGATTTTACTTTATTTTACAGCCTAAACCGCTAGGCCTAGAAACATGAAACTTGGGAGGAAGGTTTCTTTTATGACTTTAGTGAGCACTAAGAAAAGATTTTTGGAAATTCCTCCTTTAAGGGGGTAAAAAGGGGGTTGAAAGTTTGTATGAAACTTCTAGACCGCTAGGCTTAGAGACATTAAACTTTGCAGAGAGGTTTCTTTTATAACGTAAGTGAGCATTAATGATGATTTTTTGGGAATTTCCCCTTTAGAGGGGTTAAAAGGAGGTTAAAAGTTTGTATTAAACTTCTAAACCACTAGGCTTAAAAATATCAAACTTCGCAGGGAGGTTCCTTTTACAACGTTAGTGAGCGTCGCGGTTGGAAAAATTGCAGTTAGACATTAATGAATTGCAACATGTGCAAGTGAGTCAGCGCTAAACAAGAATTGTTAGAAGGAGAAGAAGAAGAAGAAGAAGAAGAAATTTTTATTTTAATTAACAAGAGTACAACAGGTGTTATTTGGTCAAATATATGGTCAATCTTGTTATACCATAAAATGGCGTACAAACATTTGCTTATTATTATCATGCACTTATACATGTATAAAAAGTGTTAGCACGTATAGATCTGGGATATAATAGCGACCATTGGGAGAGAACGGCATCATTCAGTCACACAACTTCAACATCACAATGGGCACCAGAGCTCCAAGGACCAGGTCACATATAACAACAATGTGGCTCTGGAGCAGGAAGAAGCGGACCAAATTAAAGCGATCCTGTTGCAAGAGATACAAGAAACCAAGTCCCTGGTTTTTTGGCAGCTGGCATTCTCGTTCCTGGTTGTTTCGGTGGTGATCGGAGTCAATCTGTTTGACCGGAGAGTTCGGTCATCGAGGGAAGACAGAGCTCTCCGGTTTAAAAGAGGAGCACATTCTGGTGGGGAGGATTGTGCCGGCGGCAGCAGCAGATCGGGGCGTGCAGGAGTCGCCGCAAATCTCCTTCTGCGGTTGAACAGCTGTTATCTCTTGTACTCGCCTATCTCCGGTACAGTTGCTATCGCCAGGAGCCGCGTCAATATTCGAAGCACGCAGGAGTGATTAGGTTTTTGGGATATATAGACTGCGTGCTTTCACAATAAATCAGATTTGAAATTTACTGACAAAGTGATTTCATTCTCACCCACTCACGCTACAGGCACTAACAATGGATTTTTGGAAAGAGCCCCTTTATAGGAGAAAAAGGGGGTTTAAAAGTGTGTAAGTATGTATCTTCTAAGCCGCTAAGCCTAGAAAAATGAACTTTGGTAGAAAAGTTTCTCTTATGATGTATATTCCCCCTTAAAGGGATTAAAGGGATTTGAAAATATGTATGAAACTTCTAAACCGTTAGGCCTAGAAACATACTTAAATACTGGCACAAAGCTTTCTCTTGTGACGTAATGAATGGGCAAAAAGGCGGCTGAACGTTTGTATGAAACTTTTATTTCATTACGAGTTAAATATGAGTGGCGTGCATAATCGAGTCCCGGGGAAGAAGACAGGCTACTTATTAAGTTCGGTGTGCACGGGGTTAGTGTTTAATAAGAAATCGTAAGATCTCGAATGCGTTGCCTACCCTGAGGCTCAAGATGGAATGCCTCTGTGCCAGTTACCAGCTGCTTTAATCTCTTACCTTAACACAACAGGGCGAGCACTGCTATTTGGCGGCAGGATTGCGGGTAAGAAGGTGGTACAAAACCAGACGGAAATAGCATCAGGTCCTACAATCACCTCCTCGAATGCGGTCCAGTAACGACCACTGGTGACCAAAAATAAAGTGGCCCTGATTGGATCGGATACACTCCGAAAAGGTAGGAGCTAGGGTCAAAGGGCTACATTTTGCGGAGAATGGAACCGCCCGAGTTGACCTCGAACAACCTTGCGTCGCCCCAGTTAGAGATACTCTGTAAGGCGAAGTTGGAACGATCGATCATAGCCTCCCTGAGAGAATGATTCTCGCGACTACTGGTCGTCTGCATACACAAAAACACCAGATAGTAGTTTTTCTATTTTTCTATACGAAATTGAACATTATGTGCGCCGCTCGTATTAGTCGTATTGAACTCGTAATTGAAAAAATGATGGCAATCTTACGCATCGCAAACGAATAGCAGAACGCACTGCAGATCATTAAATTGCAGTAGAAAACAAAACATTTTGTAATATAATATGTGAACTATATTTAAGAATATTTCTACGCCTAAAAAGTGGATCACATAGAGATCTCCTTTTTATTTAGCACTTAACTGCAGTTTTTTTTAGTTCTTAACTGCATGTAACTAACCTGTGTATACCTATCACAGATAAATAGGTAATATGAATTTGATAAAGAGTAGCGCTAAGAACTGGTCCCTGAGGCACCCCAACAGTACCGAGTGAGTGAGTGCCTAATGGGGACTATCGTTTCTTTGCTCACCAGTTGGCGCCACTGTTGACTAAGGTCCAGAGGTAGTATAATATAGCTGTCAAGGCGACTTTATAAGATCGGAGCCAAAACAAAGTTTTCAATCTTGAATCTCATTAAGTTTATTAATTATAAATAACAATCATTAAGGGCCGGTTCCTATATCCACGTAACGCCTCGTTTTGCCTACGGACGGTTAAAATTTGACAGATTCTCTATGGAACAAATGTCAAAAATCAACCGTCCGTAGGCAAAACGAGGCGTTTCGTTGATATAGGAACCGGGCCTATATCGAGTAGCTATAATGATATTCACGAAGGAGATCACCTTCGTCCGACCTTCGTGACGAAGCCCGCCAAAACCAGTGAAAAGTGAATATTATTGGACCTCATGCAACACTAGCGCCTCTAGTGGCAAATTCACATGCGATAGCCCCCCCCCCCCCCCATTGACGGATAAATATGATAAATATACATATAAAGAAGTCGTTAATCAGAGCAAGTTGGAATGGAACTCTCTTCCGTCCTCTGTTTTCCCCGACAGTTATAATCTACAGGTCTTCAAGACTAGAGTGAATAGGTATTTACTGACCCAGTGAGCTACATCTTTGGCCTCATCGTCACTTTCCATCAGGTGAGATGGAGGCTAATCGCTGGTCAGTTCTACATAAAAAAAAAAAAAGAGCACAGGCCTGGAACACAGTTGTTTTGCAATTTACATCAAAAGAAAGCTCAGGCTACTCAGGAAGCGACCTCGGATAACGCCATGTGACATCAAGACAACACTAACAGGTTTTTGACTCCTGGACGCTATGGAATAGGAGTTATCAATGAATCTCAATAGTTATTGGTTTATTTTTTTATTGCAGGTCGAAGAGTCGTCAATTTAAAATCCCTGGCATCCGCAACCGCAGCCGCACTGTCCGGAGATGGAGACGCAACCGGAAGCCGGTACGCAGCCGCTGAAATCGACAGCGCCGAGCACCGGCACGGACCCGACGACCACGGTGTTGCCACACGCGCTGACGTCACCAGCTACTCCAACCTGCCCGGTGCCCTGGCCGCCGTACGAGCCGCATGAGCCGGCGCTCACGGCGCTGATGGAGTTGCCCAGGTTGATGGACGGAGACAGCAGACCAGAGTTCAAGCCGTACGATCCCAAGTTGTTGCATCCGCAACCGAACTGGCTCATCACGGACTGAAATTAACAAGGATTATTAAATATTGCCACTCGCATTGAATTGAAGGGCTAGTCGGCGAGTCTTGGGGAGGGGAAGGACTAAGTCTAGAAGTGGGCGCCTTTAGACTGATAGTACTCTTGAAAATAAATAACGAGTATGTAAATCATCGATGTACGTTGCGATCATTTTCTTAGTTTCCTTATTAAAAATGAGTTTTTTCTCATTTAATCTCGAGGCTCTAGTTAAACATTACGGTCGAGTAATGACAATTTCGCAAGGTCACTAAATACATTAGTGAGAAAACGATAGTAAACACAAAATGAAGAAAAATGTCCAAAAGGTAAAAGCAGTGTACAGAAAACTTACGCACGGGCAAGTAGTACGAAATTAAGATTTCTTTTTAGAACACAATATTAAAAATGAAATTTCATTACCTGAATCAGGCAAGCCTGCACACACAGAGTGAAGATGGCAAGAGGAGACATTTTAGAAGGAATTCTTTGTTTCTTATAAGAAATCAGAATGAGTTTAGAAAAAGCCTGGCAAGGCTTTTATACGAGCTATCAATTAGTATTGACAAACAGAGCGCGTGTTGCGCATGCTGTGTTTTGATAAACTCAAAAAAGGAGGTTTCAATGAAACTTGGATTATTTAGGAAATTAGGTCACTATCTGCTCTATGACAACACTTAGCTTACCACGACATCACGCGCAGCATGTATCTTTGAAGACAATTTAATTAAATCAAGTCGGATTTGAGTAGTATATAGGTCTATCAGCTATTTACGAAATGTTTATACCCTTTTTCATATAAAAGAAGCTGGTTCCAAGCAAGTTACTCATTCAACGTTTGCTGCCAAACAACGAACTGCAAAATGTCTTTCCAAACCATCCTCCTCTGCGCTTCCGCCTTCTTGGTACAGGTAAATAATATACAAAATTTTGACCCTAGAAATGAAATTTAGTATTAGGAATACCCACAATATTTTAAAGGTGGCACGGTGGTAGCCGTGGTGGCCTAGTGGTTCGTCCTACCGCCTCTCATGCAGAGGGTCGGGGGTTCGATTCCGGCTCGCACCTCTTAGAGTACTTCATTGGTCAATCAATTCAAATTGAATTCGAAATACAATTAGAATTGACCACTGCGCTTTTTGGTGAAGAAAAAATCGTGAGGAAACCTACACGCATCTGCGAAGTAATTCAAAGATTTGTGTGGAGTCCCCAATCCGCACTGGGCCCGCGAGGGGACTATATCCCAAACCCTCTGGTGATGAGAGGGGGCTGTGCCCAGCAGTGGGACGCAAATAGGCTGTAGTAATAGTAATAATAATAAAACGACCTCATCATGTTCTTATTGACATGTATTAATGAACTCTTTTATACATAATGTATTTCATTATTTATTGACATTTTGAGACTGTCGACATCTATGGAATTTATATTTATTTGACAATGGAGGCCATTTCCATAATATTTTATTTCCGGACCCTTGGAGACTATACATCTCTAAGATCTTAGATTTAAGTTTAAGTTAGGGACTATACATCCCTTCAATGTAATTTTAGTACGTACCTAAATGTATATTTTATACATGTAATGTAAATTTTATAACTATGTGTAAATTTTGAAAAAAGGCCTTCTGCTTGAGTTTGTTGCGGCACTTCTTGTCAAGCAATGGGTCTAAGAAGCGCTAGTAAATTCTTTTTCTGACGTTTAAAAGTGCCCCTATGTGGCCAATTTGCTGAATAAATGATTGAATTGAATTGGTGGTGGTTGTTACGTGTAGGTACATTTCAGTAAGGATTAATTTATGAACCGCTCAACTTATATTGATTATTCTCTTTCTGCAGTCCATTGCTGGACAGTACTGCTGCTCCCCTACCATCAGCCTGCCGGTGGCGAGCTGCGGCTGCGGGTCTATCTCCGTGCCCAGCAATGGCGGTTCCTTCCCCACCACCAGCATCGGCCCCATCGTGCCCTCCGGCATCGCCACCGCCACGGAGCTCGCCCTAGCCGCTGACCTGGCCATCTCCGGCACTCTGCCCTTCCTGAGCGCCGTGGCCTTCGAGAACACCCTGCCTACTAGTGGCTCCGGATCCGTCTCCTACGGCTGCGGCGACGGCAGCATCGCCATCACCCAGGAGCTCGGCAACCGCGGCGGCAGCAACGCAGCCAGCAGCGCCGGCCTCGCCCTCAACTCCCTCGGCCTCAACAGCTGCGGATGCGGATGCCGCTACATCTAATTTGAATGAAACGACATTAAAAACGGCTATTTGAATCAATGTTTTAGTATCATTTATAAAATGACGCCTGTTTCCATAATCCATGCCTCACCGTTTGTCTCTCTAACTACGCCTGAGCGTTCGGAAATTTTTGCAAACTTCTTTAAGTGGGGACCTGAGCTCCCCCCCTAGCTTATTTTCTGATTCAGTTCGTGATCGTGGCCTCACATAGGCACGTCCTCTTGAAAAACACGACTCCTAAGCTGTACTCTCTTTTTTAAAACCAAGGGAACAAAAGCTAAAGCCTTCATGCATTCCTGGTTAAGGATTAAGGACTATAATATTATTGATCGATGCCCAGGGGGCACTGGGCACTATCCCAAACACCACCCACCGTTCCCCCTGAACGTATCCATAAAGCACAAGTATCATTCGATCTCACAGGACATAGGAGGAACCCAGCATGTATCCCTTGGCTACACCAGATCAAGTATCAGAAAAAGTTAATGTCGGAATTCGAACATTTAGCTGTCGATTGTAAAAAGAAAAGACAGAAATTAGATAGATCTACCTTATTTATACCTGTTCATGCTTGCAAGGACGTTTAAAAATAATCATTAGCTTTAAATATATTACTAAGTCAAACATTTTAAGCGAGAGACCTCATCATGTTCATCATCAGACGCATTGATGACTAATTAATTAATTTATTAATTGCGGAATTAGCGCGGCTCGACCGCCGCTAATAGTTTTTTGAAACGATGGGTGAAACCGTCGTGAATAAGCTCCTCACCCTTCTGCTGCGGTTACTGCGGGAAGATGAGCTGGACGCGGAGCAGGTCTGCTTGGCGAGCTTCAGTGCCGCCGACATCTGCGAAGCGAAGAAAGTGCTGTTCCAGTCCCTTGGGATTGCCGGCACAGTTGTACTTCACCGGAGAGGAGACGAAACCGGGATAAAGTCCCTTAAGGACATCATTGATGTTCTGAGGGAGCGTGAGGGCGACTTGCCGGAGTTTGTGCCGACGGAGGTCTCCAGATTGCCGTCCTGCACTCCAGAGCATGTCGACGTGAGTGGCCTGCTGAAGGAAATCGTGGCCCTTAAGGCAGGCATGGCTGAAATTTTGAAGAAGTTTGATGATTCGCAGGCCACTATTGCCGAGTTACGCAACGAAGTTATCAGTTTGCGTAATAGTGTCCCGCTAACTCGGTCACCTGCAGCCGCGTCAAATTTCAAGACCAATGACCGGGCGCCAAGTGTCGACGCGGTCAGTTCGCATGTTGCTGACACTGCGCATGCCGTTGCGCGGCCCGTGTGCCCCCTCCGCGCCGGGCCGCCGCCCCCTGCATCCTCTAAATCACGTCATCGCTATGCCGATGCCGTAGCTGGTCGGTCTGTCGCAGCCAACCGGAGTGTCGCGCCCTCAATAGCGCGTGAAGTTCGGGTTCCTCCAAAGGAGCCCCCTAACACCAATGTGGACAAGGAGGGTTTCACTACGGTGTCGAGGAAGCGCAAGCCGCGCAAGAGCCAAGCTGGTACTGCAGAACCGGTTGGTTCTGGTCTGCACGTTGCCACACCGAGCAAGGCGCTATATGTTTCGCGCCTGCATTACTCCGCCACGGCTGGTGATTTGGCGGAGTATGTTCGCCAGAAGACCGGCTTCTCCCTGAGGGTGTTCCCGCTGCGTTCGCGCCACTACGTGCACTTCAGCTCTTTTGTGGTGCGCGTGCCGCGGCCGCTGCTGGAGAACATCGAGAGTGCTGACTTCTGGCCGAAGGGTGTCGTGTTTCGACGGTTCCGGGGCAACCTACCGAATCCCACACCGGAGATGGCGACGCAGCGGAGCCACGCCGTTTCGTCGCCTAAATAGTTTTAATTTGTTTTCATGACGCATTGGCGTTAGCTGTAAGGTCATGGTAAACTTTTTATAAATAAATAAATAAATAAATAAATAAATAAATGTTCTTATTGACATGTATTAATGAACTCTTTTATACATGATGTATTTCATTATTTATTGACATTTTGAGACTGTCGACATCTATGGAATTTATATTTATTTGACAATGGAGGCCATCTCCATAATTTTTTTTTTCTGGACCCTTGGAGACTATACATCTCTAAGATCTTAGATTTAAGTTTAAGTTAGGGACTATACATCCCTTCAATGTAATTGTAGTACGTACCTATATGTATATTTTATACATGTAATGTAAATGTTATAACTATGTGTAAATTTTGAAAAAAGGCCTTCTGCTTGAGTTTGTTGCGGCGCTTCTTCTCAAGCAATGGGTCTAGGAAGCGCTAGTAAATTCTTTTCTGACGTGTAAAAGTGCCCCTATGTGGCCAATTTGCTGAATAAATGATTGAATTTTGAATTTTTTGAATTTTATGAAAAATTAATTTGGTTTGAAGACAAATCAATACCTTCGCGAATAACTTCCTGAAATCGAAATAAAATGTAACACTAACAATAAACTAGTTCCAAAGTAACAGGAACAGAGTCGACTTAAACTTGTAAAAGTTGTAAATGATGTTGATGGATGCAAGATTCTCAAATAGGTAGTTGACTTTTACGTAAGAGAAGTTAGGTAGAAAGTCTTGCTAACGTAAAATCCTGAGAACTTGGGAACACACACGCGCGGAGATTATAAGGAAGCTCTACGATGGGTTTTTTTTTTTTAAATTCTGTAAGTAAGCAAACGAGCAGACGAGCTACTTGATAGAAGGTAGTCATCGTCGCTTATGGAAAAATGCAGCACCAGAGAAGTTGCCAATGCGTTGCCGGCCTTTAAGGGCTATAATCACTCGCTTCTTGAAGATCCTCATGCCATAGCGCGACGGAAACACCTCAGAGCGAAGAGTTACAAGTACATTCTCGGAAGGAATGAACGCGAAGCCCAAACGCTTTCAGGTTGCCAGGCGTCCAACAACACGTGGGGGTGAACTTTACTACTGAGGTGGGAAGTGCGATGATAGAACCGCGTCGGTGGCACCATTTCAAAAAGTTCTTCAGAACATTCCCCATTGTACATTGGTAGAACATGCACAGAGCCAACTTTCGTCCGGTGGCAAACGATTCTAAACAGTCTGTCAGTTTGGGTTCGTCGACAATTTTATACAAACTGTCCTACGTATGATGGAGTCAAGTGGAAAAGGTGATATTTAGGTGCACCGGGCCGAGCCATATTATGAGAACAATTCTGTGATTCTCAGAATTGTAGTCGTTCGTTCATGCTGATCCTAATATCAATAATGAATGTAGTAGGGTTTATTATTCTAGATACATCTATATGTTGGGGCGAGTATGCGCTTTTTATTTTTGTTATACGGACCTTACTTTGCAGAATGAAAGCGCATATTACTGTCTCAGTTTTTAATTTATAAGTTATGTTTGTGAACATACCTACTCCTTTCCTTCTCGTTGAACCAGTGAAAAGTGAATGTTATTGGACCTCACGCGACACTAGCACATCTAGTGGCAAATTCACACGCGATAGGGCTATCGCCATTGATGGATACATATGTACATATAAAGAAGTCGTTAATCAGAGCACAGGCCTGGAACACAGTTGTTTCGCAATTTACATCAAAAGAAAGCATCTCAGCTTAGGCTACTCAGGAAGCGATCTCACAGGTTTCACATTTAACAGGTTTTTGAGTTATCGACGCTATGGAATAGGAGTTATTAACGAATCTCAATCGTTATTGGTTTAAATTCTTTATTGCAGGTCGAAGAGTCGTCATTTTAAAATCCCTGGCATCCGCAGCCGCAGCCGCATTGTCCGGAGATGGAGACGGACCCGGAGGCCGGGATGCTGCCGCAGAAGTCGACGGCGCCGAGCACCGGCACGGACCCGACGACCACGGTGTTGCCGCACGCGCTGACGTCACCAGCTACTCCAACCTGCCCGGTGCCCTGGCCGCCGTACGAGCCGCACGAGCCGGCGCTCACGGCGCTGATGGAGTTGCCCAGGTTGATGGACGGAGACAGCAGACCAGAGTTCAAGCCGTACGATCCCAAGTTGTTGCATCCGCATCCGCAACCGAACTGGCTCATCACGGACTGAAATTAACAAGGATTATTAATTAAATATTGCCACTCGCATTGAATGGGGACTATCGTTTCTTTGCTCACCAGTTGGCGCCACTGTTGACTAAGGTCCAGAGGTATAGCTGTCAAAGGCGACTTTATACGATCGGCGCCGAAACAAAGTTTTCAATCTTGAATCTCAATAAGTTTATTAATTATAAATAACTATCATCATATCGAGTAGCTATGCCGCAATGTTGTGCAGTTCCGTTTTAATTGGAAAATTTTTTTTTTTTTCAAAGCGTTTACATTCATAGCCAAATAATCCATATTTGCGATAATTTCACGAAAGAGATCACTTTTCAACAAGTAAATTAAAGAAATTATGATTTATATCACGAAGCCCGCCAAAACCAGTGAAAAGTGAATGTTATTGAACCTCACGCGCCACTAGCGCCTCTAGTGGCAAATTCACACGCGTTAGTCCCCATTGAAGGGCCAGTCGGCGAGTCTTGGGGAGGGGAAGGACTAAGTCCAGAAGTGGACGCCTTTAGACTGATATTACTCTTGAAAATAAATAACTAGTACGTAAATCATCGATGTACGTTGCGATCATTTTCTTAGTTTCCTTATTAAAAATGAGTTTTTTCTCATTTAATCTCGAGGCTCTAGTTAAACATTACGGTCGAGTAATGACAATTTCGCAAGGTCACTAAATACATTAGTGAGAAAACGATAGTAAACACAAAATGAAGAAAAATGTCCAAAAGGTAAAAGCAGTGTACAGAAAACTTACGCACGGGTAAGTAGTACGAAATTAAGATTTCCTTTTAGAACACAATATTAAAAATGAAATTTCATTACCTGAATCAGGCAAGCCTGCACACACAGAGTGAAGATGGCAAGAGGAGACATTTTAGAAGGAATTCTTTGTTTCTTATAAGAAATCAGAATGAGTTTAGAAAAAGCCTGGCAAGGCTTTTATACGAGCTATCAATTAGTATTGACAAACAGAGCGCGTGTTGCGCATGCTGTGTTTTGATAAACTCACAAAAGGAGGTTTCAATGAAACTTGGATTATTTAGGAAATTAGGTCACTATCTGCTCTATGACAACACTTAGCTTACCACGACATCACGCGCAGCATGTATCTTTGAAGACAGTTTAATTAAATTAGGTCGGATTTGAGTAGTATATAGGTTTATCAGCTATTTACGAAATGTTTATACCCTTTTTCATATAAAAGAAGCTGGTTCCAAGCAATTTACTCATTCAACGTTTGCTCCCAAACAACGAACTGCAAAATGTCTTTCCAAACCATCCTCCTCTGCGTTTCCGCCTTCTTGGTACAGGTAAATAATATACAAAATTTTGTCCCTAGACATGTAATATACAATACAATAAATAGTACATTACAGACCTAGGGCGGTGAATTCGTAAATCTCCCAGATCGCAGGTTTCTGTGGCCCGAACCGAAGGTGAGGGCCATAAATATGCGATCTGGGGCTTTACGAATTACCGCCCGTGGTTTGTCAAAAGTTTTACGTCTTGCCTTGGCCAAGAAGTGAGATTTTCTCTCCGCGTAGCGGGCAGAAAATCCCACTTTATAGCCAAGGGTGATGTAAATATACTTTATTGAACACCACACATCAAAGTAACAGTACAGACATAATGTAATTACACAAAAAGTAATATAGAATTAGTAATAGTAATTTAGTATAAGGAATACCTAAAATATTTTAAAGGTTGTACGGTATTGGTTGATATGTGTAGATACATTTCAGTAAGGATTAATTTATGAACCGCTCAACTTATATTGATTATTCTCTTTCTGCAGTCCAATGCTGGACAGTACTGCTGCTCCCCTACCATCAGCCTGCCGGTGGCGAGCTGCGGCTGCGGGTCTATCTCCGTGCCCAGCAATGGCGGTTCCTTCCCCACCACCAGCATCGGCCCCATCGTGCCCTCCGGCATCGCCACCGCCACGGAGCTGGCCCTAGCCGCTGACCTGGCCATCTCCGGCACTCTGCCCTTCCTGAGCGCCGTGGCCTTCGAGAACACCCTGCCTACTAGTGGCTCCGGATCCGTCTCCTACGGCTGCGGCGACGGCAGCATCGCCATCACCCAGGAGCTCGGCAACCGCGGCGGCAGCAACGCTGCCAGCAGCGCCGGCCTCGCCCTCAACTCCCTCGGCCTCAACAGCTGCGGATGCGGATGCCGCTACATCTAATTTGAATGAAACGACATTAAAAACGGCTATTTGAATCGATGTTTAGTATCATTTATATACTGACGCCTGTTTCCATAGTCCATTCCTCCCATTTGTCTCTCTACCTATGCCTGAATGTTGGGAAAATTTTGCAAACTCTTTTAAGTGGGGACCTGAGCTTCCCTTCTCGCTGATTTTCTGTCTCAGTTCGTGATCCCCTCACAAAGGTATGTCACTTGAAAAACACGCCTCCTGTACTCTCTTTTTTAGGGTTCCGAAGTCCACTAGGAACCCTTATAGTTTCGCCATGTCCGTCCGTCTGTCCGCACTATTGCTCGGAGATGCTTAGTTCTAGAAAGCTGTAATTTGGCATGAATGTTACGGTGACAAAGTGGTACAATAAAATTTTGAAATATATTTTTTTATAGGGTACCTCCCCTACTGGTAAAGCGGGGATGTAATTTTTTTTTCTTGCGTACCCCATGTTGTGACATATCGTTGAATAGGTCTTGAAAAAATATTGTGGGTTTGTTAAAACCATTTTTCGATTAAGTGATGCGTTTGTCAAATATTAAGCTTTAAACTGCTATTTTTTGTTAGAGTCACGTGTCCCCCCCCCTGCCAGCTAAATGGTGGTATTTGGATGGCTGAAAAAAATCACGGTTGTGGCGTATATAACGTAGTTGAAAGGAAAACTATCACAGCTAAGTAGGCTGTACAAATTTACGAGTCATTAGTCGACTTATGAAATGATTAAAAAACCAATGATTTTTCTCGAGCGGCAGGGGCGTCGGGCGGGCACGTCATACCACAGGCTAGCTAGATGCTAATAAGTCTTAGAAAGGTACTGTGGGCATCGTCAACTTCGGAACCCTATAATTTGCGCGTGGCCCGACACGCACTTGGCCGGTTTTTTAAAACCAAGGGAACGAAAGCCTCCATGCATTCCTGGTTAAGGATTAAGGACTATAATATTATTGATCGATGCCCAGGGGGCACTGGGCACTGTCCCAAATACCAGCCACCGTTACCATCTGTCGTCAGTAGCTTATGAAAGCCAAACACAACATCACCAACATTGATGCTGTTTTCTATCCACATTTATATCAATTATGCCATCACCAACTAGGTACGCTTTCTAACTCATTGGTACCGGTATGATCCAGTAACGATGATCATCAAAATCTCGACTGTAAAAGAGGATTTGAAGACTATAGACCTCGGGACAGTGAGAGCCGAAGACCGCTAGTTCAGCAGTCACATGAAGCGATAATGTTTCAGGGGCTATATTCGAATTCTTAAATAGGGATTTCCCTGTTCCCTAAAGGATCGCTCACGCGTTGAACTTTAAATCTAGTTGCTAACTGCCCATAGGGAACAGGGAGATCCCTATTTTTTTGAAATAATCTCTGAGATTAAGACTTCGAATAAAGGCCCTGTCTACGACGTAGGTACCTAGTAAAAATCCGAAACAGTGGGTGGACTTTCCAATTCGCTGCGCAGACAACTTTTAAACGTAATCAAAACAAATCTAAACTACAGGTTTCATAAAAATCTTTATCAGCAATTAAATTCTCGAGTAGATCACGTAACGATAATTTAGTGTGGCGTTTCATTTGTGTGATAACATAATGACTCATACTAAATACCTATCGCGATTTATGCTTAAGCGCTGATTCTTGTATGTAATAAAGTTTGGCGCCATGCAAATGACGATCCTAGCGCTTATGATCGGCCTCATAAGGAGGCTTTAGGTCACGCAGTGGTCACGCAAAGGACAATGGAAATGAGCTATGTATGCTCGGGGTTTCTCTGCGTGATAGAATCAGAAATGATGATGAGGTTCCAGTGAACCTCATCATCATTGTGCACAATTCTTCTCGAGCTATGTCAGTACACAGCTCGAAGAATTGTGCACCCTAAGTAGCCGTAGATGGGGCTCAGCTCGCAGAGCTTACAAATGGCAGATGGGGCCAGCCAGTGAGTTCCAAATGGCATCCCGCGTACTGGAACTGGAAGCTTAGACGAGCTGTCGGTAGGCCGTTTAAAGGGTGTTCAAACACTTTGTAACGGGAACGACCGTACCCAGTTTCCCTCCGGCCGCGTGGTTCGACAGCGTTGTCCGACACTCGGACTATAAGGATTTTTTTATTCCACTTAGTCCGACACTCGGACTACAAGGAATTTTAATTTTCCTCTTAATCCGACACTCGGACTACAAGGAATTCTTATTTTCCACATAGGCCGACATTCGGACTACAAGGAATTTTAATTTTCCTCTTAATCCGACACTCGGACTACAAGGAATTCTTATTTTCCACATTTAGCAGTTGGTCCCAATCGTAGTTCGCCAAATGTAGGTTAGGTTTGTTAGTCATCTATACCGGGTGGAAAGATCGAATGCCACATAGAAGGCAACTACCTTAAATATATTGTTTTATATTGTGTGTTTTAATATTTCGTTTACAATTTTCATGGCCTTCCGTTATTCTGATTGTATTTGTTATTTAGAGAAAAATGAACCTTATCAGTAACCCTTTCAATCTGCATCATAAAATACAGCACATTATTTTTTGTCACATTTGACCGGTTCGAGTCCCGACTGAGGCAAGCGATTTTTCATAAATCCTTAAATGCAGTATTTATTGTTTTTAAAAACAAAGGAAAGTCTCCCTTACACAAAATGTGCTATTTACAATATTTAAGGTAGTTGCCATCCATGTGGCATTCGATCTTTCCACCCTGTATACGCCCGAAGGGCAAACTACCTAGAAATAGGGGACCCGTCGACCCAGTCACATTCGGATTCGGTCACTTACGACCACTTTCCTCTTACGGCCATTTGCTTGGAATGCCCACAACCCCGAATGTCCATGTCGCTCGTACGACCATAATACAAGGAATGTGACTGGGTCGACGGGTCCCCGCTACGCGAGGCCCCTATTTCTAGGTAGTTTGCCCTTCGGGCGTATATAGATGACTAACAAACCTAACCTACATTTGGCGAACTACGATTGGGACCAACTGCTAAATGTGGAAAATAAGAATTCCTTGTAGTCCGAGTGTCGGCCTATGTGGAAAATAAGAATTCCTTGTAGTCCGAGTGTCGGATTAGGAGG
>OZ020300.1:5618031-5655639 GCA_963971205.1 Aethes cnicana | reverse complement strand
CGCCGTCATCGAGATCGACAGCGACTAGCCGCCGCGCCATAACTGATCGACGACTACAATCAATATGGATCTTACGCATACGTGTTAAGAGGGTTTATCCCGAAAGTCGGCAACGTCGCATATAGCTGTCAAATGTTTCGCTATTTTTATTAATTTCTCGCAATATTACTGAATTAAAAAAGAAGTTATCATTATATGGTTGAATGACGCGTCTCGTTTTATATTTGTTGGTTAGGCATTCAAATGATAACATTATATTAAAATACATGGAAAATGCGATGCTTGCATAATCCTAAAAATTTAGTGTCCCTATGATAATTGTTGCAATCCATACTTAATGTTTTATTCAACCATAGAGCGATAATTCATGTTTCATTCAATAATATTCAGAAATTAATAAAAACAGTGAAATATTTGACAGCTATTGGCGACGTTGCCAACTTTCGGAGTAAACCCTCTTAAATGACCCGGTCTATTGTATGAGGGGTTGAGATGAGATCAGGAGCGCAATATGTAAAATGTCAAGTGTCAAGTCACCTAGGCGGCTAGTCTGGCTTCAGATGGCACCGCTGATTAAATCATTTTTGGTTAACATTTGTTTTGTTGTGCTACATACATAGATGAATTCAGATGAAGTATGTTGCTTTATTAATTCATAGAGTTACCTGACTTCAGACTTTTTATTTTCGTTATTTTTTTTGTAAATATAAATACCTTTTGCAAAATAATAGGAATGTATTAAAGTTTCTTATAGTAACAAAATAATTCATTTTCTATGAAATAAAGTATTATATTTTATACTTATCTACAACTCGAATATAATAAGTCAATAAATTATAATACATATTTATCGTTTCTAATAGTTAGGTAAATGTAACGGACTGGTCTTATTTCCAATTAGTTATTTAGTGGGTTAATTCACATAATTAGTGTCTCCAAAGAAACTAGTGTACTTTTTTATAATTGTAAGTATTGTTCATTAAAAATAGATTCAATTTTAAAATTGATATAGGGCCAATCAAAACGTTATGGTGATATTTTACCCACAGAATCAGCTATCGATTCTAAGCATATTTTTTAGGTTTTTAATTTTTTTTTACCAGTGGTATAGCTATAGGCAAACGAGCGCACAGCCCACCTGATGGTAAGTGGTCACTGCGTACATGGACACCGAAATCCTTTGATCCCCATTAAGAAACCATAAGATCTCGAATGCGTATGAGGCCTAAGATGGAATGCCTTTCGTGTTGGTAAAAATAATAATTTTGTATGGCCCAGTATGGGATTGATGTTGTGAGCGTTATCTGAATCCCATACGTTTTGCTTGACTTCATATATTAGTATAGATTTTACGGTTAACGTTGAAAGATGATCCCGTTTACTTAGATTTACTTCGAGGCACTGCCGCTGTGCCACGATAGCCAGCATCGTTATCTTGCGTTAAAGCGACACGGTACAAAACTCATCATCTACATACGGCAGCAGGTGATGTGTGTTCACATTATTTTATTACCAAGTGCTGTCTGTAGCATTGTAGAGGTAAACCACGATACAATGGCGCGCCTCTCCCAATTGGCTATGGGTGAAAAATGACAATGTGCTCGATTAAAAAAGTGTTGACACTATTGACATTATTGATTATTGATACTTGTACCAAGGAAACACCTTTATTTCAATCGTCATAACACAAAATCAATTTCTTTTTTTTACGAGAAATCTACGGCACGGAAAATTCTGAGATTTTTTTCTCTTGATACGGAAGGTTATTCCTATCCATAAAAAAATAATCGAGCACATTGTCATTTTTCACCCATAGCCAATTACCTACTATTTCAGGTGTTTATTCGTTTAGTCACCTCCCTACGAAAGAATGTGTAATAGTGTATTTAGTCATTTGTTTTTGTATGACGGATATCTCAGAACATGCTTTGGGAGTCTTATTGCAAAAAGACGTTCACAAATAAATTTAAGCGTTTGGAATTTTGGAAGGACGGGCCATTTTATCGTCGATTATCTCTACCTAATTATGTTAAGGGGGTGACAAGTTATATCATAGAAAATTAAAATCATGTGTCTTAGTGATGTGTTAATATTACTAAAAACTACAGGATGGCATATCATTCTTTTTTGAAACGGTAAACTTGTTGTTTTGTGTATATTGTCTTTTTACAGTAAGTGATTTTGGAAATGTTCATTGTAGTTTTATCTTACAATAATTTGGAATCATGTTCGTGGCACTTGCCCTGCTAAAACCCTCTCTCAGTCCCGGGTTCTATATCCACAAAACTCCTCGTTTTGGTTACGGACGGTTTTGACAGATTTTGTATGTAGCAAATGTTTAACAATAGGTAATATTAATTTAAATTTTATTGGAACATGACAATCAGTGCGTGAAAAAAAATGCTCCGAAACTTTGTTTATATCGTTTGCATTGCATTAAATAGTTTAAAAATAAAATAACATAAAACGCAGGTAACAAATTAACTTAAAATCTGTAATAAGTACTTTTGACGTGATAAAATCTTATAACGATGAATCGATGAACGCCGGCTGCGCGCACGACAAAACATGACGCAATAATAACGTTACTGTGCAAGCGAGAGCGCGGAACAAGCGATAGAGAGGCACGATCGGCCTAAACGTGACGTTATCACGTAAAGTTATCGTCCGTGAACCGATTTATTTTGTTCTCTGTACATGGTCAGTGGCTGAATGAGAGGAATATCTAAACATTGTTTTTAAAAGCCATAAAAGTAATAGGTACCTAGTTAAGATTTAGTTGATTTTTTATTGTTAAGGTCACTAATAAAAATGATCTGTAATATACATATTATGCTAAATAGTAATTAGGTGTTAAGTTAAGGCTGCAGATGTACCTCGGTTGAATTTAATAAACGCCTTTTAACGTACGTTGGTAACGTTGTCTTTCCTCGTGTCCTCGATATCGCCATATCTCGTTTTTGGCGAGGAAGCTAGTTTCATGCCACCACCCTCCCATCCTTCCAACGTGCAACGTGGCCGAGATAACGAAGTCGGTCATAAACACACAATATCAAAACTTAAGGCTTTTCACGAAGGAACCTTTACTCGAAAAGTGGTTATCTTTCTGCAACGTTATGCATTGAATTCTTTGTTCGTACGTGGATCTAATAGAGGGTGGAGCGTCTCGTCTCGCCAGAGGTTCAATTCAATTCAATCATTTATTCAGCAAATTGGCCACATAGGGGCACTTTTACACGTCAGAAAAAGAATTTACGTCACCCATGGCCGTAAAGTGTGATTTTCTGCTCGCTACGCGGAGAGAAAATCTCACTTTCTGGCCAAGGCAAGACGTAAAACTTTTGACAAACCACGGGCGGTAATTCGTAAAGCCCCAGATCACATATTTATGGCCCTCACCTTCGGTTCGGGTCACAAACACCTGCGATCTGGGACATTAACGAGTTCACTGCCCTAGGTCTGTAATGTACTATTACTAGTGATGGCATGTTGATCGGCTTAATTTCGCCTCTACTCGTGGCGGCGGCGGCGGCGGCGGTACAGCGGCGTGCAGCGGTATTGCGACGCGGGGCGGGAGACGACAACCAGTTCTTCTAAATGTCCGATCCGCACGAACCCGCCTGAGGACTTCAGAGGCTCGAATCTATTCGCACTTTAAGCAGGGCCTATTTCGAAGTCTTAAATATAAGGATCTCGCTGTTCCCTATAGGATCGCTCGTCAAGGTGAACTTTAAATCTAGCTGCTTAAAGTTCACGCTATGCGTGAGCGATCCTATAAGGAAAAGGGAGATCCCTATTTTAAGACTTCGAGTATAGTCCCAGCTAGATTTAAAGTTCACTTTAGCGCGCCGTGTCGTGTGCGTATTGTGAATGTCTCTTTCCCTATTTAAAACTTGGAAGAGAACCCCAGCAGCTCAAACCCTCTTGCGATGAGACGAGGCCTGTGCCCAACAGTGGGATATTCATTACGGGACGGGACGTAATTAGGCTGTTGTGGTGGCGGATTTCCCTATAATAAGGTTAGGTACCTATTTAAGCATTTCCATTATACAAACGATTCATTCTTGAAATGATTTAGCCAGACGTAGGTAATATCAGTTAACCGCCAAGTGTTCCGAGACTGGGCTCGCCCGGTATGTTATCGCACTGAAATTATTAAAAAGTATTAAGCAAGCGTGCATCATGATCAAGGGCTATCACTTGACTTGTGTTCTGGTCCCATCGGTAATGTGCAGGTATTGACAGAATCGAAACCCCCGTCGTCCATGTTCACCTAATGTAATGTTTTCCTTATGCATAGACTCGCTCGCGGCTGCGACTTCGTCTGCGTTCAATATCGTACTTAAATTGCACTTCCTTTTCACATAGAGCGCGTACGAAATTACCTGCTTACGTTTGCAAAATGTCTGAACGCTTTCCAACACTATTACCATAAGGGACGTTAGGTGTGGAAAAAGGCCGTCGATGATACCTTCTTGAGTATAGTTATACCTACTTGTAGGTTTTTGTTACATAATTGAATTTGATAATTACATAACTGTAATACAGTTGTCTGTAACCCTTTGTACACCTGTGGTGTAATGTTATTCGCGAAGTATGTTGCAGATAGGCAGTTTAACACAATTAGATAGAACGATGTACGGGTGTAACGTGTACCCAATTAGCTTTCTCGCACGTCCGCGACTGATTGAGTGTATGGTGTGTGTGGGAGGGGGGGGGGGGGGGGGGTTATTTCGTTAAGGAAGGATCCAGGATCCATCATGTCGCCGAAACACGTCTCTACAGCTCCCCCCCCGTGGATCACGACCAGCGAGAAAATTGACATGTCGAATCACATTTAGGAACTTTCCTTCTATTTTACCCGACTGCGCCAGAAGGAGGGTTATGTTTTTCGAGTGTATGTATGTATGATATATTTCTTTGGCACGCTGTGTATGGCTGTGGCTGTGGCTGGATGGATTTTAGCTTGCGAGGTGTCGTTACATTCGTCTTAATTCGGTCTTAATTGTGAAAGTGACACTGGGTAAGTATATCAAAATTACAAAAAACAAAATGGCTGACTTGGAGGTTTGTACGTGATAACGTCATAATGTCCCTTTACGTAGGACATACATCGCCATGAGGACATTACCTACATTGCGTCATGCTTTTTCATGGGCGCAGCCGGCGTTCCACGTCAAAAATTTTTGGTCAAAGCTTATCGAGATGGGGTATCAAAATGAAGCGTCTAATGAACGGATTACAAATATATACATATTCTTAATATATATGCCAAATCAAAAGTTTGTTTGCAGTCGGGTTATTGAATAAATTACTTAGCATAAAACTAATCAGCCAGGGCGTTGCCGATGGCCGTCGTCCGAGACAGACGTTTGACGTTTGTCGAGCTTCCCCATTTCTAATTGATTCATCTTGTACCTATGTACTAGCTGTTGCCCGCGACTTCGTATTCTGTTCCCGCGGGAATTTCGGGAAATCCTTTAGAGCTCCCCTACACTTCCCAATGAACCTATATACCTTTCAACTCCTTACAACCAGTGGCGCGTGCGTTGTAAACCATCAGTCAATCAGTCAGTCAGTCGGTAACGGAAGAGTTTACATGTAGGTATGTATAGCAAATTTGTTAGCATGGGTATGATTTTGGCATCAATTTTAAAGACTACAGTGAGACTTTACGTCCCAAAAAAATAGAACAGACTTCAAACTCCGACAGCCTGTAAAGTCGGTGTCAAGTGAACCGCCCCAAAACTGGCTTAAGGTCTCACTGTAGTGTTTAAAATTGATGCCAAAATCATTTACATGCTAACAAATTTCGAGGAGCTCCCTCATATGACTATACTAGCTTTAACCCGCGGCTTCGCCCGCGTGGAGTTCGGTTATTATGCTCCCGCGAGCTCTATTCTCCTGGGAACTTTTTGTTTCTTCGATAACTCCCAAAGATATTCATTTGAATTGCATGGTGTAAATGGCAATCATAAAGTCCATGAAATGCTTAAGGTAACTATTGTATTTAAAATGATTAATACTGTATCCCTCTAAATAGCTTTCTTTCCAAATCACACTTTATATGGGACCATTTTTTTAGTAATTAAAATGGGTATAGTAAGCTATCCTTAGAAGATAGACCTATACCATCGCGGACTTTTTTGTAGACCTTAATAAGAGAAACAATTCTTCCGTACATTGTTGTGTTATACCTCAAAGGGGTTAGGCAGCGTTTTCGATGAAAGCTCCCAGCCGGCTTGATTTTATCCGCCAACTTGAACTAACATCGTCGTATTTCATCGAATTTACAGAAAACTATAACAAAGTATATACTAAAACCTGCCTCAGCTCAGGAACCACTCTATCTGTTCGTGAAAACTGCATTAAAATCCGTTCAGTGGTTTTTGAGTTTATCGCGAACATCCAGACAGACAGACAGACAGTCAGACAGACGCGGCGGGGGACTTTGTTTTATAATATGTAGTGATATATATCTATAAAACAAAGTTGTGTTAGTTACACCATTTATAACTGGAGAACGGCAGAACCGATTTCGATGATCTTTGATTTTTTGGATTTGTCTCCGTCCCGAATAGGGGGTTCGATTCCGGCTCGCACCTCTAAGTTTACTTATGTGTGAAGTTCAATTTAAAGAATGACGATGGAGGGCAGTGGAAAATGTGTTGAAATGGGCGAAAAATTCTTCCCCACGGAACAATCTCGAGCCAAATTTTATTTATTTATTTATTGGAGATAAAACAGAAATTAACAAAGAATTACTTATAAATAAATATAAATATTGGCTAAATAACAATAGTTGTTGTTATTTCCTTAACATATCTCACTAAGAACATAAATAAAAGAATATATACTTAATTTAGAGCAACATGCGATGACTGACTTGAAGTTGCTGCCTCTTCGCCCAGCAAAACACACTGAGGGCATTGAGCGGGTATTTGCACGATATTTGCACGCTTGAGGTTTAATTAAAAAAAAATCGTTCAATTACGAGTTGTATTGCGCACCGAGGCGAGGGTTCCATACAAACTTGGAGAAATTAAAATTGTAAGTTTACCATTAAAAACTTATTATTTGCAGTTGGTAAATGTGAAAGTGTGTTTGTTTGTCCTTCCTTCACGTCGAAACCACGGGACCGATTTGGATGAAATTTGGAATGGAGATAGTTTGAGATCCCGGGAATAACATAGGATAGTTTTATCCCGATATTTCTATTGGAACGGGTTTTATACTGGTCAAACCCGTTTTTTTCAATACTTCTATAACTATAACTATGTATATGCATAATATCATCGAGTATGCAAATTTAAAGTCTACACGGGCGAAGCCGCGGGCAACGGCTAGTTTAATTTAAATTCTAAATTGACACCGCTACGTGTTCCTGAGAAGTGATCCTATAAGGGGCTCCATTCTTTACCTTTGAAGTACGGAACCCTAACAAATACTATAAAATTAGAATTCTTATAAAATATTTTAAGTTAGCCTTTTAACGGAACATGGAAGTACAATGGAAGCTTACAACCCTTACAAATTTTGAAAAAATCCTTCTTTAGTTGATGCCTTCGTCATAAAAGGAAAACGTGAGAAAATGCCTGTGCGTTTATTTAAAACTTTCATCCCCTATTTTTCCCTCTTAGGTGTTCAATTTTAGAAAACGCTGAAATACGTCACTCATTATTTTGGCCGCACTCAATTCATACGAAATGTCATGCAAGTATGTTGAAGAAATAAAAAAAATAATACAAAATTTCATCCCCTATTTCACCCTCTTGGGGTTTGAATTTTGAACAATCATTTCTTATTGGATGCCTACGTCATAAGAGGAATACGTGTGCTAAATTTTAAGTTTGTAGCTCGAAGGGTTTGGCCTGTGCGTTTATTTAAATCTTTCATCCCCTATTTTACCCTCTTAAGGGTTGAATTTTAGAAAACTCTGAATTATGTTACTCATTATTAGTATGAAATTTCATGCAAACATGTCCAAGGAATAAAAAGTTTTTTGAAAACTTTCATCCCTTATTTCACCCCCATGGGGGTTGAATTTTGAAAATTCCTTCCTTGATGGATGCCAACGTCATAAAAGGAATACTTGTGCGAAATTTCAAGTTTGTAGCCTTAAGGGTCTGGTCTTTGCGTTTATCTAAAACTTTCACCCCCTATTTCACACCCTTGGGGTTGAATTTTGAAAAATCCTTCCTTGGTGGATGCCAACGTCATAAGAGGAATACGTGTGCGAAATTTCGAGTTTGTAGACCTAAGGGTCTGGCCTTTGCGTTTATCTAAAACTTTCACCCCTTAATTCACACACTTGGGGGTTGAATTTTGAAAATTACTTCCTTGGTGGATGCCAACGTCATAAGAGGAATACGTGTGCAAAATTTCAAGTTTATAGCCTTAAGGCCATCCTTTGCGTTTATTTAAAACTTTCACCCCCTATTTCACCCCCTTGGGGGTTGAATTTTGAAAAATCCTTCCTTAGTGGATGCTTACGTCATAAGAGGAATACGTGTACTAAATTTTAAGTTTGTAGCCCGAAGGGTTTGGCCTGTGCGTTTATTTAAATCTTTCATCCCCTATTTTACCCGCTTAAGGGTTGAATTTTAGAAAACTCTGAATTAGGTTACTCATTATTTTTGCCGCACTCAATTCGTATGAAATTTCATGCAAATATGTCGAAGGAATCAAAAGTTTTATGAAAACTTTCATCCCTTATTTCACCCCCTTTGGGGTTAAATTTTGAAAATTCCTTTCTTGGTGGATGTCAACGTCATAAGAGGAATACGTGTGCGAAATTTCAAGTTTGTAGCCCTAAGGGTCTGGCCTTTGCGTTTATCTAAAACTTTCACCCCCTAATTCACACCCTTGGGGGTTGAATTTTAAAAATTCCTTCCTCGGTGGATGCCAACGTCATAAGAGGAATACGTGTGCAAAATTTCAAGTTTCTAGCCCTAAGGGTCTGGCCTTTGCGTTTATTTAAAACTTTTACCCCCTACCTTTCACCCTCTTGGGGGTTGAATTTTGAAAAATCCTTCCTTAGTGGATGCTTACGTCATAAGAGGAATACGTGTACTAAATTTTAAGTTTGTAGCCCGAAGGGTTTGGCCTGTGCGTTTATTTAAATCTTTCATCCCCTATTTTACCCGCTTAAGGGTTGAATTTTAGAAAACTCTGAATTATGTTACTCATTATTTTTGCCGCACTCAATTCGTATAAAATTTCATGCAAATATGTCCAAGGAATCAAAAGTTTTATGAAAACTTTCATCCCTTATTTCACCCCCTTGGGGGTTGAATTTTGAAAATTCCTTTCTTGGTGGATGTCAACGTCATAAGAGGAATACGTGTGCGAAATTTCAAGTTTGTAGCCCTAAGGGTCTGGCCTTTGCGTTTATCTAAAACTTTCACCCCCTAATTCACACCCTTGGGGGTTGAATTTTGAAAATTCCTTCCTTGGTGGATGCCATCGTCATAAGCGGAATACGTGTGCGAAATTTCAAGTTTCTAGCCTTAAGGCCAACCTTTGCGTTTATTTAAAACTTTTACCCCCTATTTTACCCCCTTGGGGGTAAATTACCCCCTTGGGGGTAAATTACCCCCTTGGGGGTTGAATTTTGAAAAATCCTTCCTTAGTGGATGCTTACGTCATAAGAGGAATACGTGTACTAAATTTTAAGTTTGTAGCCCGAAGGGTTTGGCCTGTGCGTTTATTTAAATCTTTCATCCCCTATTTTACCCGCTTATGGGTTAAATTTTAGAAAACCCTGAATTATGTTAGTCATTATTTTTGCCGCACTCAATTCGTATGAAATTTCATACAAATATGTCCAAGGAATAAAAAGTTTTATGAAAACTTTCATCCCTTATTTCACCCCCATGGGGGTTGAATTTTGAAAATTCCTTTCTTGGTGGATGTCAAGGTCATAAGAGGAATACGTGTGCGAAATTCCAAGTTTGTAGCCCTAAGAGTCTGGCCTTTGCGTACATCTAAAACTTTCACCCCCTAATTCACCCTTTTGGGGGTTGAATTTTGAAAAATCCTTCCTTAGTGGATGCCTACGTCATAAGAGGAATACGTGTGCGAAATTTCAAGTTTGTAGCCCTAAGGGTCTGGCCTTTGCGTATATCTAGAACTTTCATCCCTTAATTCACACCCTTCGGGGTTGAATTTTGAAAATTCCTTCCTTGGTGGATGCCAACGTCATAAGAGGAATACGTGTGCGAAATTTCAAGTTTGTAGCCCTAAGGGTCTGGCCTTTGCGTATATCTAGAACTTTCATCCCTTAATTCACACCCTTCGGGGTTGAATTTTGAAAATTCCTTCCTTGGTGGATGCCAACGTCATAAGAGGAATACGTGTGCGAAATTTCGAGTTTGGAGCCCTAGGGGTGTGGCCTTTGCGTTTATACATCAGTCAGTCACCTTTGCCTTTTATATATATACAGATATATCTTATAGTGAACTTGACACCACTTCACAGGCTGTCGGAGTTTGAAGTCGGTCCTATTTTTATTTTTTTCATTTTCTTTTTCAATAAACAGAATCATATAAGATGGTGGTCAAGTACCGTACCTTTGCTATCTTCAATGAAAAAAAAAATCCTTGCCTACTTACTTAGGTAAATGAAGAAGAAGAAGATTCAGCCTAAACACAGATACAGTATAAAAGCGACTTTTGTTCGCAGATTTTGAAGGAAAAAGGGACTCTCTTGCAAGAGAGTCTTTCTCGTTATTTCTCCAACCAATACGCACACGCGTCGTCGCCCGGTCGCCGCCAGCTCCGCAACTTTTCGCATAATGTATTCTAATCGTGTTTCTTTAATTAACAACCAACAGTATCAGTTTGTGGAATTAAATCATTTTGTTTTGTTTTTGTTCGCCGTAATTATAAAGTTGGCGCATAATCAGGGGCAGGTATCTATGTGATGTGCCCGAAGCTCGGCCGGTCTGTAATGTAACGAGAAACCATCAGTCATATTAATATTAATCAAATAACGTAGGCGAAGACAAGCAATCTATCTATATATGTTAGTGGTTTAATTACTTATCTGCAGGTAGTCTTGGGCATTGTGCATCGTGAATGAAAACGACATTCGACTTTAAACTTAAGTATACTTACTTAGTATATAATTGCCCTATAATTGCTATGTTCCGTTTATAAATAGGTAGGTTTTTTTTATACCAATGGTATAGGCAAACGAGCGCACAGCCCACCTGATGGACACTGAAATCCCATGACCCCCCCATTAAGAAACCATTAAGATCTCGAATGCGTTGCCTACACTGAGGCCTAAGATGGAATGCCTCTGTGCCAATAATTTCACCGGCTGCCTTAACCCTCTACCGGAACACAACGGTGCGAGCATTGATATTTGGCGGCAGGTTAGGGTGGAAAGACGGTGGTACCACCCCGGACGGACCCAGCACCAGGTCCTACCACTAACAAAAGGTAAGTAGAGGACTACACTCTGGGAACTTAAAAACTAACAATACTTAGTGGTCGTGCTGATTGCTCCACAGGCAAAACCAATTTGTATTTATAACCAACGCTAAACGATTTATCCTCTAAAAGTATTTTAAAATATCAAAGAGTGACCTCAAAGTGTACCATTTTATAAAAGGCGATTTAGGATGGCGCACAAGTGCCAACTCTTCCTCCGCCGACTTACGGCGAATTTAATTAATTTCCCTGCATTCGCGGCAAGCCTCTTAAAAATCGCAACTCTGGAAACTATATAACTTTACTTAGTAATTCATTTATTTTTAGAATTTAAATGTCAGACGGATTGTAGGGCTTTGCTGGGCCGCGCTAAAAATGTAGAGTTATTTAGAACTTTAGAGAACTTTAGATGTTAGAGACGTAACACACGTACCTACCTACCTACCTTAGTAATAATAAAATCATTGATATATTATAAGTAAGGATTCACAATCAGCCGAAGAAAAATGGCCCCGTCAAAACGGGTGCCCGAACAGCTCGGGCAAGTCGGGCACCCGTTTGGCCTTCGTTATAAAGAGGCGTTATTATAATAAGTAACAATTTCTGGTTCTATAGTAGCCCATAGAACATTTCTCAAAACACCACCTTAGCCCTATAAAAGGCCATAGAAGGTTGAGTAAAGCCGATCTGGCGCAGTTATATCTCCATTTAGTGATATAGTGGAACCATAGCAGCTTTAGTTGTGACGTTTTAGGTCTGTAAAGGTGATGTAATGATGACTCGTATTACAATTTAGTGACATACGGGCCACAGTAACGCTAATGTAGTGCTTTTTTATACTGTAGTAGCGTTCGTTGATTCCCTTATAGTCCTATTTTAGTCTATAGTAGAATCCGTGATTCCTACTGAGGCGCTTTCTCGGCAATGTTTGGTATTGTGTGTTTTTGCTGTGAACTTCATTGACGGACAACAAAAATAATTCAATTATATAAAGGAGTAATATTCTATCGCGGTAAGTTTATGTTATCTTATTTAGACATTTAATATTTCGATCAATGCTGCAAAAAGCACGTGCGAATAAAGTTTTACTGATAGAATAGTATTTGATTTGCTTAGTATTTTCAATGCGCCCTCGATTAATTGAGTTTTGAATAAAATATATTCATATTATAAAATTAAATTCACAGACATTTCTACTTTAGAGCCATTAAGTACATCCGTGGGTCTTATCGGCTCACTATAGTACCTCCGATTCCTGTCATGTCAAAGTTTGAGTATAAAAGTAACTGTTCACTTCCTTTATGTGCTTTTTTATCCTATGACCGATCTACAAACTCCATTATAGAAAGTTTTGGCCATATAAAAGAGTCATAGTCACAACTATCGTACGAGCCTATAATAGGGATTCAAAAACAATTAGAACACTTTTAAGTACTATAAAAATGTCCTAAAAATCGATTATAAAACAAAACCGCTCTATTACGGCGTCATTATGGCTACTAAAGACCATGTACTATAGAAGTGATTTGTGGAACCACAATATCGCAAAAACCTTGTATAGTAGAACGTTCATCACTGCTAAAACGCAAGATTTATAGCGGTTGTCCGGGAAACCTTATAGCGCAAATTAGATACATAATGGTGATTTCAATCACTCTTATACAGTAAAATAGCTCTTTAGTGGCTATATTTGAAGTTTTTATAGCACTTGACTATAATAGCCCTATAAAATGGTTCTATAAACCTTTACATCAACAATTTATAGGATAATTTGGCTCTTTAGCTTATAGAGCAAGAATGTGTTCCCAAACGCCTTTATACAACTGGTAGTCACCGCTAAAACCTTTATACGACGTTTACTCGACCTTTTAGTGATGATAACCCAAGTTATAGGGCCAAAATGTTACTTGGGTAGCATATTGGAACACTTATTTTTCACGCCTCCTATTCAAAATGAGTACTTTGTTCCCCGTTTAGAGGGAGCAAAATGCGATTTTGCTCCCTCTCTATTTCTATGCTACAAACAGAACAGGCCACAAAGTAAGATTTTGCTATCTAGGGAGCAAAGTACGATTTTGTTCCCTGCTGCTACTGGTTTTCTCATAGGAGGAGTGAAAAGCAGAGTGTGCAACACGGTAGCAAAATTATTTAAACATTGGGTGGGTGAGAGAAGTAGCTTGAATCCGTCACTCGCGGTAAAATATACCATTTGCTCCCTAGTAACGCAATCTACTATTCTAATGTCAGTTTGCTCCATATATTTTGACATATTCTGTTAGGCACTATTCGTCCATATGTTATTACTTATTATAGATCAATGGTTAAAATACATCTACAGACCGAGATGTGCGCGCGTGTTATTTTTGAACTATAGTGGTATTTTTAATTTAGTTCATCGCGTTGGGTTTCTTTACTATGTTAATTTTTCTTCGTTGTAAAGCGCCTTGTGTCCATGCCATGTAGTCAGGGCGTCATTAAGTGCTCCTATCAAAAAAATCGTCAGGAGCACTCGACTGACGATATGTATAGCTATCTATGTAACGAATAAAAGTGCCAGCGATACACTGGGAGCTCTGCGCACAATTCACTAAATTATTATTAAGTTACTTAATCCTATTTTTTATAACTTTTACTTGAAATCGAGCACACAGACTTATTAGTTGGTCTCTGGCCTATGGACATAAGGAACGACCTTAAGATGGACTTGTAACTGTATATTTCTCATAATATGTCCATAGGTAAACTAAGTGAATAATAAAATCGCGAGTGTGCGCCAACCCTGATTAAGATTGAATGCTTCTATACTAAGTACATATTAGTAATTTCAGCGCTCCTTACCCCTTGAGACAACAGGTCCATATTTAGGGTCACTTACCGCGCGGGCGCACTTGCCCCGAGCGCCTGCATGTCCTGTGTGGTCCCGTGCAGCAGCAGCAGCGCGCGGCCGCGACGCCAGCCTCGCCTCGCCGCCGCGGCGCGGGGACGCTTTATTTGTCGTTCAAGAGCCCGTTATTTTTAGGGCGCCGGTTAAAACGCAATCCCGCTTTTATTGCAGTCTATTTTGATATTGAACACCGACTTAAGAACCATGCAATTAACCTTTTGCGTGCAATTTGGAGTATTCCTTAAGAATATGCCATCGGAGTGATTCTTTGAGCTCCTTTTGAGAAAAAACAACGCATTGTCTTTGTTAATTAGGTACTAGCCACTTAGAGTTACTAGTACACTTAGAGTTTAAGGCGTATACCCGATGATATTAATTTATACTTACATATAGATTGTTATATGTAGTTAGAGAAGTATTCAAAAACTGGTTTGACCCGTGGAAAACCCGTTCCCGTGCAAATATCGGGATAAAAAGTATCATATGTTATTCCCGGGGCGGGGTCTCAAACTATCTCCTTACCAAATTTCATTCAAATTGGTTCAGTCGTTGTGACGTGAAGGAAGCTCTGGACAAAAAAAAACAAACAAACAAACACACTTTCACATTTTTAATATTAGTATGGAAGTACCTAGTAACGGCCCGGTCTAATAATGACCTAGAATTACAGTCAAAGTGCTACTTATTCCTTATAAAATGTCCTCACATTTGTCTGACGGCTGAAGTTTGTAGCCACAAAGTCCCCTGTTACGATTAATTCATGCAGCTCTTGAACAAGATTTAAAAGATCCAATTGATTCATTCTTTTAATTTTGTTTGTATTATTGACGAATACACCTCAACGACCTCTCTACGCCCCACTTCTGGGCACTGGCTTCCAGTGTCACGAGAAGGTTTGGGCGACAGTCCCGACGCGGGCCCAGTTTGGATAGAGGGCTTCACACACATCTTTTGAATCCCATCTACGAGTATACCTAATTATGTACATTACTTACTTATTTACAACCTTATCGACGCTGTGAGTAAACGCCTCTCGGGACTCAAAATAGGTATCTCCTTTAATTTAAATCGGTTCAGCGGTAATGTGTATACCTAAGTAAAGAGGCAACAGACAGACAGGTTTAATATCGCATTTATTATTATTATCAGGGACACAGTGTCCCATTGCATTTAAACCCTCATCGTGGCCGCCACGCGCAACTTATTGTCGACTTAAAATCTCATATTTAAAGCTCCTGCCTGCGCTTAGAAACCGTTTTATTTCCAGATTTGGGGTTAATTTATTATTTGGATATTATTTAAACCCTGTACATTGGGCTCTGTGTAAATAAACATATACCAACATAAGACAAGAGCGCAACAAGTCGCATTCGGATATTTCTCGGATTTTGTCGACGAAACATTTAGACAAAAAACCGGCCAAGTGCGTGTCGGGCCACGCGCAAAGTATAGGGTTCCGAAGTTGACGATGCCCCACAGTACCTTTCTAAGACTTATTAGCATCTAGCTAGCCTGTGGTATGACGTGCCCGCCCGACGCCCCTGCCGCTCGAGAAAAATCATCATTATAAGTTGGTCGAGTATTACTCGTAAGTTTGTACAGCCTACTTAGCTCTGATAGTTTCCTTTCAACTACGTTATATATGCCACAACCGTGATTTTTTTCAGCCATCCAAATACCACCATTTATCTGGCAGGGGGGGGGGGGGACACGTGACTCTAACAAAAAATATCACTTTAAAGCTTAATATTTCACAAACGCATCACTTAATCAAAAAATGGTTTTAACAAACCCACAATATTTTTTTAAGACCTATTCAACGATATGCCGCACCATGGGGTACGCAAGAAAAAAAAATTACATCCCCACTTTACGCGTAGGGGAGGTACCCTATAAAAAAATTTATTTCAAAATTTTATTGTACCACTTTGTCAGCGTAACTAATATGCATATTCATGCCAAATTACAGCTCTCTAGACCTAAGCATCTCCGAGCAATAGTGCGGACAGACGGACGGACGGACGGACGGACGGACATGGCGAAACTATAAGGGTTCCTTGTGGACTTCGGAACCCTAAAAACGAACTTTCGTTTACCTATTTTAAAATACGTCACACAAAGGGATCACTAAAAACCGATTGTACCTAATGAAACGATTTAATTTAGCTCCTTGGAAGATTCAATGTGATGTGATTTTTGTTTAAATTGTCAGTGTCAGTCCACGTTCAATAAGTCTTCGCGTCAATATATAAATATGTAAGTTACGAAAGAAATCAAAGGGCTAACTGAGGGCTTCCTTCCGGAAGTTCCGGACAATGGTGACAGTGGGAGGGGGGTGAGGGGAGGGAAGGGAGGGGGGGGGAGGGACACTCGGCCTATAATTGTTTAAGAAACATTGTTTTAAGAATATTCGCGGCCGCCGGTCACACCGCGATAGGTTTAAAATATTTAATTATTTTTGTTTTTATATCAACCGTTCACAAATCACAAACAAGAAACAAAGACAGAGCCATGTAAAGTCAAAGTCAAAGAGTTTATTTGTAAACATAGGTGATTACATGGTGGTAGAATTTACATTTTGTGCGCTATGTTTAGCCAACTGGCATACAAAAAACATGGTGAGCAACTACATCTATTTAACAGCTACATTCTATAATATATAACAACTTACGAAAAAATTTACTAATTACATATTTTCAAAATTATTTATTAAAAGATAGGTACTCTTCTAGAGAATAAAAACAATTGTTTATTAAAAATGCCATTAGCTGTCGCTTAAAATCATCTATAGGTACAACTTAATTTAATTACATTAGGTAGTTTATTGTAAATCTTACTCGCTAAGCATAAAACACTTTTGTGCATTAGTGTGGTATTACAGTAAATTGTGCGTAGATTATTATCATTCCGTAGAATTTTACTACGCCCTTCAGACGCTTTTTTAAATAGAGTAGGGTTCGTCTTAACAAAGATCGCAATTTCATATATGAATAGAGATGGCACTGTTAGTATATTCATCGTTTTAAAATATGGAAGGCAACTAACTGTTGGTTTAAGACCACACATAGAACGGATACATTTTTTTGGGCTTTGAAGATCATTTCTTTATGAGTAGAATTGCCCCAGAAAATGATACCATACCGCAAGGTTGATGCTACAAAACCATGGTATGCTGTTAAAACAGCGTCAATGTTTGCAACTTTGGAGAGTTTGTACAGAGCATAGGCAAACTTGTTGAGTTTTTTGCAGATTCGTTCAGACTGTGGTTCCCAATTTAATTTACTGTCTAAAATAACACCTTAAAATTTTGTGGTCTCTACGGATTCTATATTGACATTTTGAAAAGTGCAAGTTATAGGGTGAGGTATTTTACGTTGATAGAAATGTATAATTTTGGTTTTATTAATATTGATTAAAAGATGATTATTATTTAGCCATTCCGTAAATTTACATATGGTTTGATTGATTTCACTTTCATAGGCTGTTATATTGTTATTTTCACATTTAATTATTACCGTGCTATCATCGGCAAACAGAACCATTGGTTATTTGATGCAATCAGGGAGGTCATTAATATAAACTAAAAAGAGTAATGGACCTAATACACTTCCCTGAGGAACACCACGGATTATTTCACGTTTTTCGGATCTATAACACGTTTCATATTTAGTTCTAATATTTATTTGAAATAGTTCAGTGTGTTGCTGTCTACCATCTAGATACGATTTCAAAAGCTCAAGAACATTGCCACGAATCCCATATGCATTTAATTTCTCAATAAGTGTTGGGGGTCTACATAATCGAAAGCTTAAATCCATAAAAACTGCGCAAATAGGTTGTCTTTTGTCTATGTTTTCAAGTAAAGGTTGTATTAAATCAAATATAGCCATATTAATAGTTTTATTCTTGCGAAATCCCTTTTGTTCATTTGCAAATAGGTTATTTTTCTCAAAATAGGTGTAAATGGCATTGTAAATAACCTTTTCAAACATTTTCGAGAATATAGATACAAGAGCAATTGGTCTATAGTTCTTAAGATCGTCTTCGTTATCTTTTTTATGCAGAGGCTTAATCACGACAGGTTTTAGTTTAGCCGGATAAACTCCATGAGATATACTAAGATTGATTATGTGACTAAGAGGAGGGGGAATAGAATGTGATACATTTTTAACCACTTTGGTGCAGATGCCGTCAAAGCCGACGCTAGTTTTATTTAAAAAAATTTCAATTATATCTATAATATCAGCTGGTATGGTCGGTTTCATGAATAAAGATGAAGGACATTTGATTTTAATTCTATTGCTTGTTTGAGCAGCTGAATTTATACCTTGAGTTTGATCCACAAAATAATTATTGAATGTATTGGCCATTTCTTTTGGATTAGTTATAATCTTATTAGCAGTAGTTTTGTAAACGGGGCCATCTGAAGTGATGCATGGAGCATGGACTAACAATGGAGGCAATTTATTTTTATTCATTGTCTACGTTTAATAGACGTTCGCACTGACTTAGAATTTAGGTGGGTAATAATTTGCATTGCAGAAAAAAAGGTTTTACCATAAATTAATCAAAATTAAGCTGATTTTTAATGAGAAGACAAAGGAGAAAACATAATATCACATTAACATACCTAATAATGTTCGTATTAAGGATTTTTATTGGATTAAATTATTTTTCTCAAACATGCTCGGAAATGTTCGTGTTACTTTCAAAAAAAGAAGACGCGAGGCTGTCCATTGCCGGCCTTGGCCAGCAAAAACATTATTGTCGTGTGTTTCTTTTTTTTATTCGCTTGCTATTTGAGACACCTCTGTAGAGAAACTGAAAAATCCATGGAGGTGATAAGTACAACTTCCATGGCAACTTCCATGTCAGAGGTGTGCGGGGCGGTTTCCTAGGCATCACGCCTTAAACGAAATTATTCGTCGGGCCATGGTAGCGGCCAATGTGCCGTGTGTTTTGGAGCCCCCGGGGCTGTGCCGTACTGATGGCAAAAGGCCGGACGGGTTGACATTGGTTCCATGGCGGAGAGGGCGTTGTCTTTTGTGGGACGCAACATGTGTTAGCACATTTGCGGCGTCTCACTTGAGACAAACAGTGAAAGAAGCGGGATCAGCAGCGGAAACCGCAGCCAAACTTAAACACGTCAAGTACTCTGCCCTGAAGCCAATGTACGATTTCGTTCCGGTTGCGGTTGAGACGGCTGGGCCGTGGAGCGCTGAGGCCTTATCGTTGTTTAGGGACTTAGGGCGTCGGCTGCTGGACAGGGGCTGCGACCCTCGTTCTGGATCGTGGTTGGTTCAGCAAATGTCCATAGCCATTCAGCGCGGCAACGCTGCGGGTATAATGGGGACATTCCAGCCAGGCACGATCCAGGGTGTGGGTGAGAATGTTTAGCGTTTTGTACCTGTTTTTTTTTTTTATGTATATTTTATTGCATTTCTTTTATATGTTTGACGAAGTCTGTTACGGATGCTAGATTTGTGTATGAGGTAGGGTAGCGTATTTATTTGACGAAACGTGTTGTGGATTATTTATTCATGTGCGGTCATTTATGACGAAGCATGTTGTGGATTAATTATCTGTGTGATTTTATTCATGACGAAGCATGGTGTGGATATTTTGAACCTGTATTTTTTATGCTATGGCCAAATCATCCACGATCATGGAAGTAGTAAGTACTGATGTGGGGTAAGTGCGCCTAAATTTATTTCGCCCCTATGCCTTGTAAACAGCCAACTACTAGTTGAGTAATATTTATAGGTTTCGATATATTTATGTTAGGCGCACTTACCCCATCCTGGCGCACTTGCCCCGAAACTGACAAATCCATGGAGGTAATAAGTACAACTTCCATGGCCAAATCATCCACGATCATGGAAGTAGTAAATACTGATGTGGGGTAAGTGCGCCTAAATTTATTTCGCCCCTATGCCTTGTAAACAGCCAACTACTAGTTGAGTAATATTTATAGGTTTCGATATATTTATGTTAGGCGCACTTACCCCATCCTGGCGCACTTGACCCGAAACTGACAAATCCATGGAGGTAATAAGTACAACTTCCATGGCCAAATCATCCACGATCATGGAAGTAGTAAATACTGATGTGGGGTAAGTGCGCCTAAATTTATTTCGCCCCTATGCCTTGTAAACAGCCAACTACTAGTTGAGTAATATTTATAGGTTTCGATATATTTATGTTAGGCGCACTTACCCCATCCTGGCGCACTTGACCCGAAACTGACAAATCCATGGAGGTAATAAGTACAACTTCCATGGCCAAATCATCCACGATCATGGAAGTAGTAAATACTGATGTGGGGTAAGTGTGCCTAAATTTATTTCGCCCCTATGCCTTGTAAACAGCCAACTACTAGTTGAGTAATATTTATAGGTTTCGATATATTTATGTTAGGCGCACTTACCCCATCCTGGCGCACTTGCCCCGACTGACCTTACGTATTTCCTCGCTGTTTGAGAAAAGCATTATATATACCTCGGCCGCAATTGCGATTGCCGGACTCGTACTAATAGAAGGCTTCGCTTCGCTCAGCCTTCTAACTGACTCGTCCGGCAATGCGCTACTTGGAGGCCTCTGCAATAATGTACTATTGAAGAGACGTCTGTACAGTGTGAGCGGCGCCGGCGGATGTTTGCCCCTCGAGCCCGCGCCCGCGCCCGCGCCCCGGCGGAGGCGCTTGTTTGCCGCCGACTGTACACTGTACAGTGTACACTCAGACTGTACACAGCAGATCGCGAAATCTTCAGTTGACATCTCTTTCGGATAATGTTTGTTGGACCAATGTATTTGTTTAATTATAGATTGTATTTGTGTACCTTAAACATGCACGCACAACATAGTACTATTTATTGCCCAATCAATACCCTTTATTTACCTATTTCTGTTCATTGGCATTTTTTGAAACGTTGTATATTATTTTGTAAAAAAAAACGTATGGACCTGTGCCTTAAACTTTAACATTTACTTATAAATAGGTACGAGTCCGTTCTCTCGGCGAGAGCTAGTCGATGGCGAGTGAGTGTGAGAATCGAGAAAACCCGGCGCCCGGCGCGTGGTGACTCCCGGTTTTCTATTCTGTTTTTGTAGACCAGAATAGGATCGGTAGGTGTGGGTGTGGGCCTACATGCGGTTTTAATTTTTCGTCGCTCGCCTCCGCACAGCGTAGCCTGACGTAGGTATATGCAATCTGATTGACGCTTCACTTGCACTTGGCACGAGTGTTCTTGCTGTTGTAGCCCACGCGTCACCGTCACCGGACAAGGCGCTCGAGCCGCCACCGGCCGGAACTATCACCCACGCCAGCGGCGCGGTGCGGCCAGCCGCTGCGGGGACCGCCGACCGCCAGCTCATTACCTACTGCCTGCTAGGTAGCTGCTCTGAGCCTCGCCACTTGCGTGGAACTTTGACAATGGCGAAGGCTGTTTTCCAAACAAATCCTAGGTATATTTGTGCTCCGAATAGGTACTCGAATGTACCTGTAAAATTTGCATTCAACTCTTTTTAGTACTTTCGGAGATCAACTCTAACAAACAGACTTTACTCTTACGACTCTCTTATCGGCCAAGAGCAAGTCGGACTCGATTATAAAATATGAAGGGTTCCGTGCTACATAGGTACGAGTATATATCTCAAAAACTACCCGACCGATTTTAATATTTTCAAATATTTTTCACAAATTTTTCACTTCAAACTTCAAAGGCAGAGGTGGCACTTTTTACAATTAAAGTAGCTGAATTAATTGGAGAACAGGGAAATTGTGATAAACTGTGTATTGTATTATAACCCTTTTATCACAATTTCCCTGTTTTCCAATTAATTCAGCTTATTAAATTTTTACTACTTCAAAAGCAAATACACTCAACAGAAATGAAAACGGGTCACTTTGTATAGGATTTTACTTAAAAATTGACCCGTTTTCATAAAATATAAATAAGAATTCGAAAACCTTTACCTACACCTACTTACATCATTTTCAAAGACCTATCCAATCAGTTGTACCTGGTTCCCCTTGTTTACGCATTTTTTTTTTGGCAGAATTCGATTTTGCATAATCAGTATAGGCATAATAGTGTTTACGCCGAAACTAATCTCGCATAACGATTTTTCGTCGAATTCTATTATGCATAATCTATTTACGCCGAATAGTATTCACGCATAATTTTCGAATTCCGAATATTATTTAGGCAGAAAATTAGTTTCTCTGAAATTTGTTACGCCGAAAACTACTTTCGCATACCTTTATTTTCGCCGATTTAATTAAATGAGTATCCTGTATAACATCGATGATTATCTAAATAGGGAGTGGGGGGGATTTTTACTAAATGATAATTTCGTATACTTATAAAATAAAAAAAAACCTAACCTAACCTATGCGAGTCGACTTTGCTCCAAACTTTGGTGTTACCGCACACCGTGAACTGCCGAACTCTATCTAATCTTAAGTATGTTGTTATATCATACAAAATTTTATACTTAGCTCAAATCGTTTATGTCATACATTTTCGGATTTCCATTTTTCGGACTAGCAATTTTATATGAACTTTGGCGCTCCCTACATTAATTGTTGTTTCGGACATAAATTCGGACAATATTTCGGCCTATCAAAATTCTGCTAAATTACTAGTATGTCAAACAATATTATGCATAATACAATTCGGCTAAGTCAACATATGCCAACACAATATTCGAGTAAACACCCATTCGGCCGATTAAGAATTATGCTTAATAAAAATTCGGCAAAGTCAAGATTCGGCGTAATTAAATTATGCGAACCCTGTTATGCGTAAACAGTTTCGGACAAAAAGAATTATGACAAATAGATGGCACCCAGTTGTACCTACTTCGCACCCACACGGCTATGTTCCCTGCAATTTATATTTTTCACTTCACATGCTCTTAAAATGTTACTTTAGTCTCTGCACATCGGGACTAAAGCTCTTTTTTAGTATCTAGGGACTAAAGTATTTTTTCACTTCACATGCTCTTAAAATGTTACTTTAGTCTCTGCACATCGGGACTAAAGCTCTTTTTTAGTCTCTAGGGACTAAAGTATTTTTTTTTAATTTACATAGGAAACCCGCCTAAACAGCCAACCACAGAGTTTGTGAAAGGAGGATTATCCCCATTTCCAGTGAACCTAGACAATTTCTAGGGCGTGAAAAAACGATTTAATTTCGTGAAACACGATTTAATGATTACGAATACCTATGAATGTTGTTTTATTAAAAGTGAATTCATTTAATAATGCATTACCCAATTAGTTTTAAAATATATTAATAGTATTCAAGTTTGAATCTGTTGGCTAAATATCATTCAAAATGTCACGTGATAAAAAACAAGTCAAGGTCAAGTGCGAGTTGGACTCGCGCACCGAGGGTTCCGTACCTACAAACTTGATGATGCAAATTTAACAATACAAACTTATTATTTGCGGCTGGTGAAGTAGACACGGCTACTGCGCCAACCGCAAATGATAAGTTTGTATTAGTAAATTGGCTTTTCTTGCACCAAAATATATAATATTTACGGTTATCAGATTTATTACTGACCTTGCTTCTGGCCAAATTTCATGATCTAGGTCATCGGGAAGTAGCCGGTTATCTACTTTGTTATAATAAATATCGTAATTTTGTATGGAACTTCGTTTTTTTTCCTCGCATTCGAAGTGAAAAGCAGAGTGTTTAACGCGTGACTAAACAACCATAATGATACTCGACCTATAGCCACCCTCGCTCTGCTCGGGTGGCTAAACATCTCGTGTCATAATAGCTTGTTTTAGTCCCTTGATAAACAATCTACTATTTCAACCCTCAGTTGCAGTATGGAGGAAGTGCCTATCTTAATATTGTTCACAAAATCGTACTAAGTAAAATTATATTCATTAGCAGCGGCTCGTGGAACACACTAAGCTTTCAAACAACCACATAGAGTTAAGGCACCCATTAGTCTTCGTGAAAATTCAAATTCAAATTAAATCATTTATTCAGCAAATTGGCCACATAGGGGCACTTTTACACGTCAGAAATAGTACATTACTGCAGAGGAATATTACTCAACTAGTAGTTGGTTGTTTAAAAGGCATAGGGGCGAAATAAATTCAGGCGCACTTACCCCACATCAGTATTTACTACTTCCATGATCGTGGATGATTTGGCCATAGAAGTTGTACTTATTACCTCCATGGATTTGTCAGTTTCGGGGCAAGTGCGCCAGGATGGGGTAAGTGCGGCTAACATAAATATATCGAAACCTATAAATATTACTCAACTAGTAGTTGGCTGTTTACAAGGCATAGGGGCGAAATAAATTTAGGCGCACTTACCCCACATCAGTATTTACTACTTCCATGATCGTGGATGATTTGGCCATGGAAGTTGTACTTATTACCTCCATGATTTGTCAGTTTCTAGAGGTGTCTCAAATAGCAAGCGAATTAAAAAAAAACAACACGACAATAATGTTTTTGCTGGCCAAGCCCGGCAATGGACAGCCTCGCGTCTTCTTTTTTTGAAAGTAACACGAACATTTCCGAGCATGTTTGAGAAAAAGAATTTACCAGCGCTTCCTAGACCCATTGCTCGAGAAGAAGCGCCGCAACAAACTCAAGCAGAAGGCGTTTTTTTTTAAATTTCCATTTAGGTACTTAATATATATATATATATAGGTACGTACTAAAATTACATTGAAGGGATGTATAGTTCGTAACTTAAACTTAAATCTAAGATCTTAGAGATGTATAGTCTCCAAGGGGCCAGAAAAAAAATGGAGATGGCCACCATTGTCAAATAAATATAAATTCCATAGATGTCGACAGTTTCAAAATGTCAATAAATAATGAAATACATCATGTATAAAAGAGTTCATTAATACATGTCAATAAGAACATGATGAGGTTGACTTAGTAATATATTTAAAGCTAATGATTATTTTTAAACGTCCTTGCAAGCATGAACAGACCGGACCCCACAGACAGCACCAGTTCACGAGCGTGACGCGTATCTCAGCCATCGCCTCCCTCAACCATTTCTTAGGGAAGGTGGCGACCCGATCAACGACGCCGCTGTAAGCAACGACCTTAAAGCGAGCATGAAAAATGTCTGTGGCCACATTATTGTGATATACGGGCGGACGGACAGACGAAATTATATGGTTTCTCTCTACGTCAATGTGAGTATAAGTGCTTCGCCGCGCGCCTTCTAAGCGGTGTCGCGATAGGGATATACTTGTAGCGGCATTTTATAGAGTGGACTTTAGGTCGAACTCATAGTAAGACTTTAGACATGAACAAATATTCCAAATTATAAGCCAAAAATTGATTAGGTATACCTAACTCGAAAGTTAATTTTAATTACTATGCGTCGGCACAAATCGTAACTTTGGCTTTGCTCAAGTACTTACTTCATTAAAAATTCGCATACGAGGATTACGAGGATACCTAAGCCGCGGCCACGGTGAAGCTAACGAATGGCTGTCGCTCACGGCCACCCTCCATCAGGTGGTCCGCCAGCGTATTTGTTAGTGCAGGCCGCCTTAGGTTTGAGTCCTGTTATGACAGTGTTAAGTGATGATGTAAAATAAATAAATAAATAAATAGTGTTAGCAATAAATCCAACAACGCACGCAGAGGGGCTATTATTCGATGTTAAACATAGCCTAGTAATTAATGGCTAAGATATAAATGTAGGTATACTTGAGTAATATTCCTGATCCCGAACTCTATTCCAGTTTTGTTGGTCAATTTTTTAAAATGTATTTGTACTTGGTCTCAATAAATAAATAAGTCTTAAATAGGGATTTCCCTGTTCCCTTAGGATCTTTCTCGCGCGTCAAGTTGAACTTTAAATCTAGCTGCTTAAAGTTCACGCGACGCGTGAGCGATGCTATAGGGAACAGGGATATCCCTATAGACTTCGAATGTAGCCCCAGCTAGCCAGCAGCACGCCGGCCGCGTGCGGTGAGGCGGCGCGGGCCGCGGGCCGCGGGCGGTGAGGCGGCGGGCAGAGATAGTCGCGCCCCGCGGAGCGATAGTTCCGGTCCTCGGCCTTTCATTTGGTGGTCTGCTATCGAGGCTGACATTCAGGCCATGGCGTTGGAAACATTTTGTAACAAGTAGCGATTTTGTACAAATGTTTATCTACACTCATATCATAAATCCTCTATGACGCGTCCAAAAATCGGTCGTCATGACATCCGTTATGCTGTCATAACGGATGTCACGAGTTCTGTCGAAGCCAATTTCCTATCTGTGGTCATACAGTAAAATTCATTTTACAAAATCGATATCTATGCTGTAATGAATGATGTTCAAATTTCGAACATCTTCCAACAGCAATGGCCGCCTATTTCTTCAGTCAGATAGAATGAAAGTTTGTCCCAAATTCAATCGTCGGCTCTATTTAATCTATGCTTTTTGAAAATCGAATGTGAGACATTGAAGTTTTCGAATTGCCGCCATTGTGGACAGATTTAAGCATCTTAGAGGATTTATAAAATGAGTGTAGATAAAGTTGTGTATGCAACTGTACATAATTAGGCAATCACTGCTCGTTTCATAAAACCCGACTATATTTACTAAGTGGTCGTGGAGAAAGGATTTGGATGCTGATTTTTTCGAGATAAAAAGTTGCCTATGTCCGTAGCAAATGTTATGAAAATCAGGCCTGCAGGTCAGCTGTTATGCTCACAGCCAGGGTTGATTTTGCGTAAGTAATATTAGTATCCACAGATTATATTCATCGTGGGAGTCGATCACAATAAACGAGTCCAGATTGATTATAGGATTACGCTCAGGACAGATGTAAGTATTTAGAAAATAAAACAGTCAGTTCGGTTTGAGTCCGATTTATTAATAATTTGCAGAGTCCTTCCAGTCGGGCCCGATACATCGAGATAGGAGGCGATCGTCGATAAACGTCAACATACGTCGAGATACGTCACCACACCGAAACACATCGGGAAGACGTGACAACCGAGACCGTCAGCAACGATAATAAATAAATAAATTCAATTGAAATAAGATATCGACGATCTGCGGCGTCCGTCTGTTAGCCTTACATACTACCTACCTAATTAACATTTATATAAAATAACTACTTACTTAAAGTAAAGTAAAGATGGCCACGCACTGACTTACAACATGCGTTCGACAATGTTCCAAATCTATTCTGGTTTAAGAAAGACTTTCACTAATTGATTAACCTAGTTGTCAATTATTTTAACTAGTTATATTCGGTTATTTCTCTATATTTGTGATCTAGCGTAGTCAGCACATGTCCCGTCTACCCCTCGTCCTCCCCCGCACCCCCGTCCCCGGCGCGCCCAGCCGTCGCCCCGGGGACGCTCTTTGGTCGCGCGTTACATCTGCCTTTAACAATGATTGACTGGAATCGTACTTGGTAAGTTTGCCTTTAATTTGTAAATGATTTACAAGATGTGGAAGAGACAGCAGTACAGAAAAGTGCACTAATTAATTAGTTGACTAGAATTTGGTGTCATCTTGAGTAAGTCATTCAGTTCGCACTAGGGCTTCCAAATCCCGGGACTATCGTAATCCCGGGATTAATACCGGGATTGCCGCAGTCAATCCCGGGATCCCGGGATTGGGTACTGCTTGTATGTGATGGGAGTTTCATTACCAAAAAAATACCAAATTTAAGTCATACACAAAACATCTTAATACAAATTAAATCGCAAATTGTTTTAAACAGTTCAGGCAGAAATTTTACAAGATGGCTTACATAAAACCTTAACCTTACTGAAGGATTATAGATCCATCTTACCGCCGTCTCATGTTTACAAGCTGTGTTTGAGAGTTATCGTATCACCCACCATCTTTCGCGCAGGTTTGACTACTTCTAGACTACCAAAAAAGTCGATTTCAGAAAGAGCTACAGTACCTACTTAGTTAGACTTACCGGCCGGCCGGTCATACAGAAGACCGAAGCGAATAAAACCTCCCACATTACATGGCATTCATCGATTACGCCTATAATGAGACATTATTTGACTCGATTGATCCCGTAATCTACAACAGCCCAAGGGCTGTGCTGCAATCTCCCCGCGCCAGCCTTTGACTGGCTCTTTGACTGTACCACTCACTATTTCGAAGTGTTGAAGTTTCTGTACGAAAACGCCACCGTCCGTTCGACACAGGAGAGCACAAATCCTATTCCTCTGATGCGGAAAATTACACAAAGCTGTTTACAGCTGTAGTCGAGGATGCTATCATGGTTATGAACTGAAAAGGACGAGGCATCAATTCAATAATCTACATGAGGACTTGGTAGTTAGTCTTCATATTCGACTTACCGATAATATTATAGGTAGTAAATCCTGAACCCCTGGAACCTGGAAGAGCTCAGTGCTATATTTATTAATCTCAGAAGGTTCTCCAACCGACTTAGTCTGAAAATGAACATGGACAAGACGAAAATTGTCTCTAATGTCCATATTGTAGGTACCTACTAACTCCCGTAACAGTCGGGTTCTGTGCTCGAAAAGGGACGATTGTGTACACCAGGAAGAAAAAGTCCAGTTAGGTATGTTTAGTTAGTTCAATCAGATACACGAGTTTTAGACTCGTCTGAGTATCGATCGGAATTCGGGAAGTATTGCAGTGATTTTTTCGTCAAAATTTTCTCAGTCTCAAGTCTTTGGCTACTGTGTGTCGCCAGTGATATTTAACTAAAGGATAAGACGTGGGCGCCAATGATGTCTCATAAAAAAACAAAAAACCCGACTGCGTAAAAAACTAAAAAGAAATAAACAAGACTACTTAGTTCAGTAGTAGCTAGGATTATGTTAAGTAATATTTACCGTCGCCATCAGATTTTCGATTCGATCGTACCTACTGAGAAATGACACCATGGAAATAATTTCATGTTCGACACTAACATAAATCAAATATTGATTGCTATTGAGGAATCTAAAGATGCCTACTATCGGGACCCATTATTTGTAACATTTTAACCTAGATTTTAAATGGGTCCCGACTGTAGGCATCTTTAGATTCCTCAATAGCAATCAATATTTGATTTATGTTAGTGTCGAACATGAAATTATTTCCATGGTGTCATTTCTCAGTAGGTACGATCGAATCGAAGATCTGATGGCGACGGTAAATATTACTTAACATAATCCTAGCTACTACTGAACTAAGTAGTCTTGTTTATTTCTTTTTAGTTTTTTACGCAGTCGGGTTTTTTGTTTTTTTTAATTAACTTTTTTTTATTTTACTATTTTTAGTTAGGGATTATAAGACCGTAAATTCCGCAATCTTGTCATTTCATGGAGAGAGTTGCTATCGTGGGGATTATTAAGTAACTTGCGATGATCTAAATTACTGATTATTAATCCCTCTAGGGACCTAACCCGGCTCAAAACGCTACATAAGCCTGACCCTATTAAAATTCTTCAAGTCAACCGATAGATGGCGCTACTGGTACTACATTAGAGTATTAGGTAGCTATTTTATTTATTTACGAGCGCTGAGTACTGACTAGTGTAATTGGTACCTATAATCAATTAGGTTATATTTTACTGTATTAAGTAGGTAAATAACACTATTGACACTTTAAATGTAATAACGAAACTAAAAGTCTTCAAGTCAACGGATAGATGACGCTACTGGTACACTACATTGCACATGCGTACGTACTTGATTGAAGTTTGAGATTTATGAAAAACATTATTATTATTTTTTAGTCGTCGTGACCTGCTTGAAGACTCGTTGGTCTAGATTATTTCCTGTGTTGCAAATTCGAACGGATTTACTACTGGGTGGATAGGTACCTACTTTACGTGGTTAGTAAAGGAACTTTGAATCGTTATAAATCATAAACAGTTCTTTTGTCTGAAAAATGGTCAAAGAAACCTAATAATGATTTTTAAATACCTATTCAACGATACCTCACATGCCATAGTTGGTTGACTTTTATTTTTTTATTTTGTACAATATGGCGTCTGGTGGCCGCCATTTTGAATTTTGATTAATTTCATATCTTCAGTGACACTCGCGCGATTCAGACGAATCGATTGACGTATGATTCATTAAAATCGACCCACGCGTTTGATCTCTAGTGTGCCACAAAGGAACAAACATACATACATACATACATACATACATACATACATAGACAGGTAAACACATAACCCTCCTTTGCGGTGCGCAGTCGGGTAAAAAAAACTCAAGTTGATTTAATGTAGAGGGCTAATTTGTATTTGATATAATCAAAAATGATGATATCTTCAATAGAATTAGGATCACCGACATGGTCACAAGAATCGGAAGAATTGCGAAACTTCAGTAGTAGAGTGAACTTCATATTTGAGAACGTTCTCAAATGACAACCGCAAACCGGGAGAGAAGGTGTCGAAAGCCTCCAATAAGATGTTGTGACGACCAGGTGAAGGTCCGTATGGTCCCGCGGATTTCTATGGCACAAGATCGGTCTTGCGGCTGATATGATGAATGAATACCTCAGCAAATTATCTTTAAATCATAGATGAAGACCGATTATTTTTGATAGGAAACTCAATCCCGGGATCCCGGGATTGAAATAGAAATCCCGGGATTGAAAAAACCCTTAAAAATAGGCGGGATCCCGGGAACCCGGGATCCCGGGATTGGAAGCCCTAGTTCGCACTGTTTTTTTCGTACTTCCTTTTGGAAGTCTCTCAGAATAAGCAATGTAGCCATTCTATGTTATGGGCGCATTAGCGATATTTTGAGAGATTGTGCATAATACTCGTACAATATTGGTAGGTATCCAAAATAAACGATATGTAGTAAGTACCTAGTCATTTTCCTTTCAAGCGAGCATTTTTTTTAATTTATAAATACACGACAAGCTTCTCAGCGGGGAGTGACTCGGGGTAGCATTAACCTATCTAACATTAGTGGTAGCTACTTCGCTCTCCGGAGTCACCTATTCGTTACGACTCGTCGCCTCCACATAGAGCATTCATTCTGGAAGCTGTTCTGTAGAACTTCTTTCGATTTGAATGCTCTTTCCGGAGGTTTCTTCTCAGTTTTCGGCGTCAGTCGTAGTTTGTCTTCGGTCGTCGAGGAGCAGCGGGGCGGGGGCCTTATTCGTCGTCGCCCTCGTCGGAGCCTCTCCTGCGGACAGGGGAGTGCAATGAGGCACTGAACACTTTTTACTCAGTAGAGGGACAGAATGGATTTTACCTTTGAAACGTGATCTGTCGAAAAATTAACGCATTCATGTATTTTGCTAAACGAATTTTGAATATGAAGAGCTGCTCAGTTTCTACGCCCTCTGTTATGGCTAATAGAATCAGTTATTCAAATACTTCTTTGTATCAAGAGAGAGTGAGAGTCTCGTCAGTCGTCAGTCTGTCGGTCTGGTGATGCGAGCCTATATAAGGGGGTGGAGGGTATGTCTGCACGGTTGTGTTTTGGTCCGTTTCCAGTGGTAGCCTCGGGTTGCAGGCCGTAGTTGACATTACGTTTATTGGATGACCTGGTTCCGGGTCCGTGCTCATGATGCAAGTATGAATTAAATGCAGCGTTGATGTGTTACTCACCTCGTGCCGTAGAGCGGCGGTGCGCGTGCGCAGCGGTAGAGCGCGCCCACGCCGGTATACGAGCACGCCAGCCGCCCCGCGACCCCCGCACCCCCCGCGACCCCCGCGACCCCTTCGACCCCCGCCACCGCCGCCTCCGACCGCTTGCCGTAGCGGCTGCCCATGAAGAACCTGCACGATACACTCACCAACCATTTTGGAAAATAATGAAACACAGACGAAGCAAGAAGGTGATTATAATATGTTTGATTGCTACAGCATCTGCCAAGATCACTCCACACGATGCCGGTCATAAAATTTTACTTAGTCTTCTAATATCCCCAAAGTGATTCCATCAGACCATACTTACTCGTATGTCTAATTAGACATATATCATAATCCCCTGGTTGATTTCAGTGGCCAGAAATGCATAGGATACCCCGACCAGATATAATTTATTTCACAAGTGATTCTAGTGGAAAAACTTATTATCAAGAAACGCAACCAGCCAGGTGACCCACCAACGGAAATTGGTTTAGCTTGGTTATTGCACCCATGCACCCGCCCGAAGGATGGGGTCAGAATGCGCTCTGAGCCATTGTCTTTTGTGAAGTTAAGAGACGAGACGAGACACAGCCAGCCAGTCCGTGCAGGAGTAGGTAAGGTAAGGTGGCATCAGCGTGCTTGCTTGCTGGCGGGGTGGGGGTGGTGTGTGTGTGTGTGTGTGTGTGTGTGTGTAGTGGAGGAGCGCACCGCACCGACCTGTCGTTGCGCGGCGCGAGCAGGCGCGGCGCGGGCGGCGAGCGGCCGTAGCGCGAGCCCAGCACGAACGGCAGCGGCGACACTGCACAGACACCACCGCTTGTGATAGTAGTATCTCCATAGTGGCTACATCGACACGTCTCCTCGGGGGAAACGCCTCGGGCGACACCATCAGATCAGACTCAAAAGAGTGCCAAAATACGAATAAATTCGGGCGTACTTTCCCCTGAATCAAATAAAAAAAAAGAAGTACAATTTTTGTATAGTCTCTTTTAATTCCTTCGGTCGATAAAATACAGTTATTTTTTGTTTAATCCAAGCGTTATCGACACGTTAACTACTTATAGTAAAGATTGACCTCGCCAGGGCTGGAAAAAGGCAGAGACAAAGTGTTTATCCTCACTTTCAGCACGTTTATCGTCGGAGGCGAGTGCGCAGGCGCACAGCGCCGCCGCGCCCCACCACCACCACCACCACGACATGGCGACGGCGACCGCTGAGACCGCTGTGACCGCTGTGACCGCTGGCGACCGCTGGCGACCGCTGGAGCTGCTGAGCGAGTGTGCTGTGACTCGCCTGGATGAAGCGCAGAGCTTGTGAACAGTCTAAAGACACGACCAAAACAAAATATTTTTTATTATAATGGACTACAGTTGGCTACTACAGGCCAGTACGTACTATTGTGTATTTTGTGACGACGTCGGTAATGTTTTTCCAATTACCTACACTAGGTATTTTCTATTTCTTCTTAAAAATAACTTTTACCTATCGGTTTGAAACCGTCTGCGTCCGTTTGGCCATTGTTTTATTTTTCAGCAACGTTCTGCACTGCGCAGACTGCGCCAGCAAAATCCATATAAGTATCCCACCAAGACGTTATACGTGAAAAGATTTAGTCTATGGATGACTTGGCAGTCTTGGAGTCGACTACTAGCAATTAACCCAACTATTCATTGATTCAACCTTAATGTAATTTGCTGTTGCGCCCTTTTTGTAGCTAAAAATCCAAGCATTTTTTTTAGCGTAACCCTCTGTCCGAATGGCTTCGAGACAAGAATGGTGCGGCTGTGCTGTGGTTGCTCGACTGGACAGGTACAGATGTCATGTCACGACCGGACAGATTTAAGGACCGCTTTTATAAATGGCACTACACTTTTATAAAGTCCATCATACTTAGTCGGAGGATGAAACGCATCAACCCGCCATCACCGCGGCGAGCGGCGCGATGCGGGCGACGCTGCATTATGGATGAGGACCGGCAGCGGATTTAGGGGGTTACACTTGCGCCAATAAGCTTGATGACTTTTGGAATCATTTTGAGTTTTTTTGTTGAATATTCAACTCATCATTTTATATTAGCATCATAATAATCGAATATTAAGTAAGAATGTTTTTTATAAAAAAAAAACTTAGGTAGGATTAGGCACCATTTTACCTAAATACCTATCGTTGAACAATCTTGGCTTCCGATCTGATGAACTGAACGTTTACTAGGTTTCTAGTTCTTCTTGAAAAAACAAAAGTCGTCGGCGGACGAGGCACTATCGAGTCGTCCCCGGAACGGCCGCCGGTGCCCGGGAAGGGAAGCCGGTAATGGCCGCCTTTGATGTCACAATTACCTACCTTTATTTGTTTCGAATATCTTTCGCTTGCGTTTGGTTGGAATTCACTATCGGATGGAAAAAAGGTCTTGTCCGTCTTAGTGGTAATTTTTCTGTCACTGTAGGCTGAAGTACACAATGTTATTTACAAACTTGCATAATATTTTATACTTTGTGTAAATGAAAATAATCTGTTTTTGATTCTGCTTCTAAAATCATGAATAAAAAGTCGTCTACATATAAAAGAAACCTTTTTAGAAGTAGGATCTGTGTATGTCTATCGTGTGAGATTTTTCCTGTGATTTGAAATGTGCGAGTTGAAAGGTCAGTTGCTGCGTTGATTGGTGGCTCTTGATGAGGCTCCGGCGATGCGAACTGCACTCGCCGATCATTGCACGCGATCGTTCGGTCGCCCGGTGATGCTTGTGTTCACCACTCATATATGACTGATCTGACTATGAGGGTGAACACACAAACATCACCGAAACCGCATGATGTTATTTTCATGCAGTTTTTTAATAGCTGCTTGTATTTTATCAAAAACAAACAGAGAAAAGGTCTGCTAAAGTGGACTTCGATAGCTATTCGCCTGAAGCTGAATGCCTGTCCATCACTGCAACTGTGTTTCTGAGACTGGGGCGTTTAACTGCCTTACTATTTTTATTTTATTCTTTGCAATGAGCAGATTAGGTACAAGTTTATTATTAAGACATTTCTAAGTAACATTTTTTTTGTTTTATTGAAGTTTCTACTTAACCTTAGGTAGTTCGATAGGTTACAAAACTACAGTTTACTACATATAGTTCAATTATTATTTATATTACTTGACTCGCAAAATAGCAATTTTGCCTATAGTTACGTACGATACAGTTAACAATGTAAGTACTTATTTGTTTCAGTGAAAGGTAAACATCTCGTCAACTTGACTCTGAGGCGAGGTGGCGGGCGGCGGGCCGGAGCGAGCGCCGGCGGCACTCGCAGTTATTTGCCTACTTGTCTTCTAGCCCTTGTACTCAGTGCAACTTGTGAATATTGAAATGAAGCATGAAAATAACCTCTCGACGAACATGGCGATGAGGAGGCACGTCTACAGCTGTCCCCTGCCGGAGCTTGTCGCTGAAATGATGAAGATGACGGAATTCATGTTTTCAGGATCATTTTCTAAATCTAGACTTGAGAATTACAAAGTGATTTGTAATATCGTCACGGAGTCTACAGTTTGTGTTTACACTTTACAGCGCCGACGCCGCTTTATTGCGAGTGGCAGATACTGGCTATTTGCTTGTTTTGCTGTATTTTTAACTTGCATTTGAAACGACTGACCGAGAACTTAGCTTTTTCTATTTTGAAGCGGTTGTAATTTTGTGAAGAGATAATCAGACAGACAGCAGAGTTACTTTTGTATTTTTAGTAAGTATTGACATTGATTTACATTTTTAAAGAAGCGATTTATTGAGAACCTCCTCATGTTTTCAAAGTCTGAAAAGTGTTTCAAGAGTCTGAAATTTTATACCTATTTTAGTCAGTTTTTGGCTTTATTGATAATATGGTTTCTTTACTAATTTCAAAACATGTCGAAGCCGAATATCATTGGGCGAATGGGCAGACTCATTAATAATTCCGTCGGTCATTAATGATCGGCTTGTTTCGGCGTAGACGTGCAGGAGAGGAGCGCCCGGGGCCGCGGCCGGGGCGCGCTCCGGCTCCTGCCCGACCTCGTTCAACTTTACAACGCGTGATTCTTCGCATCCCCTTCGTTTCTACACAAACGTGAGGCGTAATGAGAGTAACGACTCGTTGGAGACTTGTTTTAAATATTAATCTACAAATTACTCACTTTGCATCTAAATGCAAAAAAAAAACGTTTTTAGAATAATGTATGATTTATTTCAAATAAAAACAGCCGCTTTATGTACACTAAGTTTTCTTCATGATCAATAAAGTTAAAATAAATAAATAAAAAAGAAATAAACCCTTTAAAACAAACTTATTAAAACAAATTAGAACTATACCTACTTATTAAGAACCTATACTTAAAAAATAAATTTATCTAAAAATAAGGGTCCTTGGAGCATTTTACCGAGGACACCGGCAGCATTTCCTATTTGCTATGCTAATATTGCTAAAATATGATTCGTAAAAAAATTATCAGAAATCTGCTCCAAATAAAGTTACATTGAAATCTATTTCATCAGTTTTTCTTATAAAATTGTACTTAATCAATCCGAAATGTTTTGATTTTCTTCGATGTCTGTGAAATAATTTAAAAATGATGAATGGCAAATTACCTGGGGTGTTTGTTAAGGCTGGCCAAAAAATAATGTACGAAAATGTACAAGGTTCAAAATCGAATTAAAATGTACTACGTATTATCTAGATTTTATAATGGTGGTACGTCACTGTGCTCAGCCATTGATTTAGTGTAAAATTGGGAAAGTTTAACGACGCGTCCAGGCCTCGCCGCCGAGCGCGGCAGCGGCGCGAACGTTAGACATCAACGTGCTTCTACAATCGTTTATGGTTTTAAGTAAATACCTACGAATAATATCTCATTAAATTTACAGCCTAAATATTTTTCACTCCTCCATCGCCACAACTTGACGGTCATTTGGAGCGTAATTTTAAAACTATGAAATTTGAAAAAAGTTCAATTGGTTTTAAAAACTTTTGCGTTTAGTTAAATGTAAAATGTGAACACAATAACTAAATCCGTATTAGAGTATTTTCAGCACGCACTAGACTCACCCGTTAGTCGCGAGGGTCCCGCTTCAGAATGCGCTCCCGGCGTGGCGGCGCGGGTTATATGCCGCACCCCAAGCCCCGCGCCCACTCACCCCCTCGCCCCGGCAGGCGCCCCACAGGTGGGCGGCGGACCGCGGTCACAGTGCAGTGGGCAGCTGACTTTAACAACACCGGCAGGACGAGGACGGCGGTGCCGGTGCGAGGTGCACCTCAGGGCAATTCATCCTCAGGTACGCAGACCGGGTGGTATGGTCCTTAAAATCCGGCATGCAGGTTCTCTCGTCAATAAAATCATTGATAAGTAAAGCTAAAATCTATGAACACCTTAGAACAAGTATTTCCTAATATTATTTAGTGTATTTATTTAAGGACTACCAACAGATAATACATCACCTCATACAACACGGAACGATAACAAGTGGAACATAAACATGCTCTTCTAATTACAGGTGGCCACAACTTACACGAGTATTTGCAGAAACAAACTAAATAAACTAAATACAAATTATAAATTCTAAATAATTAATAAAATAGTTTAAAATCAGTAAATTCAAATACATAAATAAGGCAAATCACATCCCTGTCGTTGTGAAAAATGTCAATGCCAGTCGAGGCAGGGATGTGATTGTATGCT
>OZ020300.1:5594830-5617831 GCA_963971205.1 Aethes cnicana | reverse complement strand
AAAAAGGCCTTCTGCTTGAGTTTGTTGCGGCCGCTTCTACTCAAGCAATGGGTCTAGGCGCTGGTAATAGTACATTACGGACCTAGGGTGGTGAATTCGTAAATGTCCTAGATCGCAGGTTTCTGTGGCCCGAACCGAAGGTGAGGGCCATAAATATGCGATCTGGGGCTTTACGAATTACCGCCCGTGGTTTGTCAAAAGTTTTACATCTTGCCTTGGCCAAGAACTGAGATTTTCTCTCCGCGTAGCGGGCAGAAAATCCCACTTTACGGCCAAGGGTGATGTAAATTACTTGTTACTGCCCGCGACTTCGCCCGCGTGGAATTTGGTTATCGTCATCGCGTTCCCGCGGGAACACGTTTTTTTCGGGATGAAATGTAGCCAAGTCCTCTATCGCCATAGAAATTTTCATCGAAATCTGTCCAGCGGTTTAAGCGAAAGAAGTAACAGCGGACAGACAGGACAGGCAGACATACCGAGTTACTTTCGCATTTAGGTACTAATATATCGCATTGTCCGGATTTTCCTCGTGAGATCTAGTTACAGCTCAATTAGCCATTAGTTATTCGTAAGATGGGTACCTTTAATATTTTGTAGTTGCAACTCACAGCTGAAGTTATAATTCTTTTTTAATACTTGCTCAAAAGGTACACATTTGCCAAAAGTTTGTAATTTACAACCGAGTGCCTTTTGTTTTTATTGACACCTGGTGAGCGTGCGTAAACTTTTTTGCGTACTAGTTCGCAAAGATATTTGAACTTCATTGTGTTAATTTTTTACTTTTTTTCGCTAATGTATTAAAAATAACTTTTCGGACTTGCATCGAAATGTACTATTTTGCTGCAGTCCATCGCTGGGCAGTACTGCTCCGTCAGCGTGCCGGCGTCGAGCTGCGGCTGCGGGGCGGTGGCCAACAACGGCGGCGCCTTCACCGTGCAGTCTGGGGGCCCGATCGCTACCGCCGGCATCGCCGCCACCGCCGACCTGAGCCTCGCCGCCGAGCTGGCCCTGACCGGCGCCGTGCCGTTCCTGAGCGCCATGGAGTATTGCGGCCAGCTGCCCGCCAGCGGCGCCGGCGTCGCCGCGTACGGCTGCGGCGACGGCAGCGTCGGCATCTCGCAGGAGCTCAGCGCCGCAGCCGCCAACGGACGCAGCTCGGTGCGGATGCCTCTTCTAGATGATGTTAGTGAACAGATCCAATATAAATAAAACCGGCCAAGAAGTGAGTTAAAATCGCGTGGAGACGGTTCCGACACTTGATTATGTTTCACAGGATAAGCTCTTTTATATGATAGATTTCAAATACCATGGACGTCTTAATATTTTTTCTGTAATCTATAGGTCAATAACTATCCTCCGTATTTTTTCCAAAATTGTAGGTCCAGTGGTTTCGGAGATAAGGGAGGGGAAAAAGAATTGACTGAAGAAGTTTCTATTATAACAATGTATGACTAAGTTTTTGTTAGGTATTTGTTTTCTTGAGGACATGAGAGAACAATTGCTAGCGAACCATGAGTAGGTAATAAGCTATTGCCACTCCTTATTAGGAAGAATTGAAATCAGTAGATGCAGTGCTAGAAGTTTGTTGTGTGTCCGCGTACCTATGTGTTTGTTTCTCTTTGGCTTCGTAGGCTGAGCTGAGACTGTTCTTAGCTACATATTGTGGAGAGTAGTGGAGACTGACTGATTTCAACAAAATCGTTACAAAGCTTTAAAACTATCGCCAAATTTAAACCAGATTTTTTGTCACTTTTTAGTCACAGAACAAAATCCTTATACTAGCAGAGTTGAAGAAAAGGCAAGTAAACAATGATATGAGGTATATTTTTTGGAACAATTCGCCGGTACAGTTAATCAAGTTAGTAGCGTCTGCCGCAGCCGCAGCTACCGAGGCCGACGGAGGACAGGCCGAGGTTAGAATTCGAAGCAGCGTTGGTGCTGCCAGCGTTGCCGATCTCCTGGGTGATGGCAATGTTGCCGTCGCCGCAGCCGTAGGAAACGGACGCTAAGCCATTGGTGGGGAACTGGCCGTCGAAGGCCACGGCGCTCAGGAAGGGCAGAGTGCCGGAGACGGCGAGGTCGGCAGCTAGGGCCAGCTCGGCGGAGGCGGCGATGCCGGAGGGTGTCACGGGACCGATGCTCGTCACCAGGAAGGAGCCGCCGTTGTCGACGATGATGGAAGGGTTGCAACCGCAGCTCGCCGCTGGTAGTCCGTAGGAGGAACGGAGGGACTGGCCAGCAATGGACTGAAAACAAAACAAACGTAAATACTTGTGGGGACGCCTATTCTTTGATGCTGATGCTGGTTTCCATATCCTGGCGACGCTGGTTATGTTAACCTCCTTTGGTACTGGCGGAATTCAAAGCAGTCAAAGCACTGATGATATTCCAGTTTGGCTATAGACAGCTGAAAACCATCTAACGAACGTCACGGTCATTGAAAATTGAGATAGACAAGATCCTAACTACAGGCTAACTCCAATCCAGGCATCACTTGCTTTGCAGATCGCTCCATGAGTGTCACATAATCTCCCTAACCCGTTCCCAGCACGCCCATACAAGCTACGATGAAAGGCTCCTAAAGCTGCGGATCTCGGGCATGTGTCGACATACTTATTAATTGCGGAAGACCAGATTTTAGAAAGAAGGTCCCGGTGAAAGTCGCGGGAATGCGGTATCGAGGATTAGCGAGTGGCACAAGACCTCTGATTGGCGAGCCTTGGGGGAGGCCTATATGTTCAGCAGTGAACGTCTTTCGGCTGAAATGACGATGAGTATCAGAAAGTCGGCCCACCACATAGGCATTTGCAACACCATGGGTATCATCAATGCATTGCTGGTCTCGCAGTGGGGTCCAATCTCTAATGTAGGAGAAAAGCTGCGGTAGCCATCCAGACTATACTAACTTTGTGAGTCGTAAAAACTTGGCCAAACCAGTTTTCCTTCCGCGCGTTTTACTATTGTTTATTAAAAACACTATAAAAGTAATTTTGAAAATTTTATGATTCCGTTTGAGATTCAAGGTATGTTTTCAATTTAGGTTTATATATATTCTAGGTACAATAGAAATTATTTTCAAGTCTTTGCTGTAGTTGTTGCTATTTAAAATCATCATTACCTGAACCAGGAAGGCGGAAGCGCACAGAAGGATAGTGTTGAAAGTCATTTTGATTATTGCAATAGTTTGCAGTTTAGCGTCAAACTATGAATGATCAACCGGTTGCAGACTGTCCGTCTTATACTAACAGGAACTGAATATTTCGCAAAACTCGATAATGAGCGACAGTAAAATGATGGCCTAATTCAATTACATTTAGCAAAACACACACGTGGCGAATTGCTACACTATGACAGAGATAAAACTTTACATTATTCAATTTTGCTATCTTGAACTTCGTGGCATCGTGTGCCTTATCAGGTTTTCTACTATTTTGGCATAATATTGGCAACATTCGTGACCCAGTAATGGAAATCCAAGTATTGGCGAATATAAAAGAGGTTCTTGGCGTGAGGGAAATCATTCTAAATTCTTTCGAGACTTAGGAACACAATAAAAATGTCGCCATTTGCTGTCGTTGTTCTATTCGCTCAGGCTTGCCTGATCCAGGTAAATACAAAATTAGGAATAAAATAGTAAATGGATATAACAATACATTCAATAGATTTTATTTTCATGATGCCAAACCAAAAGATAAGCGACGGATGCAAATGTGTTGCTATCGTTCTAATGGGTTCTCAATATGTAAAGCACAATGCTACAGTTTAAATAATTTCCAACTAATGAATAGTCCTAGCACTAGTCCACAGTGATTCTCCATCTTTAGGTATCAGTCTTCAGTTTCTTCCATGATTTCGCTCCAACAATTCACTATTTTCTTCGTTTCGTGAACGAATCCTGTGCTAGATTCGTTTACGGCGACCACGTTTTTTTCTCGGGTACTCTAATCCATTACTTTTTTTATTAGGCATAGGATGTGATCGGGTATAAATAGGATGAACTTGACGTTTGACGTCAACGTGTGAAGAACCTATTAGTTGTAGATTAGCGTATCTCTCGTCGTGCAACATCGTGATGAAACCTACACGCATCTGCGAAGTAATTCAAAGAGGTGTGTGAAGTCCCCAATCCGCACTAGACCCGCGTAGGGACTATAGCCCAAACCCTCTCGTGACAAGAGACGGCATGTGCCCAGCAGTTGAATGCAAATAGGCTGTAGTAGTAGTAGTAGTAGCGTATCTATAACTTCTTGTTCAACACTGAAAAGTCCTTTAACAATTTGTGAATTCCTTTTCAGTCTGTGATGAGCCAGTACGGTTGCAGCTCATCATACAACAACTACAACCTGGCAGGTCTTAGCCCTGCCATCAGCGTTACTCCTTCCATCAACCAGGGTTCCTCTTACCTTGGTGGCTGCACAGGCAACGTAGCCCTGGGTACATCTAACCTCCGCAGTTCTGGAATCAACGTTGCCGTGGGATCTTCCAACCTAGGCAGCTCTGCTATCAACTCAGTGAGCGCTGGCTCCTGCGGCTCGTACGGCGGCCAGGGCACCGGGCAGGTCGGAGTGGCTGGTGACGTCAGTGCCAGCGGCGACACCGTCGTCGTCGGGTCCGTGCCGGTGCTCGGCGCCGTCGACTTCTGCGGCAGCATCCCGGCGTCCGGATCCGTCTCCATCTCCGGACAGTGCGGCTGCGGATGCAACTAAGACGCAAAATGGTTCTAATATTAAATAAATAAATGTTTACTTTCCCTTGTTATTATAGTATTTATTTTCTGAATTAATTTACCTGATATTAAAATTAATCACAATATTTATCGCGATAAAAGTATCCTAGATACTATAGATATATTTCCAGATTCTTTCTATACCTTTTATCAAAATCGATCAAGTCGTTTCGACGAGGAAGGAAGGACAAAGAAATAAACAAACAAATTTTCACATATTTCGCCAGCATTTTGGGTGCTATGCCATGTACTATAACCTTTACATTATTTCGGTATAGACCTTTACATTTGTTTATTCAGAAAAGAACAAGTTAAAATATTAAAAATAAACTACAAATAGCATTTAAATTTACAGAAATAAGAAAAATTAAAGCTAAAAAATAATCTAAAAACCTAAATTAGGGCCTTTCGGAAGGGTTCCCATCACGCAGGCAGCATTCCCTCGCTGTATGGCAACAGCCAGTCTTTGCGCGAGAAAGCTGCCGGCGCGAGGGTCTCCCGTTGCCTCCCTCAAGCGCTTCCCTAGCTCCCTGTGGAGCCCCAGCGCCCCTTTGCCCCATGACCCCATAGTCTCCACCCCGAAGGCCACAAACTCATAGCTCGAGCCCAGGGAGCTATATTTATTAACCTTCAGGCGCTCTCGGGCGTCGGCCGCCGCTGCGGTTCGACGGCTGGTCGAGGGGAGATACGACATCGCCATTGTGTCGGTGCACGTGGCGTCCCACACCAGCGCGCGGCCCATCCGCCAGGGTATCAAAGACATCCCGTCCGGGCGCTTGCCATCATTCCGTACGATCTGGGGCTCCAGAACTGCTGGAACGTTGGCGCTGACGAGCGCCCTTCTGAGGATGTCATTGAGAGCAGCATGATTAGATCAAGACCTTTTAGATTAGGAAGTAGTGCGTAAGATTTTTCATGTTTTTGTTTTTGTTATTTTATTTATTAAATATGTAATTAGACACGCTGATATAATAATCGTTTATTTAAATGCGACTTAATAAAGGTCCTTAAAACACGAGTGGGGTTTTATGAAACGAGCCGCTAGCCGCGCATATTCGCGCATCGCACGAGTGTTTTAAGGCCCAATTATGTACAGTTGCATACACAACTTTATCTACACTTATTTTATAAATCCTCTAACATGAAACGAAATGAGAATACGCCAGGGTCTCACATTCGATTTTCAAAAAGCATAGACTAAATAGAGACCGACATTTGAATTTTACCAAACCATGTTCTGTCTGACTGAAGAATATAGGCGGGCATTGCTATTCGAAGATGTCCGAAATTTGAATGTTATTAGACAATCGAATTCGATGGTCTTATACAGTCATAAGAACATTTTCACAGATAAGAAATCGGTTGTAACTAAACAGTTTGTCGTTTGTTGTGCTGGTCATAATATGCGGTTTTTGAACGCATGAAAATATTACGCTTTAGTGCGAGTCCTCAGCAAGTGCTGCAGCCGGAGCCACCGCGCGCTTCGTAAATTAATCAGAACTTCTGAAAACACATACACCTATTTCGACACAGAGGCGGTCATGAATGACCATTTTTTGTACTCGTCAATTGAAATATGTGTATTAAGATTTCATAAAGAATACTGCAATGTCACTCTTTTCATCGTTAAATAGTCATACTTCCGAAACAACCGAAATAAGTTATTTCGATTCGCTCTAGACGATCGAAATACTTTTTCACGTTTCGGCATGGCCATCTAGATGCACGTCGTGACCAACTAGATTACAGGCCCTACCACGAAGAGCAAAATTCAAACGACATTTATTTTTCTTATATACTCGTACTAATGAGTTAAATTATTAATTTTAATGGACTCGTACAAAAAGTATTGTTCACAATAGTGCCATAATCAAGCTTTTCAATCTCGTACCTTACTTAGGCCACTCAGCAAGCTTCGTGGCCTAAACACGGTACTCGACTGAAAAGCTCTCTATTATGTCACGATTGCGAAAAATACTATTTCCGAAAAATCCCATCCGCCATCTTGGATTTGGAAATGGATGTCAGATTCGTGACGGCACCCCCAAAAACCAATATTTATTTATATTTATTATTAAATATTTATTTAAATTTATTGCACATTAGTAAAAAACTAATACAAAAGGCGAACTTAATGCCATAAGGCATTCTCTACCAGTTTAACCTTCGGGTAAAACAGAAATTGTTGTGGTGGTGCAAAAGAAAAAGAATAACCAAGCAATAAACAACAAAAAATATTAATAAAATAGTTACAATTAATATAAAGATACACATAGCTACTTATAAATATAAAAGGTAACATAAATATATACACAAATATATAAATGATCATCATCATCATCATCATCAACAGCCCATAGTAGTCTACTGCTAGACGTAGGCCTCACCCAATGCACGCCAATGAGCTCTGTCCAATGCGTGCCGCATCCAATCTACACCGGCCACCTTGCGCAAATCGTCACTCCACCTGGTAACAGGGCGCCCTACACTTCGTTTGCCTTGTCGTGGTCTCCACTCAAGAACGCGTTTACTCCAACGACTATCCGCAGTTCTCGCGATGTGACCGGCCCACTGCCACTTCAAAGAGCTTATTCTTTGGGCTATGTCGACAACTTTCGTTCTCTGCCTGATCACCTCATTGCGGATCCGATCTTTCAGAGAAACGCTGAGCATAGCCCTCTTCGTTATATAGTCATAGCACGTTTCGGCTCCGTAGGTCATTACGGGTAGGACGCACTGATTAAAGACCTTGGTTTTTATACATTGCGGAATGTGAGACGAGAAGACTCGACGCAGCTTGCCGAACGCTGCCCAGCCAAGCTGAATTCTCCTTTTGGCCTCCTTCTCGAAGTTGTTTCTATCTAACTGCACAATCTGCCCCAGATAAACATATTGCTGAACAACTTCGAGAGGAGTAGCATTTAATAAGACCGGCTCCGGCACGACATGGCTGTTGAACATGACTTTGGTCTCATCCAAGTTCATGCCGAGTCCGACCTGTCTAGAGTCTTGAATACGTCCTCCAATGCGTTATTGAACAGTCTCGGGGATATAACATCCCCCTGTCTCACCCCTCTACGCAATTGGATAGGCTTTGACTGTTCACCTTGGACCTGGACGCACATTTCGGCAGCGTGATACAGACATCTCAACACGTCAACGTAGCGGTAATCGACTTGACAGCGCTGCAAGGAGTCCAGAACAGCCCAGGTCTCGACCGAGTCAAAGGTTTTCTCATAGTCCACGAAAGCTAGGCACAGGGGCTGATGATACTCTTGGGTCTTTTGTATAATCTGCCGCACTGTGTGGATGTGGTCTATGGTACCATAACCCGTCCTAAACCCAGCCTGCTCCGGGGGCTGAAACTCGTCAAGCTTTCTCGCTAGGCGATTTGAGATGACCCTGGAAAACAACTTATAGGCGTGATTCAGCAGCGAAATGGGCCTGTAGGTAATTCTTTAGAAGAGTTTTGTCACCCTTCTTAAAGAAAAGAGCCACCAGTTCTACGCCTTTGGAGTTCTACCAGAATGAAGGATAGTGTTGAAATATATAAATACATATAAATAAATACTAAGTACATATAAAAACAGACAAAGATGATGCAAATATTTAGATACGCAATTCTCAAAACAACGGATGTGAAAGTCGTAATTAGAATCACCCCTAAAAATCTGTAAATAAACACCTAAGTACTCGTGACCACTTTTTCGAAAAAATTTTGTTCAACTATTCTGTCAACAGATGTCGCTGACCAATATTTACAATTTTCTGCATCGCGCTTTCGAAGTTTTTCCGCTCAACTAGATATACCCCTAAAGGTTTAAAGGTTTAGGTTGGTCAGGCAGTGACGCAGGCGCCGTTCCGCTTTACAGTAAAGGTGCTTACCCACTAGGCCGTACCATACCATGACCGTAACCGTAGGTTTGGTATACAACGGTGCTCATACGTTGCAGTGGGCATGGACACTTGGAAACGAGATGGCGTTGTATATGCGCCGTTGGCGCATACGGTTACTAGACAGGCACAGCAATGTAAAAAATGGCGAAGTAGGCGCGGTGGTAGAAATGCGCCATCGGCGCATATGCTAGACGCACGCCATGCAACTCTAAAAATAGCGCCTACGTAGCATAGCACGGGCATATGAACTAGATGGAAGGCGCTATATTGTGTTTTGTATGGTGTATTGCATACAACCTCTACGTAGGCACAGGATAGTAAGAAATGTCGTGGAAGCGCGATGGTAGATGGTAGAAAATAAAATTAAAAATTTATGGTGTATTAGGTAATCCGTCTATTCAAAGAGTGAAACAATGGAAACAATCTTAAATCAGTAGCGGCGTCCACATCCGCAACTGCCGAGGCCGACGGAGTTCAGGGCAAGGCCGGCGCTGCTGGCAGCGTTGCTGCCGCCGGGGTTGCCGATCTCCTGGGTGATGGCGATGTTGCCGTCGCCGCAGCCGTAGGAGACAGAGGCCGCGCCGTTGGTGGGGAACTGGCCGTCGAAGGCCACGGCGCTCAGGAAGGGCAGAGTGCCGGAGATGGCCAGGTCAGCGGCTAGGGCCAGTTCGGTGGCAGCGGCGATGCCGGAGGGTGTCACGGGACCGATGCTGGTGGTGGGGAAGGAGCCGCCGCTGCTGGGTATGGAGATGGAACCACAGCCGCAGCTGGTCGCCGGCAGGCCGATGCAGGAACGAAGGGTCTGGCCAGCAATGGACTGAAACAAAACGCAATAAAATTTTCATATCATTGATTCCAATGCAAATGAACCGCCACCTATTTTTGAAAACGATTTATAATTAATTGAGAATGAAAATGAAACGTATTGCCAGGATTGCTAATATTATACTAATTATAATGATAAGTCTGTAGAAGTCACATGACGGTATGTATGTATGTCCGGTTTCAACTCGAGAACTACTGTCCAGATTGCCACAAAATTTGTTATGGGGTCGATTATGACGCGAATAACATATAGGCTAGTTTTTATCCCGGAAAAACGCATAATTCCCGTGGGACCACTCAAACCGAATTCTACGAGAACAAAGTGCGGTCGAAAGCTAGTTTCATAATATTTTTCTATTGCAACGAGTATGTACCTGAACCAGTAATGCGGTTGCGCAAAGGACGATAGTTTTGAAAACCATTATGGTAATGTCTACAGTTTGTGTCCAAACAAGAGAGTGTTTAGTAGGTCTTCCAGGTCAGCTTTTATACTGACACTGCAATCGTGTGTTTACCACACATCGCCTTAAAAGTAAGGTTTAATTGTTTTATAAGGTTATCAAATAAACTGTGCAACTTAAAGCAACAAGTTTAGACACGAACTTGATAACATTTGAGACGACTTTTCTTATCTTACTGTTCTTTCACATTAATGTGTCACAATATCACTGACCTATTTGTAAACCTGAATTGCAAATATGGTATAAAACCGCTGCTACTGTTCGACGGGACCATTCTCACTTCTTCTCTCGAGGAATAACGAAACCTTTGAAAATGTCTCCCTTAGCAGTTGTCGCTCTGTGCATCCAGGCTTGCCTGATTCAGGTATAACCTTACTTATTACTATATAAACTTTTTAAAAGGGCAAGGTTTCGGTCTTGATTTTTGAAACAGTTCCTAGAATACAACAAATATTCACCGTTTATTTTTCTATTTCCAGTCCGTAATGAGCCAGTACGGTTGCGGATGCAACAACTTGGGATCGTACGGTTTCCTGGCTCCCTCCGCCAACCTGGGTAACGCTGGTCTCCTGGGAAACTCTGCCATTAGCTCCGTGAGCGCCGGCTCGTGCGGCTCGTACGGCGGCCAGGGCACCGGGCAGGTCGGAGTAGCTGGTGACGTCAGTGCCTGCGGCAACACCGTGGTCGTCGGGTCCGTGCCGGTGCTCGGCGCCGTCGACTTCTGCGGCAGCATCCCGGCCTCCGGGTCCGTCTCCATCTCCGGACAGTGCGGCTGCGGATGCGGTGGCATCTGATCTGAATTTTCCTACATTTATTACATGTGAAAAAATTACTTGATTTTTTTCATTTCATAGACCTTTCCTTACTATCATCATCTTTTCAATCGAAAAAAAAAGTAAAATTAAAATAGGTACCCATGGAAATCGCAAGTGCAGGTCCACTTGTGGTTTTTCAGTAAGTCGTGGGTCAATTGAGGTATGTTTGATGAACAATTAAGCTGTGATGTGATTATTAGCTACTAAGACAAACTGAAATTCACAATATTTAGGTATCAAGGAATTCCATTTAGATGGGTTAGTAATGTAGTTCTGAAACCATAAAAAAAGGAAAAGTTTTAAAGATCATGTCGCTATTATCATCATGACATACTTAGTAACAAATTAATATTTCCAAACTACCTACAAAAAGTCAGTGTCCGTCCACCGAGTTTAAATTACGATCTAATCGCGATTAAGTATATCCAGGCGTCCAAGGAAGGAATGAAGATTCCCTTTGAAAGTAGAGTCTTACCTAAAAACCTGATCAGCAAGCTATTGTTTAGGGTTCACCTCGCCACCGCCTTGCCTCATCATGACCCATAGAAATTCAAATTATAGAAGACTGACTGCGTGTGTGGTGAGTTGCGACATTAACAATCTAGGTACATCCCTTCGTAATCCTTTTTTAAGTAAGTGAAAAACTTCCTTAAATAAAGCCGGAGACAAGGTAATCATAATATAGACTACCAAATGACTACAAATCTCCTTATCGGAAAAGCTCTGTATGCGAGAAATATCTGGGTGGCGGAGTCACAGTTATCTATCACGAATCACGACATCTACTATTAAATTTAATATTTATGTTATATTATACGCTGATAGAATTATGTATGAAGATTTTCCTTCTAGGTTTACCTTACGGATAGTAAAGTTTCTAGCTTCTGGGAATTCTCGAGGATTTTTCAAATTAGTTTTGATTAGAACACAAATTCAAATAAAACGACTGACGTTGTTCATGTTCATGAAAATATAATGTTTATAAATTTGAATTTTCGAGCCAAAAAAAGATGCATATAAAGATTTATAAGTAGCAACCACATGTGCTCTGTCCGGAGACGATGGCGGTGCCCACGGCTGGGATGACGTTGCTGAACAGGGTCTGGCCAATTGCTGGGATGGATCACCAGCAGTGCATCGCCAGTCGCCACTATGTCGCCGAAGGCCGTCACCTGTCCGGTGCCCAGGCTGCCCACCCCACCGCAACCGCCCAAACCTACCCCACCCAGGCCAATACCACCCAGACCAATCCCACCCAGACCAATCCCACCCAAACCTCCGCAACCGCAGCCAATACCGGTCTCCAATCCTATGCCCCCGAAGCCCAAACCACCATAGCCCAGACCACCAAAACCCAAACCACCATAGCCGAGACCACCATAGCCCAAACCAATTCCACCCAAACCTCCGCAACCGCAGCCAATACCGGTCTCCAAACCTAATCCACCGACGCCCCCGTAGCCCAAACCACCATAGCCCAAACCAATTCCACCCAAACCTCCGCAACCGCAGCCAATACCGGTCTCCAAACCTAATCCACCGACGCCCCCGTAGCCCAAACCACCATAGCCCAAACCAATTCCACCCAAACCTCCGCAACCGCAGCCAATACCGGTCTCCAAACCTAATCCACCGACGCCCCCGTAGCCCAAACCACCATAGCCTAAACCACCATAGCCCAAGCCTCCGAGGCCGCAGCCTCCCAGGCCTCCCAGACCCAGGCCGCCCAGGCCAATGCCTCCGCAGCCGCAATTGCACACGACGCTCTGTAAAAAAAGACAAAGATTTCTAAAACGAGAGGAAGCGCACACAACAGACTACCTACTGTTATATCACAAACTTTGTTTTATAACTGTAAGAAATAAAATAATACAGGAAATGGCGTTTTTATTAATACTTTCAGTAAGGTATAGACTCTGTGTTTGTGTAAACTGGCATGCAAATCAAAATAAGGAAATGTGAAATTAAATTCCTTTACCTGAACCAGACAAGCCAAGACGCAAAGCGCCAGCGTAGTGAAGGGAGACATGGTTGTTATTTTCTTGGAGACAACTGTGGCCCCAAAGGTCTCTCCAAGGGATTATATACAGAATGTTCGAGATAAACCCCAAAAATACGCGTTAGATAACATTGTCTCCGACGACCCCACGTGACCAGCTAGACAACTCCGATAACGCAGCTAAAACGTGACCAATCAGAACTTTGGAATTTCTATGAAGAGAAGAGCTAAGGACATCTGTACAAACAGCCTTGACTCCATTGTCCTATTATCAGGTGTCGGACTTCGTATAAAAGCTTTGAAGCTGCAGTGAGTGATCATTCTGTTTTGAGACATCATCTAAGAACAAAAATGGCGTTCAAGGCTATCGTACTCTTCGCTTCTGCTCTCCTGGTCCAGGTAATAAAATGTAATAGATACACATTTCTTCATTTTCCTTGTTGAGTATTTCTTTATTTACTAGGTCCTTACAACTTTCAAATAGTTGAATTAAAGTCCGGATTTAAATATCTTTATTGTCTTATTGCAGTCAATTTCTGGCCAGTACTGTAACCGCATCGTAGCCCCAAGCTGCGGGTGTTCCTCTGGGAACCTCTTGTCATCCGGAACAATCGTTTCATCCGGAAACTTGTTGTCATCCGGCTTGAGCTGCTCAGGAGTGTCCAACAACGGTGGAGCATTCAACGTGCAGTCTGTAGGCCCGATCGTTCCCTCCGGCATCGCTACCGCCACTGATCTGAACCTCGCCGCCGATCTGGCCGTGTCCGGCACTTTGCCGTGGCTGAGCGCCGTGGAGTTCTGCGGCCAGCTTCCTACTAGTGGTTCCGGCTCCGTCGCGTACGGCTGCGGCGACGGCAGCATCGCCATCACCCAGGAGCTCGGCAACCGCGGCGGCAGCAACGTTGCCAGCAGCGCCGGCCTTGCCCTCAACTCCCTCGGCCTCAACAGCTGCGGCTGCGGACGCCGCTACTAAATAAATGGCAACTGATGATAACAACACAGATTATGCGAATTAAAAATGCAATTTGACGATATGATATTTTCTTTTAGTTATTATTTAAGGGAAAAACTTTTAATTGTTAACAATGTCCTCTTAAAATCCATTATAACTTTTCATGCCATTTGAACTAGCATACTGATATGATTGATTAGAACGAAGGCATTATTTTGATACTAGCTTTTTCTCGCGGTGTCGACCACGGTCGCATATAATAGAACTAGTGGTTATAGAAAGCCCATGCTGTTTCCCGGGATTCAAACTATCTCCATACCTACTAAAAATCATCCAAATCAGTTCAGTGGTTTAATCATAAAGAGGTAACAGACATACACGCAGACAGAGTCAAGTACTTTCGCATTTGTAATAACAGAATGGACGAATTACCTTACCAGTTTTTTTTTTTAGCTGACCCACATAAAATAAAATTAGAGTATCCGAGTCAAATTTGTAACTATTTTAAATTGAACAGGTAATTAAAACTTCGTAAACAAACATTACTATGCTTACTATGTATTCCATACTTAATTGAGTAACATCAGCGAGTCTGCATCACAAGTTTGCATGTATTTTTTGGAATTACTGGAATTGCACTAGCTCTGCTTAGATACTATTATAGAACGCTGATGTGTCAATGGGGGCTATCGCGTGTGAATTTGCCACTAGAGGCGCTAGTGTCGCGTGAGGTAATAACATTCACTTTTCACTGGTTTTGTGACATAAATTATAATTTCTTTAATTTACCTGTTGAAAAGTGATTTCCTTCGTGAAATTATCGCAAATATGGATTATTTGGCGATGAATGTGAACGCTTTTAAAAAAACTCTTTTTTTTCAAACTAAACGGAACTCCACTACATTGCGGCATAGCTACTCGATATGATAATGGTTATTTATAATTAATAAACTTAATGAGATCCAAGATTTAAAACGTTGTTTCGGCGCCGAATCTTATAAAGTCGCCTTTGACAGCTAGACCTCTGGACCTCGGTCAACAGTGGCGCCAACTGGTGAGCAAAGAAACGATGTCCCCATTGATGTTGAGTGCAATCCCACATAGCCTTGATTCTGATATGAAGAAAGTTGGATGTACCTTACCTACCAAAAGAGAAGGACTGTGACAAGTACTTATGCTATGACAATCGTAGATTTGCAGCAAGTTTAAATCGAACTTTCTAGTTACCGTGTGACAAACTTGCGTAAAATATGTTTTACATCACCCTTGGCCATAAAGTGGGATTTTCGGCCCGCTACGCGGAGGGAAAATCTCACTTCTTGGCCAAAGCAATACGCAAAACTTTTGACAAACCACGGGCGGTAATTCGTAAAGCCCCAGATCGCATAATTATGGCCCTCACCTTCGGTTCGGGCCACAGAAACCTGCGATCTGGGACATTTACGAATTCACCACCCTAGGTCTGTAATGTACTATTGAGAGGGTTTTTCCTGAAAGTTGGCAACGTCGCATATAGCTGTCAAATGTGTGTTTATTAATTTCTCAATATTGCTGAATTAAAAAGGAAGATGTCATTCTATGGTTGAATGACGTGTCTTGTTTTATATTTGTTGGTTAGGCATTCAAATGATAAGATTACATTAAAATGCATGGAAACTGCGATGGAATGTTTTCAAAAGATATTACTTCCAGAATACTAAAAATTTCGTGTTCCCATGATAACTGTTGCAATCCATACTTAATGTTGCAATTCAATAATATTCAGAAATTAATGAAAACAGCAAAATATTTGACAGCTTTTTGCGACGTTGCCAACTTTCGGAGTAAACCCTCTTCGTCGTCTAATTTGATGAAGCAATAAAATAAAACAAAGAAACATCAAGTTTGACGCAACCCCAAAAGTTTTAACGAATATTTGTGTGCTACAAATTAAATTTATGAAGTTGTGGTTTGACTTTACATTTTTATAGCTTCAAGAGTTTCATTTCGACACGTTTTATCGTTCTACTTAATTTCTGGTACAGAAACCTATTAAGGACCAATATTTAAAGCTTCATTGCACAGGCTGCACTCTTTAATACCACAATAGGGATGACGACAACTTTTTTCCTCAGTCTATCAGGAAAATTATTGAAAAGTATTGGACACGTTTTTTTTCTTTTTTCACGTAATCAAACATATACGGAGATATGTTGAGTTGAAATGTCGCGTGACGTCACGGTTAGGTACGATTTATACCTAACGGTGACGTAGTTAGCCCCCACTCGCCAACTTTAATGCGTTTTAACTTAGTCATTCTTTGTTAATTCGATAAAACGAAAAATACGTGTCTAATATATTTTTTTTACCTGACTGACGGAGTAATTAGAATTTCGATTTATTCACCCTGTCGTCATCCCTATTACTCGTAGTAAGTAATTGTATCATCTGATCATCTATTAGTTAAAGAGATTGTACTTATCACAACATTGTAATAATCGGCAAAAATAGTTTTGCTGATAGCTGATAGTCGTACGTATCGTATCACCTAGATTTTCGTTGATATACTGCCTCTCATGCAGAGGGTCGGGGGTTCGATTCCGGCTCGCACCTCTAAATTTACCTACTTATGTGCGAAATTCAATTTGAATTCACCACTGAGCTTTTCGGTGAAGGAAAACATCGCGAGGAAACCTGCACGCATCTGCGAAGCAATTCAAAATTGTGTGTGAAGTCCCCAATCCGCACTGAGCCCGCGGGGGTACCTACTCTAGCCCAAACCCTCTCTTTATGAGAGGAAGCCTGTTCCTAGCAGTGGGACGTAAATAGGCTGTAGTAGTAGTAGTAGTACACATTCTACGTTTACATTTTGAATTGAGGGTGCAGATCTCATGCAACTGAAAAGTTAAATTATACCAAAAAAGAAACAAAAGTTTGCTATAAATGCATCTATTTTCTGTCAATCGAGAACGGCGGAGGTATCAGGAGTTAATAGTTGCATCCGCAGCCGCAGCCGCACTGTCCGGAAATGGAGACGGACCCGGAGGCCGGGATGCTGCCGCAGAAGTCGACGGCGCCGAGCACCGGCACGGACCCGACGACCATGGTGTTGCCACACGCGCTGACGTCACCAGCTACTCCAACCTGTCCAGTGCCCTGGCCGCCGTACGAGCCGCACGAGCCGGCGCTCACGGCGCTGATTGCAGAGTTGCCCAGGAGACCAGCGCTACCCAGGTTGACGGAGGGAGCCAGGAGACCAGAGTTCAGGCCGTACGATCCCAAGTTGTTGCATCCGCAACCGTACTGGCTCATCACGGACTGGAAAAGAAGTAAAGCAATAAATCCACATGACCGGTGATAATATCTATGATTTCAAGTCGAGGTTGCTTGTATTTCTGCTGCGATTTCTTACCTGGATCAGGCAAGCCTGGATGCACAGAGCGAGGACAGCGAAAGGCGACATTTTCAAATGTTTCTATTTTCCTCAAAAGAAGAAGTCAGAATGGTACAACCAGAGAACCACAGCGTTTTTATACAATTAGTGCAACGGAGGTTTACAAATAGGTCAGTGATGTCACTATAATTAAGTATGAAGAAAAAAGCAAGATAAGAAAAATCGTCTTAAATGATATGAATTCCATGACCAAACTTATTGCATACAGTTACACGCCTCCTTCGATAACGTTTTAGAATAATAAGTCTGGTTACTGCAGTGGAATGAGGCAAAAGTATGATAGCAGAATTGGTATAAAAGCTTCTTGGAATGCCCGCTGCAACATTCTCTTGTTTGAATACAAACAATAGACATTCATAATGGTTTTCAAGACTATTATCCTCTGCGCATCTGCCTTCTTGGTCCAGGTAAGTGCGGAGAGACTCTAACAAGGCATATGTACTATTCGAAGTTCAAGGATGTCATCGAAAACTTCACTGACAACTACTGTGTACATTCCCATACATCCTTTCTTATGATTAAAGAATTAAAGAATTATTTATTGAGTAACTTAGAGTACATATTGGTTTACAGTGGTAGGAACCTCTTTTTAGGTATGTAAATACCTGTGTTAAGAGGTACCGCTCTTCCGGTGGTATTGGTATGATGTGGATATGAACTCCAGTTCCCACTTCATTCGGACTATCGCATCTATGTCGGACTATGTCGGTCATCTTCTCTCTGCCTCTTGGTCCTTTGTTACATCAATATTTCGGCTCTATAAGAATATAAGTAGGTACACCGTCCATGGCTTGGACTTGGAGATCAGGTGGTACCTACGCAAAGTTAATGTACTAAGTAAAATCAAACCTTGTTTTCTTTCAGTCCATTGCTGGCCAATACATTCGTCCATCCGTAGCGAGCTGCGGCTGCAACCCAACTATCATAACTGACAACGGCGGCTCCTTCCTCACGACCAGCATCGGCCCCATCGCGCCCTCCGGCATCGCCGCCGCCGCCGAGCTGGCCCTAGCCGCCGACCTGGCCATCTCCGGCACTCTGCCCTTCCTGAGCGCCGTGGCCTTCGACGGCCAGTTCCCCACCAGTGGCGCGGCCTCTGTCTCCTACGGCTGCGGCGACGGCAACATCGCCATCACTCAGGAGCTCGGCAACCCCGGCGGCAACAACGCTGCCAGCAGCGCCGGCCTCGCCCTCAACTCTGTCGGCCTCAACAGCTGCGGCTGCGGATGCCGCTACTGAACGGTCAGAAAATGATACATGTCAAAAAATAAAGAAGGCTTTTCAAAACAAAATCTGTTTCTCATCTGAATAATACTCGTATCTTTCACCTATTAAAGTTGTTAGGTAAATGTACCTAAATGTGTGGAATTTGAGGAGATCGATTTATTAAATTGACTAGCCGATGCCCGTGAACTTCGTCCCGCGTAAACTTGGAATTTGCGTACCCAATGATACTATAAATATAGACAGTTATAGTTATAGAAGTATTGAAAATTTGGTTTGACCTGTGAAAAACCCGTTCTCGTGAAAATATCGGGATAAAAAGTATTCTATGTTATAGCCCGGGTCTCAAGCTGTCTCCATACCAAATTTCATCCAAATCGGTCCGCTCGTTGCGACGTGAAGGAAGGACAAACAAACACACTTTCACATTTATAATAATTATTAGTATGGAAGTATGGATTCATCGATTATATTATATTTTGTTATTAATAATTATAAAGGCTCTTACATTGATGACATTTTTACGTAATTTGATGATAGAATTATGCATTATCAGTTCTTATTGTATTCGACCCTATGAGGGCCAGCTAAAAACTGAGAATGGTGATACCATTCCTCAGCCGTCGGATCATATAAGATGACGTATATTATGTAGAGATCTTCTACTATCTAAAGTCCCGCGCCTTCACATTTCAAAACGCTTCAATGTATTTAAAAAGCACCACCAACACTCTCAACACATGTGTGCGAGCTGAGACAGCCACCAAGAGAGAGTGTTGGTGGTGCTTTTTAAATAATAATAAAAACATTGAAGCGTTTTGAAATGTGAAGGCGCGGGACTTTAGATAGTCGAAGATCTCTAGTAGTAAGAAGTATAGTAAAAAAATGAAATTTAAAATTTCATCTGTTTATTTCAATGAAAAATTAAAGTACTTTGATTACTGTACTTAACAATAATCTTAAATAAACATAAAAAATAAGTTAAGGAGTTGCACATATGAAAATTGAAAATACCTACATATTTATTTCGTATAAAACTTCTAAGTAAAGTTTACCTATAGATAATTTTTTGCGACATAATATAAATACATTGTTGCTTTGTTACCTTATTATTATTGCAGTTAATTAGGTACATTGAAATTAACTATTAAGCAGTGAACTTGTGTAGTTTGCTGCGACATCATCATAGGGCAGAAGGTTGGACCACATCATGGCTATTTTAATTTTCGATGATGCAGTTGTGAATATTAAGAAAGTTAAATTTATTTTGCAACCGTAATGCAATTTCTATAAGAGCTGTGCAGTTCGGATGTTTTCTTTTATAGTTTTTATAGCGACATCGTTCGAATGTAGTACGTCTGTACCGGCCCTAATTAAAACAAAACGTTCTAATTATCTAAATACTTACCTCTTCATGTTTCTCATAATATAAAAAAAACTCGCATAATTCATCTTCAAACATTTACCTACCTACTTTATTAACATGGCTTCAAATAGTTAGGTATTTTTCAATCAACTGACAAAGAATGATGAAGAAAATATTGATGGTAGAGACATTGTGGATTCAAGGCCCAGTGGTATTTGCAGAATGAAATAAAACGTGATCAGTATTTCCCAAAAGTATATTCGTTGAAATAGGAAGCCAGATCAGTAGGCGCAGCCGCAGCCGCACTGTCCGGTGATGGAGACGGCGCCGGAGGCCGGCAGCGTGCCGCTGAAGCCGGCGGTGCCCATGCAGGGCACGGAGCCGGAGACGAGGGTGTTGCCGCTCGCGCACACGTTGCCCTCCACGCCGACCACGCCCTCGCCGGAGCCGCCGTAGCCGCCGCAGCCCGCCGCCGACACGCTGCCAACGGCCACGCTGGGCCGCGCCAGGTTGACGCCTCTGAGGCCGCTGCTGCAGCCGCAGCCATACTGACTCAGCACGGACTGACAAACAAACAATTGCATTTTAAAACAAACAACTACATGGAAATTACTTAAGACCGGAAAAGATTCAAAAAGCTGACACCTTGGAGGTTCAAAATGGCTAAAGAGAGAGAGAGACAACTAAATCCAGAAGCCGTTGTAGCCAAGTTTTACTACCGCTAACCTACCACCTCTATCACGACTCATAGAGAGGAATATAAGCTCAAAATCACCTTAAACCTGTTAGTATGTATTTAGATTTACCAATGACGTTTTCGCTGAAGGAAAACGGCCTGCATAGGAACTATAGCACAAACCCTCATGCCACGACGGGCCATGTGGCCAACAATGGGTCGCAAATAAGAGGTTGTGGTGGCGGAATAAATCTACAAAATGTTTATAAATACCAAAAAAGATTGGTCACCAAAATATCGTACCTGGATCAGGCAAGCCTGGATGCAAAGTACCAACACGGTGAAGGGAGACATGATGCTTGTTTCTGTGCTTTGAAACTGTAACAGTCTGAGTCCTCTGCAGGGTTATATACCAACAGCAGCCAACGGCAGATAGCTTCGTACAAAAGCAACTTGCGATAACATTGTTAAAGACAGACTCACGTGACTGAAAGGGTCAAATTAGGCGGACATCTGCGAAAGTATCTTCAGTTACGTGATTTATCAGGGCCGCAAGGAAATTGAAAGGACCTTTATCGTTGGTTGTGTGTGTATTGTTAAGGGCTTCGTATATAAAGCCTTAGTTTGTAGAGAGAAACCATTCTAAGTGAGAAACATAAGAAGAACAATTAAAATGGCGTTCAAGGCTATACTCGTCTGCGCTTCTGCTCTGCTGGTCCAGGTAACGAGAGTTCTTTTCTACTACTACTACTACAGCTTATTTGCGTCCCACTGCTGGGCAGGCTTCCCCTCATCATGAGAGGGTTTGGGCTATAGTCCCCACGCGGGCCCAGTGCGGATTGGGGACTTCACACACATTTTTGAATTACTTCACAGATGCGTGCAGGTTTCCTCACGATATTTTCCTTCACCGAAAAAGCTCATGGTAAATTCAAATTGAATTTCGCACGTAAGTAAACTTAGAGGTGCGAGCCGGAATCGAACCCCCGACTCTCCGCATGAGAGGCGGTAGGTCGAACCACTAAGCCACCACGGCTTTTTTTTAGTTATTTTCTACTATCAATCCATTATGAAGATATATGTTCTAACTAACTAAACCAATTTTTAAAGTTCCGTAGCCAAATGGAAAAAGCGGAACCCTCATAATTGCGTCGTGGCCGGTCTGTCCGTATGTCACGGCCATTTTTTTCGATCTCGGTACTATGTATGTGGTTGAAATTTGAAAAGTGGTGTGTTCTACGAACCGCTACAAAATAATGTTGTACGAATTTTGACAACAAAAAAATATTAAATTTGGCACATGTAACTGCCCTCAGCAATGCAAAAAATTTTGTTAACACAAAGCGAAGCGAAGGAAGGGTACTTATCATTGCATAGATCTCTAAAGATTATATGAGATGACTTTGGAATCATTTGTAGCTACATAACTCTTCATATAAGCGAGTCCAACTCGCTCTTGGCCAGTTTTTCCTCACCAGATACATTAATCCTGCGAATGACAAAGGCTACATTTCATACCAATTTTCTCTCGGGATCGCGACCTACGCAGGAAGGTAAAGCAGGACGGTAAAAAAAAACTGTTTTGCTCAAAAACTAAAACTGAAATATACACAGTATGTCTTTTTTACACAATACCTATTTCTTTTTTTACTTTAGTACCTAAATAGAGTTCATGTTTTGATTCGCAGTCGGTCTTCGGGCAAGTCATCAACCGCATCGGCGTGCCGAGCTGCGGCTGCTCGTCCGGCAACCTGCTGTCTTCTGGCAACATCCTGTCGTCTGGCAACATCCTGTCCGTCTGGCAACATCCTGTCGTCTGGCAACATCCTGTCGACCCGGCTTGAGCTGCTCCGGAGTGTCCAACAACGGGCGGCGCCTTCAACGTGCAGTCCATAGGGCCGATCGTTCCCTCCGGCATCGCCACCGCCACCGAGCTGGCGCTGGCCGCCGACCTGGCCGTGTCCGGCACCTTGCCGTGGCTGAGCGCCGTGGAGTTCTGCGGCGAGCTGCCCACCAGCGGCGCCGGCTCCGTGGCGTACGGCTGCGGCGACGGCAACATCGGCATCACCAGCGTCACCGGCGGCGCCAGCCCCGTGCGCGGCGTCAGCGGCGTCGGCCTCGGCCGCCTCAACACTGGCTGCGGATGCCTGTAAATTGTGTTTCTCAACATCTGTAATGGGCTTTTCAAAAAATAAAATTAAACTTTAAAATGTATGAAAAATATTTCATTGCTAATCCACAGTATTAAAAGTAACACGAATAGGGATGACGACAGGGTGAAGAAATCGAAATTCTAAATAGTCCGTCAGTCAGGTAATAAATAGTAGATCGTTTATCAAGGGACTAAAACAAGCCATTATGATGTTTAGCCACCCGAGCAGAGCGAGGGTGGCTATAGTTCGAGTGTCATTATGGTTGTTTAGTCACGCGTTAAACACTCAGCTTTTTCACTTCGAATACGAGGAAAAAAACACGAAGTTCCATACAAAATTACGATATTTATTATAACAAAGTGGATAACCGCCTACTTTCCGATGACCTAGAATCATGAAATTTGGCCAGAAGCAAGGTCTTACAGCACACGTACAGGAATAAATCTGATAATCGTAAATATTATATATTTTGGT
>OZ020300.1:5573223-5594630 GCA_963971205.1 Aethes cnicana | reverse complement strand
AAAGGATGTTGCCAGAAGACAGCAGGTTGCCGGACGAAAGGATGTTGCCAGAAGACAGCAGGTTGCCGGACGAGCAGCCGCAGCTCGGTCCGCTGATGCGGTTGATGACTTGCCCGAAGACCGACTGCGGAACAAAATGTTTACCACGGTCAAAACTTTCACTTCCTTATTTGGTTATGTTGGATTAAATCGACCATTCTATCAGTTTTTTTTATATTGTTGCTCCTTTCTGTTTAAGAGATTAGATTAGTACCCGAGCAAGTGAACGTACCTATCAACGATCATGAGGTCTTTGAGTTTGGTTTTGTGCTCGTTGTCAAAAATACAAATCCAAATCAAATAAGGACTAGGATGGTTATTGAATGAATGGCAATCCAAATGGCCAAATGGCATTGAGTCAATTTACAGATTTGCTAATGGTTCATGAGCCGATTGCGAATTTAGAAGTGCATAGCACAAAAAATTGGCAACATGACACATTGGAAATATGCCCAATGTGTCACGTTGCCAATTACCTACGTTTTATTGAAATTGTTAGCAACTAGCCGTATTTCTCGGTACATCATGCCTAGATGAAAATTGTTAGGTATAAAAAAGCCTAGTTGATTTCTACCTGGTCAAATATTTTTTCATCGGTTCAGTAGTTTTTGAAGCTCTATAAGTATAATATTAGCTTGGATTGATAATAAAATATATATGTATATATATTTCACTTAGCCGCTTCCCGCGAGTTTGTCCGGCGTAGACTTAGGATTTGCGTAAGCACCCGATGATACTATCTATAATACATAGTTATGGAAGTATTAAAAAGTGGTTTGACCCGTAAAAACCTCGGTCCCGTGGAAATATCAGGATCAAAAGTATCCTATGTTATTCCTTGGGTCTCTAACTATCTCTATACCAAATTTCGTCCCAATCAGTCCAGTCCTTTCGACGTGAAGGAAGGACAAACAAACAAACAAACACACTTTCTCATTTATAATATTAGTAAGGATTACCTGGATCAGCAGTGCAGAAGCGCAGACGATAATAGCTTTGAACGCCATTTTGATTTTTCTTCCTGTATGTTTCACAGTAGAATGATATATCTCTACAACATTAGAAGCTTTTATAGGAAACCCCAGACAATGTTTCTGTAACAAACAATGTGCTGCCACCGATAGTGTTGTCTCTTCTAAGTCCGTCTTACTTCCCTGATAAATCACGTAATAGAAGATACTTTCGCAGATGTCCGCCTAATTTGACCCTTTCAGTCACGTGAGTCTGTCTTTAACAATGTTATCGCAAGTTGCTTTTGTACGAACCTATCTGCCGTTGGCTGCTGTTGGTATATAACCCTGCAGAGGACTCAGACTGCTACAGTTTCAAAGCACAGAAACAAGCATCATGTCTCCCTTCACCGTGTTGGCTCTTTGCATCCAGGCTTGCCTGATCCAGGTAAAAAATACATATTTTTTGTCATGTCTGAGCGCTGTTTTGGACGGGTGTAGGGTTACTTGACTGAAAAATTAAATGAGATACTTTTTAATGAACGCCAAAACGCAGCGTTCATAGCTTCTTCTTGAGACATTTCATACAAATTGACCGATCCCCAAACTTAAAAAAAGCTTTGTACTATAGGTGCTAGACAACGATACGGAGTTGTCACAAAAATAGTTTACGTCACACCAAGCCGAAAAGCGGGATTTACCGCCCTTGGGCGCTACGAAAAATCCCTCTTCACAGCCAGGTGGTGACGTAAAATCGTATACTAACCACGGGCGGTCGTAAAGAAATCCTCAGACCGCTAGATTATAGGCCTCGCCTCCGGCTCGGGCCTCAATTACCCGCGATCTGAGGCAAGACGTAAAACTTTTGACAAACCACGGGCGGTAATTCGTAAAGCCCCAGATCGCATATTTATGGCCCTCACCTTCGGTTCGGGCCACAGAAACCTGCGATCTGGGACATTTACGAATTCACCACCCTAGGTCTGTAATGTACTATTAATGTGACGACATTGTTTAGACGTATAGGTTAAAAACATAGCTAAATGATGCTCGTATATGTAGTAGTAACCCTGTCTGTATACGAAAGTTGACGTTCCATATTTGAATTTTCGTCGAATTTTCATATAATTTTGGAACACAACTACACACAACAGGTGACTTACTTAAGTTTTTCACATATATCAAATCTTTAAAAATGGATGCAATTAATTATTAAAATTGGTCTAATAAGCCTTTTGAAAAATAATCGACCGCACTATTTTTGCGACCTTAAAACTTGTTTTCAACTTCACCTTGTGACAATTCAAAAAAAAATCCAGCCTTGACGAGGACTGAACCTGTAGCGATTCATTTTTATTTATGTAGATGATCTTTTTCAGTCCGTGATGAGTCAGTATGGCTGCGGCTGCAGCAGCGGCCTCAGAGGCGTCAACCTGGCGCGGCCCAGCGTGGCCGTTGGCAGCGTGTCGGCGGCGGGCTGCGGCGGCTACGGCGGCTCCGGCGAGGGCGTGGTCGGCGTGGAGGGCAACGTGTGCGCGAGCGGCAACACCCTCGTCTCCGGCTCCGTGCCCTGCATGGGCACCGCCGGCTTCGGCGGCACGCTGCCGGCCTCCGGCGCCGTCTCCATCACCGGACAGTGCGGCTGCGGCTGCGGCTTCTGATCTGACTATTCTGCTATCATTTAACAACATTAAGCTGTTAGTACCCATTCCATTCGATTTGAGGCGACTCAATGACTTGTTCAGAGAATCGCTCGCTGAAAAAAATAATTTTGGAAACTTTGACAAAAATGCCTGCTGAAAATGTTTCTTCAATTGGAACACTTCCTTAAAATGAATAATTTCAGGATCATCGAACAGCTACATGGAAATTAATAAACAATTTGGTATTTGAGTTTGTGTTTTGTTTTTTTAAATACCGGAGGTTCTTCGGGCATGACCTGGTTACTAGCACAGTAAATATAACAGGATGGATCAAAGGAGATCATGATCCATGGAGACATCGTACGTGAAGTCTATACGAGATGACATCCAAGTCCACAGTCTATCAGGTGTGAGATGTGTGGTTCCTGGTATTGAATAGCTACCACTAACATAAAATAATTAAACACATTTCACGGAATGAAAAGCTAGGAAGCAATATGGATATACATATTAATTAAGCATATTTTTGTCTCCGGTTATCTGGTACGAGGTATATATGAATAATTATTTCCCCAGCGACAGCAAACAATAATATGTAGGTAGGTATATGAAATACGACCTTTAATTACGTGACAAGCAAACATTGCTAATATTATTAAAATAATTATACTTGACCCAGAAACAAAGTTCAAATAGTAATGACCTGAACAATCGACTAAGGGCCGGTTCCTATATCCACGTAACGCCTCGTTTTGCCTACGGACGGTTAAAATTTGACAGATTATCTATGGAACAAATGTCAAAAATCAACCGTCCGTAGGCAAAACGAGGCGTTTCGTGGATATAGGAACCGGGCCTAAGCAATATTGGACCATCGAGATGAAAAAAAAAACTTACTTTCGTCATAATCCTTTTGTTATACATACAAAAAATTTAAAATTTCTTCAATGTCCTTGCAAAATCTATTTCGAGTTGATACATTTAAACCTGAGTTGAGGTGAGTTAACCCGAGACACATACATAGACGACACAGAAATACACGTTAATACAAGCCCATTTCGTCTTGTACCTTAATAATAAAGTACCTGCATTAACTCTATGGTAAAACATTTGGGCGGGGGTGGGAGTGAATTTTTTCATGTTAAAGTAAAAGGAATATTCGTTAATAAAAAATATTTATTTCTACTTTTTCTGTGATGTCAAAAATCACTGGCATCCGCAGCCGCACTGTCCGGAGATGGAGACCGACCCGGAGGCCGGCACAACGCCGCTGAAGTCGACGGCGCCGAGCACCGGCACGGAGCCGACGACCACGGTGTTGCCATTGGCAGTGACGTCACCAGCTACTCCAACCTGCCCGGTGCCCTGGCCGCCGTACGTGCCACAGGATGCCGAACTGACGGAGTTGAGTGCAGCATTGCCTAAGTTGAAGGAGTTGCCGATAGCAGCATTGTTGAGGGCGGCGTTGTTTAGGATCCCGTTTGATGCGTAAGAGTTTATATTCTGTCCGCATCCGAACTGGCTGTAGACAGTCTGTAATCAAAACAATTATTGGTAAGTGCAAAAGAAGACACAGCAGTAGGTATATTATTTGTATGTTACTCGTATACCAATAGGCATGGTGAGTATGGTGACAGCATCAGTAAATTGCAAATCTATTTAGTCCATCGATTACAGCATCGAAAAATTACACGTATAACACGTATTTTTCTTCAATCGATGAGTATTTGACAAAAAAGCATCAAACATCGAATCATACTAAAACGTGACATAATTATTAATTTTAATTTGGTTTACGTCACGAAAAAAAAATAGAGAGTCCAAATGTTTTTACAATGTAACTACTACTATAGCCTATTTACGTCCCACGGCTGGGCACAGGCGTCCTCTCGGGACCCGCGCGGGACCAGTGCGGATTGGGGACTTCACACACATCTTTGAACTACCTCGCAGATGCGCGCAGGTTTCCTCACGATGTCTTCCTTCACCGAAAAGCTCAGTGGTAAATTCAAATTGAATTTCGCAGATAAGTAAACTTAGAGGTGCGAGCCGAAATCAAACCCCCGACCCTCTGCATGAGAGGCGGTAGGTCGAACCACTATGCCACCACGACTCTAACTGACTGATTAGTAGGTAGTAATTACTTAGATTGTTTCAGCCATCTATCATTATTCTTACAGGAATCATTCAAGAGAGGGATCCTGAAGCGCTTTTCCAAAGCACAGGATTCTTAAAAATGTAGGTACCAAGCTACTTCTTCCAGGAAATTTTGGTGAGAGAACATTGCTTACCTGGATCAGGCAAGCCTGAAGGCACAGAGCGAGGACTGCGAAGCGAGACATGTTTTGAAGGGTAATATTCTTGAAAGAAGAAATTAGAATGATATCACTGGAATCCATTTTGACTTTTATACTAACGTTTCTATCAAAAGTGTGGAAATAGGTCAGCGATAAAGTCGATGTAAAAATAATTTCGATTCCGATAAATAATTGGTACAATTCCAAGTCACGTTCTTACAAGGCAGTTACATAATTCATGTACCTAATTTTCACCGCGTAATTCTCTCCAATATGAAGCAAGCATATGGATGTATAAAAATTGGCGGTCTTTAACCTACTGGTCATTCTTGGGCTTGCTCACAAACAACAAGACGCATTAGAAAATGGCTTCCAAGGCTTTCGTCCTCTGCGTTTCTGCCTTTTTGGTCCAGGTAGATACTAAACAATTGTTTTTTTCATTTGAGATGCAAATTAAACCACTTACTTATTTACATTCAAAGTTAAAAAGAGAAAAACTGCAATCATTCATATATTCAGAAATACCTAAGTACCTACATTACATACCATCAACGATTCGAATGCAACTTGACATGTAACAAAACTTATGGTCGTTATATTTTTATTTTTCAGTCCATTGCTGGCCAAGCCCTTCGTTCCTCAGTGAGTGTACCAGTGACAAGCTGCGGCTGCACGCCTTCTATCGTACTTGACAACGGTGGTTCCTTCCTCGTGACCAGCGTCGGTCCGGTGACACCCTCCGGCATCGCCGCTGCCACCGAACTGGCCCTAGCCGCTGACCTGGCCATCACCGGCACTCTGCCATTCCTCAGCGCCGTCGCTTTCGACGGCCAGTTCCCCACTAACGGCGCGGCTTCTGTCTCCTACGGCTGCGGCGACGGCAACATCGCCATCACCCAGGAGCTCGGCAACCCCGGCGGCAGCAACGCTGCCAGCAGCGCCGGCCTCGCCCTGAACTCACTCGGCCTCGGCAGCTGTGGATGTGGTCGTTAAACTATTTAGAAAATAACGAATATTTAATAAAGACTGAGAACTTTGACTGAAATAATTGTCGTTTAACCTTCTTCGGTTAAAATTCGAAAATCCAGGTTCCTGTATCAAAGTAAGAACACTAAGAGGGTGCGCCCACGGATGACTTTTGTCGCCGTGGCAATAAAGTTTCTGGCACCTCAAAAGTCCACTGCGTTAAAGTGCGCATAGCGCCTACACGCTCGCCCCACCCTCCTCTGGCGGAGAAGAGGCGCAAGGGGATCGTCCTACTAAACTGGTCATTTCGTGCTTCGCAGACATAACGAGTAAACATTGATAATTATGAATATTAGTAGGTAAATTAATTCATTTAATTTTATGACATTGTTAATTTAAATTATTTTCTTATTTTAAAGAAAATTGCATGCAATTATTATCTAACACCTATTATTATTTAAGTTAGTTTTAAGATCATGATTTGCCCTAGCAGAGTCCATGATGTACTTTTAGCTAAGTAACACCTGTAATACCATGGTTAAGCATTGAATAAATATGAATATATGAAATCGTAAGCAGGTACTCAATTATTACTATGTAAGCAGATGCAGATTGTAGAGCAACATTTGTTCTATTCTACCACTACTACAGCCTATTTTGCGTCCCACTGGGCACACCTCTCATCATAATATGGTTTGGGCTATAATCCTCACGCAGGCCCAGTGCGGATTGGGGACTGCACACGCATCTTTTAACTACTTCGCAAAGGTGTGCAGATTACTTCACAATGTTTTCCTTCACCGAAAAGCTCAGTCATTATCATCATCATCATTTCAGCCGATAGACGTCCACTGCTGGACAATAGGCCTCCCCCAAGGCGTGCTACTCAGACCGGTCCTGTGCCAGTCGCATCCACCGCGTTCCCGCGACTTTTATAAGGTCGTCACTCCATCTTGTAGGCCTACCGACAGTTCGTCTACCGGTTCGCGGACGCCACTCCAGGACTTTCTTGCCCCATCGGCCATCAGTCCTGCGAGCAATGTGCCCCGTCCACTGCCACTTAAGGTTCGCAATTCTTCGGGCTATGTCGGTGACCCCAGTTCTACTGCGATTATCCTCATTTCTGATTCTATCACGCAGAGAAACCCTGAGCATAGACCTCTCTAAAAAAAGCTCCCTAGAAAAGCTCAGTGGTTAATTCCAATTGAATTTCGCACATGAGTAAACTTAGAGGTGCGAGCTGGAATCGAACCCCCGACCCTCTGCATGAGTGGCGGTAGATCGAACCACTAGGCCACTACGGCTTATGCAAGTAGGTAATGGCACGACACGGTCCTCAGTGAGGTGTGAGCCTTAAACGAGGTCCAATCAAACAATTAAAAATTTATGGGAATTATAACTCATGAACTAATAGATGGTCAATATATCGATCAACTTTAACAAATAAAAGAAACCTGCCAAGAAGCGAGTTAAACTCGCGTGGAGAAGGTACCCTTGATTATTTTCAATGACGTCATTTTCAAACCGTTTCACAGGATAAGCTCTTTTATTTGATTTTATTTCAAATACCATGGACTTTTTAATATTTTTTCTGTTATTTATAGGTCAATAACTATTCTCCGTAACTTTTCCAAAATTTTAGGTCCAGTGGTTTCGAAGATAAGGGGGAGTGGAATGGTCATTTTTCGCCTATTTTCTTAAATAACTCGAAAAGTATTGAGCAAAAAAGAAATTAAAAACATATATTGTAAAATTGCAATTGTATTACCGTACCTATTTTTATCTTATCTTATTGTATTTGTTGTTGTGTAAAATTTATGTGTCGAGTAAATATTTTTCTTTCTTTCTCTTTTCTTTTTCTATATTTGAGACCCTTATAAGAAGTACTTTCATTTGATATGTCACACGATATAGTTTGAAAAACTTCATTAATATTTTTTCACATTTAGCCACCAAAAATAGGGTCTTAAAATTCATTTATTGTCGTTACGTTACACGTCCGTCTTTGGGTCAGAAACTTACATATACGTACCAAATTTTAACTGAATTGGTCCAGTAGTTTCGGAAAAAAATCGACTGTGACAGACGGACAGAGAGACACACGAGTGATCCTTTAAGGGTTCCGTTTTTACCTCTTGAGGTTCGGAACCGTAAAAAAGGATTTTTATCGCAAACTTGTTCAGGTAATAATTGTTTTTACTAGTTAAATAAAAGGACTATTTGAACAATCAAACTTTATTTCAAAATGAAACACCTATTTAGTAAGACCTGCAGCCGCACGCGCCAGCGCCGAGTTGAGCCAGGTTGAGTCCAGAGCTTGCAGCAGCGTTTCTGCCGTTGGGGTTGCCGTTCTCCTGCACTATCATGATGTTGCCGTCTCCGCAGCCGTAGTTCACGTTAGCCACGCCAGATGTCGGCAGGTTGCCTTCCAAGACCACTGCGCTTAGGAACGGAAGGGTTCCAGTTACTTCTACATCACCCTGGATGCCGAGGTCAGCGAGGACGGATACGCCATTGGTGGAGAGAGGGCCGTAGCAGGTGACAGTCAGAGGGCCGCCGGTGCTAGTGGTGGTGGTGCGCGAGAAACCGTAGTTGGAGCCGGAGCAGCCACAGCTTGGTACAGCGATGGTGTTGCCAGCGTTGGAGCAACCACAGCTAGGCACGGAGACGGGGATGGAACCAGAGCAACCACAGTTGGGCACAGCGATGGTGTTGATGGCGTTGGAGCAACCACAGTTAGACACTGAGACTGGGACGGAGCTAGAACAACCGCAGTTGGACACGGAGATGGTTGGAACAGCGTTAGAGCAGCCACAGTTAGACGAAATGATGCCGTAAGCTTGAGCTGATATAGCCTGTAAAAATAAACACTTTTTAACTAGCTGCCAGAGAAGGATAGTTACGAGGAGGGATGAAAGCCATAATGAAAGGAGTTATAAATATGAATGCGGTCGAGGTAGATCAAGAAAAGTATGGATGAATTATGTGTGTGAAATCTAAGACGACGGCTAATCTAAGCGAGAAATGGAAGAAAGGAACATGTTGTGCCAACCCCATGTATTGTGGTATAATGGGCAAGAAGATAATGATGTCAAAGGGTGATAGGTAGTAGCTACGTCCACTTTCAAGAGTTAGAGCATGCATGTTTCTTGTTTTAGATTAATAATATTAAAAAAAACCTCTAAGTACCTTCAAAAGCACCGCCTGGACGCACACAACGAAAAGTAGCTTTGCCATCATTTTAAATTGACTTCGGCTCAAAATGTACAAGCAGAATAACGTAAATTTCGATTTATATGGCGTTTATATCGGCTCGTCATTGCTCAAAGTTTTATCGTGACGTCCCAACATAAAACGATAAGTTTTTACTCATACCACATTTCTACATAACCCAATTTCATAATTACAATTTATTTATTCGTTTAAATTTTGCGGTGGTAACTTACAACATGGTACTCATTTATCGGCTTCGATAAAGAGTAAGAACCAAAGGTAGGTAATTGCTACTAATATAATATTTCAGTTCAACGTCTTCTAAGTGTAGAAACCAAACCAATCCTTACCTCAAGACACTTGTAATTCTGATTGGTTAATTTCATAAGACCACAATGGTAGTGACTAATGTAACAACCCAAAAATGTAGTAATGTTCCGATAGGGGGTTAAGGCAGTCGGTAAATTTCTGACACAGAGGCATTCCATCTTAGCCTCAGGGTAGGCAACGCATTCGAGATCTTATGGTTTCTTAATGGGGGATCATAGGTTTTCGGTGTCCATGGACCGCAGGGACCACTTACCATCAGGTGGGCTGTATGCTCATTTGCCTATACCATTGATATAAAAAATAAATAAAATAAAAACAGCTAGTTAACCAAAATAATGAAATCTGTTTAATTATTTCATGAACATAAATTCTATATTTATCCCTGTTTTCGCTTAGAGATGCCTCTGGTGTTGCAATGCCTTAGGCGATGGTGTCAACTTTCCAGCAGGTGGACCAGATCATTGCACTTAGAAATAATTATACAATTGACGGACTTAATGCCTAAACAAGGCATTATCTACCAGTCAACCTGCCATAAGGCATGAACAGAAAGATATACAAGGTGAAAAAAATCTATGGCCCCTGGAAGGGAACTAGAGCTAATTTTACTGAAAGAAAACATTCGTTTATTTGTTAAAAGAAGCAAAACTGCATTCAAATTGTTGTTTAGTTTGATGAGCCCTCAAGGGCCCATAGATTTTTTTCAACCTGTATAAGCACCTTAGGAACAGCAGAAATATTAGAGATACGCCATTTTCATCTATATCATCTTCATATCAGTCGATAGACGTCCACTACTGGACATAGGCCTCTCCGATACTCGGCACTCCGGCCGATCCTGTTTCAAGATTTAGTTATTAAGTAATTTCATCCTGATTTAGAAGTTTCCGAAACACCCCATTTAGTTTATTATGTCATCCACGTACAGCTACCGGTTAGGTCATCGTGTAATACTTATTTGCAACCCAATGACCGTCGATAGTGATAAGTTTCATTATGTCAAGTTCGAACACTAGTATCAACTCACGTATCTTTCTTAATAGACTGCATACTCTAATTTGGATGGAAAAAGAGATTTTTCGGTCAGCTTTGGGAGTATTGCACAAGATTTGTAAAATAGGTATACTATTTTCTGCTTTCAGCGTCATTCAGAAATACTACAAAATGTGCGTCAATGCTTGCCTAACTTGGGTACTATACATAATACACTAGACGGTTTTAGGACCAGACTCTTTAGATTAAAAATAAATACCATGGAACATTTAATAATAATAATAATAATAATAATAAATTTTATTTCAGGCATCTAGGCCCATATTACATATACCTTAAAGACTAACATACATATTAAAATGAATCTTAAGAACTAACACGATCGCTTCTTCGTCGGAAGGCGCACTCTGGAATCGCTGTTCGGTCTTCCACGGAAGCGACGGAACACGACTCCCTTCGGCCAAAATTCCTCTCTCGTGAAGGTTGACAGATGTTCGGTGGGAACCCTCACCACGAACGAACTAAAATTCACGCTGTGGCGTGGCTCCAACCGTTCAACCCTCAGGGTGAATTTGGTCTTCACTCGTACATACTCCACAATCTCCTCGCTCTTAGTGGAGTGATGCAGGCGGGACACGTCGTGGGTATCGCGGGACGCAGCAGGTGGTTCGGTCCGGTCGGTGCGGTGCCGCACTGGTTCCGACTGGCGGGCTTCTTCTTCTACACTAAGCAAAGCTTGCACTATGGGTGCTGTTATACTACAATGGCATATTTACTCATAAGTAGGTATAAATAAATACGTACCATGACCCCCTAACAACTCACACACAGTTTACACCTAGTGAAGTTGTGTGTGAAGAAGTCAAGTCAAGGATGGATGGCGCTAGATCATATTTTACTGAAAATCACATAAAACACTGCAAATACTTATTTGTTTATTTATTATTATTACAAAAATGACACTTACAGCTAGAGCCAGTCATTAAGGTTAAAATATTACTTTATCCACATTAATATTATAAGTGCGAAAGTTGGAGTCCAGGGCTGGAGCGGCAGCGGAATCGGCTGAATCCCTCAAAAGGCACAAATATGAGATAGCTGCTACATAGTATTTGAGCCTTTTGGGGTAGAAACGTTGGGACCGTGGGGGCCGGGGGCACACCGTGTCTTTAGTTTTATATAAGAAAAAAAATTTAGGCCTCTGGTGACCAAAATGCTGGCCTCTATCTCGCACAGAGACTGAGCATTGCCATTCAACGTGGCAATGCTGCCAGCATTTTGGGTACCATGCCACGTAGTATAGGACTTTTAGATTAGGAAGTAGTGCTTTTGTTATTTTACATCACCCTTGGCCATAAAGTGGGATTTTCTGACCGCTACGCGGAGAGAAAATCTCACTTCTTGGCCAAGGCAAGATGTAAAACTTTTGACAAACCACGGGCGGTAATTCGTAAAGCCCCAGATCGCATATTTATGGCCCTCGCCTTCGGTTCGGGCCACAGAAACCTGCGATCTGGGACATTTACGAATTCACCACCCTAGGTCTGTAATGTACTATTACTTATCCATATCCATATTAATTATTATTAATTCAAGGTCACCCAGAGGGCAATGGAGAGGGCTATGCTCGGGGTTTCTCTGCGTGATAGAATCAGAAATGAGGATATCCGCAGTAGAACTGGGGTCACCGACATAGCCCAAAGAATTGCGAACCTTAAGTGGCAGTGGGCGGGGCACATTGCTCGCAGGACTGATGGCCGATGGGGCAAGAAAGTCCTGGAGTGGCGTCCGCGAACCGGTAGACGAGCTGTCGGTAGGCCTCCAACAAGATGGAGTGACGACCTTGTAAAGGTCGCGGGAACGCGGTGGATGCGAGTGGCACAGGACCGGTCTGAGTGGCGCGCCTTGGGGGAGGCCTATGTCCAGCAGTGGACGTCTATCGGCTGAAATGATGATGATGATGATGATGATGATGATGATATTAATATTATAAATGCGTAAGTAACTCTGTCTGTCTGTCTGTTACTTCTTCACGCTTCAATTGCTGAACCGATTGAGATGAAATTTGGCATGTAGATAGTTGGGATCCCGGGAAAGGACATAGGCTACTTTACATCCCGGAAAAGCGCATAGTTCCCGCGGGAGCGCGATAACCGAATCCCACGCGGGCGAAGTCGCGGGCAGAAGCTAGTATTTTAATAAAGTGCGAAAGTGACTCTGTCTGTCTATCTGTCTGTTACCTCTTCACGCTTCAACCGCTGGACCGATTTGGATGAAATTTGGTATGGAGATAGTTGGGGTCCCGGGAAAAACATAGGCTACTTTTTATCCCGGAAAAGCGCATAGTTCCCGCGGGAGCGCGATTACCGAATTCCACGCGGGCGACGTCGCGGGCAGAAGCTAGTTTCTTATATAATAGTGCTAGGAGCTACAATGGTTCCTAAATAGTGACCAGCTGTGGCTAGAAATTCCGGTTCGGAGTCAGCGAAGATGTCGAGCGTGTCGTTCTCAGTAAGTATCGTGTTGATGAGCCGCAGAGCGAGGTGGAGTGGCGACGGTGTTGGCCCTCGTAGTGCTGAGCGGAGGCAGCTTGCGGAGGCGCGGGCGCTGGCTGTGGGCGGGAGGCGTCTGTATCGAGACTTGGGTGAGTAGGAACGGGTTGTGGATGTCGCCTCGGATGAGCCTTTAGTAGACTTAGTAGACCATTAGCGATACGAGATAGGTATAACGTCTGTTTACTTGCTACTAACCTATAATATCGCTTAGTGCTGACATGAGACACTTGCTAACTGTATATTTTGTAGTAAATAAGTATAATATTCAAACGTACGTGCAGTTAAGTAGGTTACCAAGTAATCAGATTGTAAATTATTTACCTACCTGTCGGAGAATTTATCTTTGTACGTGCTATATATAAATAGTCATTACTACTACTACTACTACTACTACTACAGCCTATTTACGTCCCACTGCTGGGCACAGGTCTCCTCTCATCACGAGAGGGTTTGGGCTATAGTACCCACGCGGGCCCAGTGCGGATTGGGGACTTCACACACATCTTTGAATTACTTCGCAGATGCGTGCAGGTTTCCTCACGATGTTTTCCTTCACCGAAAAGCACAGTGGTTAATTCAAATTGAATTTCGCACATAAGAAAACTTAGAGGTGCGAGCCGGAATCGAACCCCCGACCCTCTGCATGAGAGGCGGTAGGTCGAACCACTAGGCCACCACGGCTTCCCACTACATCCAACCACTCATCCATAAATAGTCACTACATCCGTCAAACCGTGAGAGCACGTGGACGAAAAAACGTTTTTTGGGTGCCACCAGGTAGAACCTACTTCAGGGTTATACCACAAATGCGTAATTAATGTTAGGTACCTACTACTACAGCCTATTTGCGTCCCACTGCTGGGCACAGGCCTCCTCTCATCATGAGAGGGTTTGGGCTATAGTCCCCACGCAGGCCCAGTGCGGATTGGGGACTCCACACACATCTTTGAATTACTTCGCATATGCGTGAAGGTTTCCTCGCGATGTTTTCCTTCACCGAAAGGCTCAGTGGTAAATTCAAATTGAATTTCGCACGTAAGTAAACTTAGAGGTGCGAGCCGGAATCGAACCCCCGACCCTCTGCATGAGAGGCGCGGTAGGTCGAACCACTACTAATCCACCACGGTTTAATAAGTATATTGTAATCATAAGGTGTCAAGTGAACCGACCCAAAGAAATGATAATCATTTAGCGAACTTGACATTGACATCGCAGTCTGTCGGAGGTTGAAGGCGGTTTTTTAGGGTTCCGAAGTCCACAAGGAACCCTTATAGTTTCGCCATGTCCATCCGTCCGTCCGTCTGTGCGCACTATTGCTCGGAGATGCTTAGTTCTAGAAAGCTGTAATTTGGCATAAATATACATAGTAGTTGGGATCCCCTTGTTTCCCATAAAATTGTAGGGCCTAATTTCGTTAGTCAGAAAATGTTAGTCATAAAATTCACATCAAACGTTATGTCAGAAAATTTTAGGATCAATTACATTATGACCAATGATAGTTCTGGGTACTGATTGGTATGACTAATGATAGTTCTGACCCAAGACTATTATGCCTTGCGAAATTAGGTAATTCGTTTTTATGGCTTTTTATATTATTACTAACGGCATTATGACTTACAATAATTATTACCCAAAACATAATGACTTGTGAAAATCGGAACTTCGATGTTATGTCAGTCAATATAGACCCATAGTAGTTACGTTGACAAAGTGGTACAATAAAATTTTTAAATATTTTTTTTATAGGGTACCTCCCCTACTCGTAATGTGGGGATGTATTTTTTTTTCTTGCGTACCCCATGATGCGGCATATTGTTGAATAGGTCTTAAAAAATATGGTGGGTTAGTGACGTGTCCCCCCCCCCCCCTGCCAGCTAAATGGTGGTATTTGGATGGCTGAAAAAAATCATGGTTATGGCATATATAACGTAGTTGAAAGGAAAACTATCACAGCTAAGTAGGCTGTACAAACTTACGAGTCATAGTCGACCAACTTATGAAATGATAAAAAACCAATGATTTTTCTCGAGCGGCAGGGGCGTCGGGCGGGCACGTCATACCACAGGCTAGCTAGATGCTAATAAAATAAGTCTTAGAAAAGTACTGTGGGCATCGTCAACTTCGGAACCCTATACTTTGCGCGTGGCCCGACACGCACTTGGCCGTTTTTTTTTTAATATTATGTATGTACGGAATTAATTAGTAACTTAAAAACCATTACAAATTATTTGTAATGGTTTTTAAGTATCGTATCGTAAATCGTGATCTCTTGTAACTTTGGGTAAAATTGTTCAATTTTAGGCTTTGAATAAATAAATAAAATTATGCGCTGGAAAGGACGACTTGAAGAAGGTAGCTGGAGTGAAATGAGCATATTACAATATCGCGATGTATGGAAAAGTTTGGCTTACTACTACAGCCTATTTTCGTCCCACTGCTGGGCACAGGCCTCCTCTCATCACAAGAGGATTTGGGCTATAGTCCCCATGCGCGCCCTGTGCTGATTGGGAACTAAAGTTCGGCTTATAATAATAATAAATAATATCCTGGGACGTATCACACATATTGACCTAGCCCCAAATTAAGCGACGCTTGTATTATGGGTGCTAGACAACGATATAAATACTTATATACAGAAATACATACATATATAAATACTAAACATCCATGACACATGTACAAACATTCGTGCTCATCACACAAAGTTTGCCCCGAGCAGGACTTGAACCCGCGACCATCGGAACAGAAGGCAGGGTCACTGCCAACTGGACCAATCCGGCCGTCTTGTACACCAAGGTGAAAAATGCTAGAGAAAAAGTAAGAAGTATCGTCCATCTACTTTGTAGTCTGTTGCCTATTAGAGCAGTAAGACGAGCTCTTTAATATTAATACCAATTTTCTCAGGCCGTCGAGAAAATTAAATAAGAACTCCTAAACGATCATTATGCAAATGATTTTACTAACAGTGAAACTACAACTCCTTTGAAAGAATACTGAGATGATGGGTTTAGGTTTTTTGATAGGTACTGAATGCCTATTGATTTATCTCAACCTCTTGCGATATACTCCTACATTATGTGGAAACACAACATGTTTTCTTTCTTCATTAACATCCGTCATTTATACGTGTAATACTTTATTTATACCTATTTATTTATTTGCAACCATGAGTTGCATGATCTGTAGATAGTTAATTCGAGGAGGCGGTTGCTGGCAAAGCCAAGACATGCGTGTGGGTATACAACAATACAATACAATTTTAAAGATTTTGCAAAAGCGTCCTCCCAAGGAACAGCAGCTCAATCACGTTCGCCAATTAGTTTGGCGAATTCAAGCCAATGGCGCTTGATTCCGGTGAATCAAGTGCCTTTTTTGTAGCGATCACGTCTGCCACTTAGTTTGAAATTAATTGTCATTTTCCTATACGAAATTGAACCTTATTTGGTAAGCAGTGTGGTTCAATCTCGTATAAAGGTTAATTGAATGACTGAATGATATTTTCTGATATTTCGGTCTTTCAAACCAATACCTACTGTCAAATGAGTCAGTTTGACGTTCCAAGCTAATGGCGAGTTGATTCATGCATAGTTGACGGACTCCTGGTCGTTAAATATGGCCGCCGAGCTGTCATTCCATACAGAAACGTCATTTTATCCCATAGTAAAATATTTAACGTTAACGTTAACTTTAGTGGACGATTTGAATCAACTCAGTTCGTAATTGGTTTGAAATGTCAATGTCAAATGAAAAGCCGAAATATCGGAAAATATCATCGCCATTTTATGAATATTGTGCTGTGTGTTGTGTTTCTTCTGTACAGAAGAAAGTTATTAACCGACCGACCCTCGCAGAAGAGAAACATCCAAATAGAAGATTTGTCTTCATTTGCCACCGAAAAAATATGAGCTCAAGATGTGGCCGCCGACTTTTATCGTGTCGTAAAATGATTTTGTGGTAAACGCCAGCCAATGTGTACTTAATTTCAATACCTAGCTGCATTTCAAAGGTGGGTGTTATTTGTTTTTCTATAGTTATAACAAATTTCACATTTTGTTTTTGTACATAACCTAAGCACATATCATTTTCACATCAAATAAATAGCAAGGTCTTCAATCTAAAACTATTTCCTATTGTTATTATATTATAATTTCCTTGCTTTACACAATTTGTGGCATTCTTTTATTAAAGATAGCTACAGTTAATGTGAAACAGCATAGTACCCTACATGTCAATATGTGCACACCACGACAATGTTCTACAATAGCCCACTCATCAAGAATGTGTGGGCTGTAAGTAAATGCCATAATGTATAAAAAGTATGTACTTAGTGTTTAGTTCAATTTAGTTTGGCAGCCTAAAGACTTAGGATAATAGCCCAGAAATCAATAACGGTATAAAGATGTGTTGAAAATAATAGCAGTACCTAAAGGAAAAACTGAAATGAAGTTTGAATATGTTATAATATAAAACATAATTTAAATTTATATGTATTATAAGAATTACTCCTCTTAGTTTGCCATCACACCTGGGTGGGTGCGCCCAACAGTTTGAAAAAGTGATCTAGTTTCTCAACTGTACTACTTTGTTTCAGGGCTGGGGTTTACTTCAAGCATTTTGTAAAAATGAGTCGTCATGGACTGTTAAGATGCTATGAAATTAAAATGCCAAGATATCATCAACTACACATTACATGATTGAATAAAATTGCTTTGTTTGGACTATTTATTTCTAATTTCTATATCTTTCTTATCTCTATCAGCAATGGAATGGAGTCAGTCAGACAACATGTGTGTATAGAAAGTTTCATGGTAGGAAATATTTTAAAGTACAGCCTGCATTGCATTGATGCATAAGTAGGTACATTTATTTACCTTGAGATAATTGAACTTATTAACTTTAAATAGAAAACTTTTACCTAATTTATTTATTTATTAGCACCTTGTATGTAAATGTTCCGATAGTGTGAAAATAATGGAGTTAACAAAACAGTAAGTACACCAACAGCCTATAATGTGTCGCTGCTGAGCACAGGCCCAGGGCCAACGGTGTTAGAAGCCTAATGCACACTCAGTGTGGATTGGGGACTTTGCACACATCTGCAGATCCTGTAGGAGTCTGCGATTTGTTTGCTATTTGTTTACAGTAGTATGTGCAAGGTTTGTATAAAAAGAAATTGCCTTTTTATTTATTAGTACACCCATGTAAATGAGGGGATGGCAGCTAGTATTTATTATAATTGAACACTATCCATCCAATGGCGCAAAAAATGACAATGGCTGCCTACTTAGGAATTTAGGAATCCTATTGATCCCATAATTGAAAGCGATATGGATCAATTGCAGATTCATATTCCCTATGTAGGCTCTCAATCGGGTCCTAATATGATGAGGCGTGATTTGGTACAGAGGTTATGGAGTAATCGTAGGAATTAAGCTTGTTTGTATGTTGTATGTGTGTTTGTATCTTTGCTGAATTTGCTTGTATATATGTCTTATCTTACATTTAGAAGTAACTGCAGTTTCTTTGCTGTGTTTTTTGTTTGTTTAAGGGTTTAGTGCGGCTGGGTGCTGCGGTTGCGACGAGCGTGGCGCCGAGTGTCGCCGCCCGCCGAGTTGTTTGCACACCCCCCCCCCCTAAAACACCGTACGTTATTTTGAAAACCTTTTCAAACATTGATACCTACTAAACATTTCATATGTTCATTTCACCTTTCCCTGATTCCCTGAGAAACGGTATGCTGTGCTGTGCTCTATATTTTAGGTGTGGTGCCTTGACGTCGCGCCTTAGCTGAGGGGCTCAAGTCTGTCGCAGTGAAGAACTGTGAAAAATTACTTCTTTAGGTAGGTAGCATGTAAGAGACCTTTATTTCTGCGCATGTTTACGACTGAAGTGCCAATAAGCGTGCGCGCTTAAGCTAATTAGTATAAACCTGTAAGTAAATTTCTATAAAATAAATAAAAACTGTTATATAATTGACTTACACTATACGAATTATTTCCCCTATTTGGGTTTTTCAAATTTTTAAGCAAAATACTAAAAAAAAACTTATTTAGTAACACACGTATCATTCGCGAATAAAAACTCACGCAGACATTGACTTAAAAATAACTTTTTTTTTTGGGTTATTTATCTACTACTACTATACTATTTGCGTCCCACTGCTGGGCACAGGCCGCGCGAGACGGTTCGTATACATGTTCGTATACAGCTTGTATACATGGCTCAGAAGTGAGATGGGTCTGTAATTCTTCAGCAAGGTATTATCACCTTTTTTTGAAGAAAAGCACTACCGCACTTTGTTCCATGCTTGCGGCGTTCTCCCTTCGTGAAAGACGGAATTAAACAGCGTCTGAAGGGCCTTGAGGACTGATTTACAATCCGCCTTCAGGAGTTCGGCTGTAATTCCGTCGTCACCGTCGTACGCGCTGAATTTAATTTCTCGCGCGGAAGTTTTTATCTTTTCGGTAACTCCTAACCCTGAAATATTTATATTGCATGGTATAAAGAGCAATCATAAAGTGCATGAATATGCACTGCAAAAATGCAAGTGACTTTGTTTTATAATAGTACTGAGTGAAAGATAAGAGCGTAAATTTGATACTTTCTGCGTCCAACTTTAAAACAGCTGTAATTTCATAGAAACTTTCAACTCCTCTTTTTACTCCAATTACGAGGAATTTTCCAAAACTCCTTTCATATTGCCCACTTCGGTCTAAGAGAAACCTTACTGCCAAATTTCATGTTTCCAAGCTAGGTTTAAAAGTTTCATACAAATGTTCAGCCCAATTTTTACCCCACTTAAGGGAAATTTTCCAAACATCTTTTCTCAGTGCCCATTTAAGTACGACATAAGAGAAAGCTTTCTGCCAATATTTATGTTTCTAAGGCTAGCGGTTAAGAAGTTTCATACAAACTTTCAACTCCCTTTAAGCCCTTTTAGGGGAATTTCCAGAAGTCCTTTCTTTCTTAGTCACTTACATCTTACATCACAAGAGAAACTTTTCTGCCAAAGTTCATTTTTCTAGGCTTAGCGGTTTAGAAGGTACATACAAACTTTTAACCCCCTTTTTACCCTCATAAAGGGACACTTTCCAAAAATCCTTTGTTAGTGCTCATTTATGTCATAAAAGAAACCATTTTTCCAACTTTCATGTTTCTAGGCCCAATGACTTAAAGTTACATACAAACTTTTAACCCTCTTTTTAATCTTATAAGGAGGCACTTTCCAAAAATACTTTGTTAGTGCTTATTTAAGTATGTCATAAAAAAAAATTGACAAATTTCATGTTTCTAGGCCTAACGGTTTAGAAGTTACATACAAACTTTCAAACCCCTTTTCATTTTATTTCTAAAATTAATTTCTAAAAATACTTACCTATAAGGAGGCACTTTCCAAAAATCCTTTAATCGATCAGTCAGTCAGTACACCATAAATTTAAACAACTAATCGTGCACAGTATTTGTCATCATCCAAATTATAATAAATCAATGGGATACGGATAGCGGTTCACTTGACTAAATTCATTTTAGCTATTTTCTCCCGAGCAAAAGACTACTGCACCGATTTTTATTAATATACATTATACAATGCATATTTTTAAAAGTTAATTTAAGCCAATACAGAAAGAATGGTCGAAATGACTTCACTATCGCTAATAATTATGAAACTTGTAAAAACACCGGTTCATAGCGTGACACTGACACTGCGGAAAGCGTGATTGTACTTTTTACCCGACTGCGTGTATGTATGTATGTTTCTTTTATTCCTTTGTTGTTTCCTTTGATTATGATCGGATCGAATCATAAATCCCTATGTTCAATATCGATATCGACAAACAACACTAGAATATCGATAAAATTATCGACAACGTGTCACATCACATTCATTGTGTACGTATTAGTCTGTCTCCCTCCCCAACCTCAAGCCTTCCTCCGCTAAGCACGATAGAGACAGCTGCAGCTTGGACGGAAAATACCTATGAAAAGAACACAAAAACAACGTTTGGCTGTCCCCTATTTCCTCTTCCAAAACTGGACCAATTTGATTGCAGTTTTTTTTTTTAATTTGTTTGCTGATTGTTTGAACACAACGAAAAATCTGGCATTTTTTTTAGATTTTTGAAGGCTCATATCGTTTTTAATACTTGGTTTATCAAAAAAAAAGGAACCTAGAATTAGTGGTGAATTTTAGGAAAAAAAATAATGTCGATATTTGCTTTATCCAGGGAGAAAACAGGGTACAGCGTTTGTATGGAGAAACAGCCGTTGTGTTTCCTCTTAATTAAAATTGTTGCCACACACATCTAACCGAAACCGTCCTACCTTGCCACAAGTTGCGAGCAACGAAACAAAGAGGAGATGAATCTATTGTGGTGAATTCCGTGTTGGCGATTGGGAAGAATGAACCGATGTGCAGTGAGG